>CM067223.1:19534635-20082699 GCA_034190945.1 Octodonta nipae
GGGATGTGGCACAATTATATGCATTTTATAATTGTTACCTTTGCTTGATAAGATTTTTGAATATTATGAAAAATAAAGGCATTTTACTTTTAAGCAAAATTCATATTTGCTAACAAATTTCAAATACAGTTGAAAATGTGACATGTAATGATTACAGTATATGCCATGCAAATACTTTTATGAAGAAAATTTTTTTCTCTAAATTATATCCATACGAACTTTTTCAGTTTGAATTCAACTTATGAAAACTCACCTATAGAAACCAACTGAGAACCTTGAAGTTGATTAACTGACATTTATTTGTGTTTATTTCCAATCAACTTTCAATTTATTACAATTTTTAATAATACAGCACAATTGCACAATTCATTACCGGCGACTCCACCAAGCCATAGTGTAAAGAAAATAGGTAAAAAGTTTTTCCCCATTCTCTAAGAAACGATACAAGTTATGTTATTGAAAAAAATATGGGACCACTTTGGGATATCCCGGAACTAATTCAATTTCTTTTCAATTTGTCCCATGTTCCGAATAAAAATTTTTCAAAATTTTTCCCCGTTTTAATGAAAAAAATATGGGACCACTTCGCCATTCTCCGAAACATGATCCAGTAAAACGGTCGAAATTCCGTGAGCTGTTTCCGAGTAATCGGTGAACAAACAATAAAAAAAACATAGATACAGACGAGTTGAGAACCTCCTTCTTTTGGAAGTCGGTTAAGTAAATTAAAATATACCGTTTACCGTATTTTGCACTTGCAATTGTTTTGCAACCTTGGGCATGTATAGCGCACACGAGCGATTGAAATAAGACTGATTTCAATCAGTTTAAAATCGGGTGGACGAAACCGTCTTTGGAGGTTGCAGTTGCATCAGTTTTAAGTTGCACTTAATTATTTGACATTATTTTCATATTAGGTAGATTTCTTATATTGTTTTCTAAGTAAACTTTATTCCGTTTGATTTCATTCAATTTCGTTCAGTATTATTATTTCTGTAATTTTAGGTATGTTTTAACATGAATGATCAAGTTCTAAACATGAAATCCTCCGGATATTGAAGAAGGATGAAGAGCTATATAATTACTCCCTGACTACTTTGTAGAACTCTGTAATATGTAAAAAGTAATGTATTTTCTATCTGTTAGAGATTTATTAATACGAATAGCATAGAATTTTAATTTCCTCTTATGCGTAGTCTGCAGTTATAATATAGAGCCTGATATAGCAACATAACTTTACTGCTTGTACAATATTTTACATGCTAAAAGTTTTCGTATAATACCAGATTTATTGATTACCACTAACATCATTAAATTAACTAACTAGCATTTTTGTAATGTTCGCCCCTCATTTCCTAACATCTAAAATTTTAACTACATTTATTTACTTAATACTATTAAACGAATTTAATACTTCATAACTTATAAAGTAAACCACTTAAGTTTTTAAAAAAATGTCTATAGTTTGTTTCTTTGTGCTGGTGTTATGTAGATTGGTTTCATTCTATATTTTTCGTGAAATTGGATATGTACATGCTTAGCTCTCTTGTGATATGTATATGGATTTTTAATTAAATCAGTTGCACTAAAATTGTCTATCCAAAGTAAAGTAAAACTGATGTATTCTTTAAGTTACATAAAGTGGACACAGTTTGACAGTGGTATTGGATGAACTACTCAGATCAGCTGATATAATAAGAGTTTACATTTTGCAAATTGAATTTCTCAATCATTCATTTAGCATTAGCGTATGATGCAAATAAATTGATTCTGTTCTATTCCGATACCTAAAAAGGTTCCAGTATTGGATTCACTCCTTTTTTAAAAGAATAGAGGATTTTTTCTGCACTGGATCCATCTTGAGTAAGCAAAAATTCATCATCGATGACAATAATCATCCTTTTGTACTTGTTTACACTTGTAAAAAACGTATGAGGCTGCATTATTTGCAATCAGTCTTTGCTATTACAAACATTTAGTGAACCCATCTAGAGTATTATATGAATCCAGAAATACTCTGTTTCAATTTACAGACTGTTTCAGTGTCATCTGTAACACCATCTGGTTGTTTCTTAAATATATCAGCATACAGTTTTCTATTTATAATGCTTCTCTTATATAGAATTTTTATACCTAGATGTAATTTATCTTTTTCGGTTAAAGATACATCAGTCTAATTCAGTCAAATCTCACTGCTGTCTATTCTTTTCCTCTGTTTCGAGCCTCTAATCTGGCTTTGTAACAAATAATGTTGCTTTTGAGTATTTTTTTAATTTGAAACACCAACAGCTAACTGGTCTTTTGACTTCTGGGAGATCAACCATTCCCCATACGTCATTTGTCTTTGAAGATTGTACTTCAACTTGGATTGCTAAAGAGCACTTGTCTGCATTTGACTAGGCAAGTGCTGGTTGTAATGTAGTTGGTTCATCCTCCAATGATAGAAATACTTTTTTTGTATTCAACTGGATGTTAATCACGCTATAAAAATCTCTTATAATAACTGATATTTATTGAATACCATTGATAAATCAACTAACTTGCATTTTCATAATTTTTACTTCATTTTCCCTAACTTACAAAACAATTTGAGTGAATCAACAACGTGATTAGAATTGTTGTTCGAGTGCGGAAAAAAGTTTAATTTTGGTTGTAAATAGGTTGCAAGTTCAACTGGTTGGCAACCGTAATCTTAAAACAGTTGCCAAGTCTGCGTTGGCCCTTATAAAGTGTTCACGGGAGTTTTAGACATCAGAGGGTTCAATGTAAAAAACCAAACCATTGAGATTTTGGAGGATTTTGCTGGCCATTGCTGAGGTCTTCCCTAACTGACATAACCAAAGTTATGTGAATTCCCAAATTATTAGTTATTGGGATATGAAGCAATTTTACCATAATTGTTTTAATCAAGAACGTTGGTTCAATTTTTTAGGAATGTGAACCTGAAACAAAGCTATATCTATTTTTTTACCAAAAAAAGGTATCAACGTTTCTCAGAAATGAATTGATATTTCTTTAAAAAAAAAATCAGTACGTCAAAAATTGCATCTTAATTTGAACATAACATGTTTATGTGAAGTGTTCTTTGTACAATACTCTTTAAATATTTTGCTTTACATTTATAACACCCTGTATAGGACAACTTCACCCTCTACACTTCCAGCCAAAGTCTAGTTCAAAATCAATACAGGCAAACAATTCCAAATAATACTTCCTAATTTTTGTTTCTGTTTTTTCATTACACGAAACTACCGAACTTTCGATATGACATATCACGTAAAAGTCATTATAGTATAAAATAATACACACACATATTCACGTGTTTGAAAAATAATAAAATGATATTTATTAATATTTGCATATGGAGAAAACTTTGCATAAAATGATATTAGCAGCATAGCCATAATTTTTAACTAACAATATGTCCCCGTAAAATTTTTATAGCATGCAAACATAAAATTTTTCAAACTAATATTCACTAAATTCGAATGACATAATAAAAGTGAGTAACTACAGACTATTACTCTATCGAAAACACACTATAATTTTATGCAAAACATATCGTAAACAAACTATTCAACACAGAAACTACCCCAATAAATATTTACGTTCCGCGGAAATGTTATCAAAAGTATTTACGTTTATCCTGCTTGTCTTTGTTGAATAATATCCCTAAGACACGGAGAAGGGGGATATCGTTCACCACACTCGTCATGCGATGTTAGTAGAAGTGATATTAATCTTTCTAATTTTAAATTATGCTGTAAATTAAAAAATGCTAATATTTGGATTTTAGGTTACGTTAATTGCAAAATCAATATATTTGTCACGTAAATACAACGTATTTCTTATGTCAGTGTTCCTATCCAGTACCGGTAACTTTTAGTTACAGTTTGGTGTTCCAGGATCAACATATGTATCCCTACCCAGATTACGTATAAGAAGAGGGTTGCCAAGGTATAGGCTAAATGCTGATTGGTTTATTGCTTGTTGCTGTGTTGCCAGATCTGATGATTTAGAGTAGATCCCACGATATCTGTATAATATAATCATTTTGGTATTCATTAAGACAAATTTGGTTAACATCATGTGTTCCACGAAGTAGTGTTCACAGAACACTGTTATGAAACGTAATAAGTTCCATCCCTACAAAATCAGACCGACCCATAGTTAAATGAAGACGACTTTGATAGAAGAATAGAATTCTTTGAAGCATTGTCCGGTCTGTTTCTTTACAATACTTGCTTCGCTAATGAAACCTCCTTTTATTTTTTTTATTTAAATGGTGAGATAAATCGTCATAACTGCTGATACTAGAGTAACATTAATCAACAGTTATTTAGAGAGATTCATACTCAGCGATCACTTAAGCTAAATCTTAGGGCAAGAATCCTGGGTAATTATATCCTTAGACTATTTTTCATAGATGGCACTTTTAAGTAATTAGACTTACTTGCCAACGCTGTAGATGCAAGATTAACTGAAATTTTGGAGTATAGTAGAAGCCCCACCAATTTATGTAATGCCAGTTAGAGAGTTTCTGGATAGTTGATTGCCTGATAGATGTTTTGGAAGACGAGGTACTACCGTTGGACACAACCTTAGGCCGTGTCCCACGTAAACGCGATATGCGCGGTGGGGCGGCGTGATACGTTCAAGTGACAGCCGCAAACTATCAAACACATAAATAGAATTCATTTTGTCCTTACAGGAAGATAAATTCGCACAATTCTAGCAATTTTAAGATGTCGTGTCGCTCATTTTGTTTGTTTTCGCCTGCTGCTACAGTTTTTAATTGTCACATTGACGTATCGCACCGCAAGCACCGCGCATTTCGCATTTTCGTGGGACACAGCTTTAGACGTTCGGTTCTATTGAGCTGTGGACTTTTACACATAAAACCATAATGCTAGAATAAACTCTCCATATTCAGTGTATTGAACCTAATAGATGTCGTCTTTAAGAATTTTAACAAGTCTACCGTCTATTGAGTAATTTAAGTATATGAAGGCATACTATGCTATAACATATACCATACTCTTGACAGATGGTTTGAGTGTTTTATATAAAAACACATAAGTAAATATATATACAGATATATATCCGGCGTCATACTTAGAACTATATCATTCAACGTATGACAGCCGTTTCGAACCAGGAGTTCTCGTCAGATACGCTTCCTTGAATGACAAGTTCTAAAGTGAAATACTTGGATGTTATACACATCAGTAAGACAACAGTCAGTGTATTGAACCTAATAGATGTCGGTAACATCTACCGTCTATTGAGTAATTTAAGTATATGAAGGCATACTATGCTATAACATATACCATACTCTTGACAGATGGTTTGAGTGTTTTATATAAAAACACATAAGTAAATATATATACAGATATATATCCACATACTTTTTTCACTTTAGAACTTGTCACCGCCGCCAGACTCAAAACATTGGAAGTTATATCTGACGAGAACTCAATGCTGTTCGAAACTTCGAGCATTACTTCGGAAGTGGCATTTCAAGTTGCTACTTTTAGTTGTTTCTTTCGTTGTGTAGTTTCTCTGCCTATTTCTTTTAGGTTCTTCCCATACAGCTCCGTTTTACGAGATCTGGTTACTAACTATCTGTGTGTTTTAACATTTCGTTTATTAACTATTAAAGTTTACCGCCAAGGTAGCACGGTATGAGCGATTTCACAACAAAATATTTTAAGGAAAGCCCATTAGCGTTTGAATTTACAGGGTTCTTAAAAGAAGGTCAGTAATTCAGTATACAGGGTGGTGCAAAAAACACATTGACCCTGTCCATCATTGGTCCATCATCAGTATTGTTGGCTCTATATTTCTACGTTTCATCATTAAATAAACCCAAACTCATGTGAAATAATCGCTTATCTCTGCGGCTTCCTGAAAGAGCAGAAATTCGGCTATTTAATCCCCATCTCTCAATCACGAACACTTATCTCTTTATTGACTATAGAGGCTCGAATAGACCTGAGCGATGGGATATCAGTGATATCACGCCCCGATGTCTCTGACAGGCGGAGAGTCGCAAAAAGCTGAATACACTTTAACGCCAGTGAAAACGATTAGTTCTTTACGTGTGTCAATATACTAACAAGGTGAGCACCTATTTAGGTATTATCGCTATTCTTTGTTGATTCTGACAATGGAACTATAACAGGCATGTACATTGTAATGAAACGCAAAAAAATATTTTTGTATTATATTTATAGGTTAGAAACTACTAATAAGTAATATTGAGGAATGCGAATTGCGAAAATTTTCTATAAGGAAAGCTTTTGGTAAAAGTTTCTCATTTATAACGCCAATTTACAAAAGTGGGAAAAAAGAAGAAATGACGAACTGTCACCCTATATCTCTAATTAAGAACTTCTCACAAATATTTGGAAAATGTGTAAATAGCCGGCTCCTATCTTTTATACAAAAAACACGAATTACTATCTACTAATCAATTTGTCTTTCAAAAAAAATTGGCACAGAACAACCTTTGGAAATCCTAACAACCCAAATTCTTAATAATTTCAATGAAAACAAAAAAAATTCTGCTATTTTTATAGATCTAGAACCTTTTGATACTAGTTTGAAGTTGGTAGACAATGTAACTTGTTCCTCGAAGAAGTTTCCTTGGACTTCCATCGTCTTGAAGTGGTTGATCTCACAACGTTTCAATAGCTGTGTATCTGCTATCGTCATCAGGTGAATGATAGGAAATTCAGAGTATCCGTCGTATTTATATTATACCCTTAACCGGTCATGCGTCGCAGGTCATGGTCATTGGGTCTTATCTGGTCCAACCAGCGTTGCCGGTGATGCGTAGCGGCAGAGGCCGAAGAAGAGCTCTCCAAATATTTTTAATTTGGACGTTGGGCTCGCTAATTATATTTTCGTTCGAAATTATATAGGCTGTCTCTATGAATTTTCTTTTGTACCAGTGCTCCTCCTTGCGCTGAATTGCTTTAGCCTGGTCCCAGTTGAACAGTATTATGCTGTTCGGTCCATGCGTGATTAGCTAGCCCAGACTTCGTTACCTCTGCCCTTTGAGTAGCTGTGCGGTGTTCCTTAATCCTGGTCCCCAGCGGTCGCTTTGTCTCTCCAATGTAAAGATTGCCACATTCACACGGTATGCTGTATATACAGTTATGTGGTATTGCTGGTACGTCGGGCCTCGTTCTTGTTATCATGCTCCTCAAGGTGTCGTTGCTGTTGAAGATCATTCTGATTCCATAGCTGTATGAAATTCTCCGACAAGCCTTTAGTATACGGTAAAAGTAGAGTTGCTACCGTGGTGTCCTCTTCCTGCCTAAGTTCTTCAAACGCCTTGGTAATGATCCTTTCCGGATATCCATTCGCCAAAAGGTCTTCTCTAAGTTTCACTTGATCTTCTTTGAGGGCTTCTGGTGTGCTGCAGATAGTTTTGGCTCTGTGGATAAGTGTTTTGATGATGCCAGTTTTCGTTGCTGATGGGTGGTTCGAATTGTAGTGAAGGTATAATCCTGTATGCGTAGCCTTCCTGTAGACTGTTGTTTGGATTCCGGTCCTAGTCCTTTGACACTTTACATCAAGGAATGGTAGGCACCCACTCTCTTCCATCTCCATGGTGAATCTAATGGATGGTTGGGATTGGTTCAGGTGCTCCAGGAATGCCTGTAGTTCTGTCCTTCCATGTTGCCAAATAATAAAGGTGTCATCGACATACCTCAACCATAGCTTAGGCTGCTTCTCGAAACTCCTCAGTGCATGTTCTTCGAACCATTCCATGTAGATGTTGGCGATGGTTGGTGATAACGGGGAACCCATAGGCAATCCATCTTCTTGTATGAAGAACCGGTCCTTCTCCTGAAAGTAGCAGTTCTTGAGGCAACATTCAAGCAAGTCCATGATTGAGTCTATTGGCAGCTCCGTCCTCTTCATCAGGGTTTCGTCTTCAGTAAGTTTCTTTCTCACTATGTTGAGAGATTCGTCTAGTGGTACGTTCGTGAAAAGGTTTTCAACGTCGAAACTTACTAAGCGATGTTCTGGCCCAAGTTCCATGGATCCTATGATTTCGACAAAGTGCTTTGAGTTCTTGACGTTCGATGATGTTTTACCCTCCAAAGGCTGGATGATTGGTAGAAGGAATTTCGATAGTGCTGCTGTTGGTGAGTTGCAATTTACAAGGAGGAGCACTGGTACAAAAGAAAATTCATAGAGACAGCCTATATAATCTCGAACGAAAATATAATTAGCGAGCCCAGCGTCTAAATTAAAAATATTTGGAGAGCTCTTCTTCGGCCTCTGCCGCTACGCATCACCGGCAACCAACCTCCAGGGACGACGACGCTGATTGGACCAGATAAGACCCAATGACCATGATCTGCGACGCATGACCGGTTAAGGGTATAATATAAATACGACGGATATTGTCTCTAAATTTCAATCTAGCTCATTCAAAAAAAAATGACGATAGCAGATACACAGCTATTGAAACGTTGTGAGATCAACCACTTCAAGACGATAGAAGTCCAAGGAAACTTCAACTTTTGATACTATTTCGCATATAAGATTACTGAGAAAGCTTGAAAAAATTGGTATAAGGGATAAGGTTATCAATTGCTAAAAAATTATCTGTTAGACAGATCACAACAGGCTAAAGTATTTTCTACTATAAAATAAAGATGTACAGACATCCTTTGATACATTTTTTAATAACATAGAACGTATAGTAGTAATTATAATTTTTAAGAGAACAGTAAACTGTAAGACTAAACAATTGTAAACTAATTTGTAAACTAAACTAAATAACAAACAATAAATATATTTGAGAATTAGTGTGATGGCTTATTAAATCAAACCTCATCACCAGTCGTGGGGAGTAGAGCACTCTAAGAACAAACTATTAGTGGATTTATTTAAATACCGAACTATTACTATGCTCAAAACTACGTTGTGGAGCTGACAACGTAACAAAACCCGACAATTATTGTATGATTATCAAAATCATAATCGTTTTATAAAGTAAAATGGCAAAAAGTATACGAAGCAAATGGAAACATAAAATGCACCAAGTTAAACGTGGAAGACACGGTAAAAAGAAATTGCACAGGTTAAACAAGACACTAGGAATAGATGAGATTCAAGCCAGCAGTAGATGTAGATTTGCACGGCATGTCCAAAATAGAAAGTCCAGTAGATACTATAAGAAAGAAAACTAGACAAGACTCTTACAAAAATATAATGGATAACTCTGACATTGATGATGTTAAAAAAATATCATTATTGTAGTCGATATATCAATTCAACAAATGTCGCGCTTCTTCTTTCACAATATGACAACATACAAAATCGTCCTATATTAATGAATGGAAAATCAAAACTAATGCAAGGAAAAACAGGTGCACAATCAACATGTAACAGTTTGGTGTGGTTTCAATTCATGACGCATTAGTGGTCGATATTTTTTCGAAACTGAAGTCGGGCGGTAACTAGTTGATGCTATCGCAACATGTTTCTCAGCATATGAGGAAACTAACCATTTGCAAATCAAGTTTGGGGACAAAATAATGTCATCCCATTCGTACACAACAAGCGATTGATGGTGGTCAGCGTTGTATTGATGCTGAGCCAAATGGGTCAATTCATTACCTTGCTAAAGACTTCAACTTAAACCCATCCATTACATGGAAAATCTTGTGTAAAGATGTAGGCTTATATATCTGCAAAGTTTAACATGTACAGAAATTGAAACCATTGCCGTTTGAAAATTTTGTTGAGTGGTGAAGCTTACTTCTAATTAAACGACTATTTCAATAAGCAGAGCTGCTGTATTTGGAGCAATGATAATGCACAAACACCATTAGATCCAAAAAAACACCATTTGGGGCGCTTTATGGGCTGGTAGAATCATTAGTACAAGCGTCTTCAAAATCGATGTTGGGTAAAATGTTACAGTGAGTGGTGCAGGGGAACGATACCAACTTTCTCGTGCCTTAATTGTATGACATTAATTTTGCTGAAATATGGTTTTAGCAACAACACGGGCTACAATTAATTTACGTATGGTAACAATACAGTATCATCTTAGAACCAAAATAATGAATACTTCCTGTCAGTACGTATAGAGCACTAATGTGGACTCTCATGTAAAGATTGATGTTGAGTATGTCACAGCGAAACTAACATTGTAGTGGTTGGGTTAGCCAAAAAAAAAAACAAATTCACTCAGATAATTGAGAAAATTACTAATTGAATTTGGGCTACGCTCGTCACTCAGGATGACCGATGAAATAGTATAATTATTACAGGCTGTGGGATACTCCTGTGTGCCGCTAGGTGGCGAAATTAAAAAGTGTTTATACGAAGCGGGCGGTTGCAAATGGGGATTTTTGACTGGTGTCTGGCTGCGCGAAGTAACATGATATGATCGATTTATTGATTTTGTATTGGTGCAGCTGAAAACTAGCGCTCACGACTGCGTGAGTTGTTTGGAAATTGACGCGAAGCCTTCTAAAGCTACATAACCATTGGAAAGTTACTTCTTCGTCATAGAGTCTGAATAGATTTTCTAGTTCTTGTTTCTTGTTTGAAATAACACAAACAAATGATTACTTTGCATAATAGACACACTCATTCAATAAATGTTGCATTATTTCAGTCCTTTTTTTTAATGCATTATTAATAATGAGAAAAAGAATGAAATAATTATGATATCATTAAGAATAATTAAGATTAAACACTGATATTCTAGTTGCTCCTTTTTTATCTTTTTCGATTTAAATAATTTATACTTATTATTTTTAGCAGAGATGTTTTGTAACCAATGTAGGTCACTCTGTCATGAAACGTTAATCAACTCCGACGTAACTTTGCAAATTATATAAAAGTAATCTTAGAAGTAGAAATAATATGTGTAATATTGTAGTAGTCAAATAAAAAAAATTAAAATATTTTTTAAAAACATAAGTCAACGATTATAAGTAGGATGTGATTTTTCGGCAACGAAGAATTGTCGTTAAAATCCTTGTAGACAGACTTTTTGGTAAATCCATTTCGAAAATTTCAAGAGTGAAACTCAACGAGAAAGGCAGATTTCGAGCGGATCATCCGAAGCTCTACTGCAGAAACAGGAGCCTTGAGAATTCTCAACCAGAGGGCTGACGAACATTCCCTGATAACCCTGAAAACCTTGGTGAAAGAAAAAACCAGGTGTCCTGATTCTCTTAAATTATTCGAGCGCATTACCAACTTAGTGTACTATCGCGGATTCGTATACGAGCATTTTCGTCGTATTACACGGTCTTTAGAATTAGGGACCTAGATTCCGATTCTCTAGACCATTGAATGCTCTAACACTCGACATTCGACTTAAGTCATATGAAATTGACATAAATGAAGTTTAACCGATATATTAAACAACATTTATATCAGATTTCATACGACATATGTCCTTAGTTAAGTAGGAGGGCTTTCGAATAGTTTCAAGAATCGGGACCCTGAACAGAGAGAGCTAGAAAGCTATGCTCAATACTGAACGCAAAGAGACTCATAAAAACGTACGTTCAATGGAAAATATGGCATAGTAATTTCTTTATAGATTTTATTTAAACTAAGAATCCTTTCATCTGATTTCTATACTAGGAATTGCAAGGAAATGGCGTCAACCAAGGGTCGACTCCCGATTTAGGATCTCTGTGAGTTAATTCCCTGAAACTCCTGAGTCCGCTGTTGATTTTGTGTGATGATCACAATACTATTTACTTTCGAGATCTAAAATGTTCTAAGGTGTATAGAATTTTCATATCTCTTTATCAGAAAGAAAGTTAGAGAAACAGTAAAAGAAAGAGAGAGAGAGAGATTTCATTGACTCTCACTCTTTTTTACTAAACAATCATCAAATAATTTGTTTATATTTAAATAAGTGCGTATGATTTGGGAGAAACGTAAGACCAAATAAATTAAACCGTATCAACCCCTATTTATAATACTTCAGACAGAAAAGATGTTGAACAAAGATTTACATTATATGCTTGGTTACAGGAAGAGTTATAATTAGGTTATGGCAAGACAAATTCTATGCCAAAGCTAATATTGCCTCTAATTGTATAGTAAGTTGTCACAACTGATGAGCGTTGTTAATCTTCACTTCTATGCCTAAACTCGAGAACTCAAAACTAATGCTTGGAAGGAATGTTTAAAGATTTAAAGAATAGTTATGCATAATTTTTAATTATTGTATTCATCAGATTTGTAAATCATCCACCTATAATTACGAGATATGTAGTAATGTAATTTAATAAATCCAAAAATGAATTCTAGTGAATTTTTAAATCTGAAACAAATTTATTGAGATAATTAAATAGTCTGAGATTATTTATCAAACATCATTTTCATGCGGCGTAGTTGAACTCCTACTAACCCATGATTTGTTTATGTAATATAATAGTGTTCTGGATTATTTTCGATATATTTGAATTTTTGATCGCAATATAAAGAAATTGAAAAAATAGAATGCCAAAACATAAAAATCCCCCAACAAAATATTTCTTACGTAATGCTCTCGCCTTAAACACACATAGGCCCATAAAGAATGAATGAATATCAAAAAGGACAATAAAAACGAATTTATTTTTATTCTGATTTTTAGACCGTTTACCACGAACACACATCCTCACCAGACCATGAATGGAAATATTCAAATCAAACCCATAAATGGTTATTATTTTCTTTTCCTTCGTCTTATACGAATATACCGAGGCACATAAACTTCCTCGTCTGCAAAATTTGCATAACCTGAAGTCAAATTGAACCAAATGAAAATATGACCGAAATATTATTGGGATATTTCACGGAGTTTTCGGAAGTTTTTCGCAAAGACCGAACGTTTTTTTCTCGATAAATCTGCAAGAAATGGGGAAACAAAAAGTCGAATTAGCTATTCGAATGCGGAGAGTCTACGCGATAAAAATGTTTGTAGATGACTTCGAGGCAAGTTTTAAGAACGATATAAAATGTGATGAATTTGATCTAAAGAGGAAAGTTTTGGCGGGGCACGTTCACCTGCGGAACACAGTTCTTTTAAGTTTTTTTTAAGTCGTAAAGAGGATGAGTAGAAAAGCTCTTTTGCAAGGACGAGCTGTAAAGTTTACATACAACAAAAGGAGCGGCCGTCATATAAGACCAAATTACGGAAGCGAAAGCTTTTTGTGAAATATACTTCCTGTTTCTCGTTATCTCCCTGTCTCTGTTTCGCTTGCATTGTGTCATTCTTAGTAATGTATATAAATTTCAGGAATATTATAATAATTGTCAGTATTTCGTTATGCTTATGTCTCACACGTCCGTGGTACGCAAAGACGACAACCCTCGTTGGTTTTGTAGCTTTCTTCAAAATGTGTTTTTTATGAATGGATATATTCATTCTATTCACTCAATTCCCGAAGATTTTGCGAGGATGGAAGATATTATCGACCATTTGTACCCAGTTTTGCTTTCGTTGGGCATTAATAATATTTATTGAGATGTTTTTCGATTTGTCCGTCCCATCCATCAAAAGTCTGTAACTTCAAAAGCGCGACTCGATGCAAATAAAATCAACTTAACATCAAATAGGTAGCGGCAGCAATAACACTCGTATTTCGGCATTCTTTATTGGAATACAGTTGTGGCGAAACTGAAAGTTAGAAAGAGTAATGCATACTCACAATTTGCAAATTGGCGTCCATTTGTCGCGAGACATTTTTTACTATTTTTCATAAAATCTTAGCAAGTATGTTTCTGTTAATACTATTTCTAAATGTATCCAAATGTCTCAGAAGTTCTCTGTCTGCAGGAGGTTAAAATGCATAGACCTTATTCTTTATGTGACCCTCGAGATAGAAATTCAAGGGCGAAAGCTCAGGGGATCTATAGGAAAACGTACTACTTACTAAAAAACACTTTGACACTTTGAATTATTTAACGTCAGTCAGACCCTCGTTAGATTCAAAAAAGTGTTATAAAAGCCGATATAATATTGACAATGAAAATGGCAACAGAAACATTTCACAAGCTGTCAACGAAAACCCTAATGCATCGGTAAGAAGGAAATTTCGTTTGACAAAATAAACGGTACAGAGATTCCTAAAAAATAATTAATACCATCCATACAAACCCATAATAGTTCGGGAACTTCTGTAAGTGGTATACTAGGAAGTGTAATCAGAATTCCGATTCTGTAAATCATGTGTTGTAGTCCAGTGGAAGTAGCTTTGCGAATTATCGAGTTTTAATAAGTACAATACTCATCATTGGGCTGTTGAAAACAATCACGAAGTGGATGAGACGTTTACAGGCCTTAGTTAAAAGTAACGTTTAGAATGAGATCATTGGTAATTTCATCTAATTTGTTATTGGGTACCTATTATAAAATTATATATTTTTTCGGGAAATCGACTTATGCGACCCTTGTTGTTTGACTACAATTCATTAATGTTATTTTGCGCCAAACAAGTCATGGCCCCCTTAGAAAAATTAAGGTCTAACATTAGGGAGTGTGATATTTGAATGAACTCAATTTTTTGCACACTTGACTGGAAATTTTGTGCTCTTTCCAAAATATACAAATTCATTATGGCGGTAATAACAAATATGAAAGTTGAGGCAGTTTTCGAAATACAAAAGATGACGAATGTCATATCTTGACATATTAACCGTTTTGGATTTACCGGCAAAAAACAACATCCGCCATTTCCGTTTTTTGTCGAATATTTTCATAACCAATTGACCGATTGTAAATCTGAATCCAAATGTCGAATGATCTATGTTTCCTCTAAAACATTCCTCATTTAACCATTGCTGTAGGTATAATAGGAGTCGAGATCCCTGTGTAGAGAAGCGAATATGGGACACACTGAATAACGAAGTCAGTCTAATTATAACAGATTAAATAATGGGAACATTATTAAACTAAATATTTTGTTAAATATAAAATCATCTCCAGAATACTCTTCAAACTAGCTGTTGTAATAGAGTTTAATCTAATACTTAACATTAATATTATTTTATATTTAGCATTTCACATCATACACTCTCTCTGTAGTAGCAGCATTCTGCTCACTTCTTGAACTTGTTATTTAATGCTTTCAACAGGACACTTGTTTAGTTTAATCCCCATATAAGTTTGTCATCTTTGTCTCTATCCTTTATCCCTTTCCCTTTAACAATAATATTTCAGAAATTTCATTGGTAAATTCTCATCATTTACGATTGATATTATATTACACAGCCCTGCAAAAAACATAAATTGTCTGCTCTAAGAACATTACTATGGAAACTAGGAGTTTTTGGGGTCACTGAATCCGAATTCGGTGTCCCTTTGACCTTATAAAGTCAAGGTCAAGGTCATTTTAAGGTCAAATCAAGAAAACCCTTTAAAATCTGGAATAATTCATTATAAGGTTTTTAGAGTCGCTGATTCTGAATCCGGGGTCCGTTTGACCTTTTAAGATCATGGTCAAGGTCATTTGAAGGTTAAATCGAGAAAACCCTTCAAAATCTGGAATAAATCATTATGAGGTTTTGGGGTCGATGGTTTCGAATCCGAGGACAGTTTGATCAAAAATAAATAAGTTATCACTTTTCCAGTTTTTTGGAGGGATTCAGCTCTATAATGTCAAGGTACAGATCATTCGATGTTTTTTTGGCGATATAGTTCACATAAAAATTTGAAATAACTTCTCTTTCATTAACTGTATTCTATGGAACCTGACGCCATCACAGGTGATTCATCCTTCCTATAGATGATAACTCTCATACCTCCCCAGGTCTAAGTATGAGAGCTTTCTAACTTTGAGGAGGACAATGTCAACACGTCGTCAGACACACTAAGGAATCATTCTCACACCTTAATGCCCCTCTGCAAGGCAGCGTGTCATCGCTGGCTTTGTTGTCATCGTTTCAAGTATTTATCGTGGTTCAGGATTTTGAATTGCACTATTGTTGAAATGTTGATTTGCAATCAATGAAAACAAGTAAAAAAACCTGTCTCGCACTACAAATTGTAAATTCTTGACCCTAATTGGAAGAACAAATAGCTGAAAAAAATGCTGTGCTCCCTTTACTCTAAATCTAGGTTACCCAGAGAAAATGTTGGTCAATGGAGACCGGTGAGAGCTTCGCTCACAAGGTTGCCGTGCCATTGAATTTCTGTTCAATTTGATCGAAGTAAGAGCAGATATTGTAGAGACCAAATTAAAAAGGGGGACAATGTGATTGTTAATCTACTGCTGGAACAGAAACGTGTCGAGTAAAATTTCGTATTTGATCTTATAAGGTCAAAAGACCCTGGATTCGAAATCAGCGACCCCAAAAACCCCTAGTTACCATACTGCAGTTCTTAGAGCAGACATGAAGTTCGAGCCGTCGTCACTCGCGTGCACTGTAGTTTATGTTCTCTCCTTGTACAGACGTAATACTTTGAAAGAAAATTTCGAGAATATGACTCATGAAGCTTGTGGTACTATAGCCACTACAACGTTTTCCTGCGAAAGTAGATTTAAGCCAATATCCGAGATTCTCTCCGAGACTGCTGGTAGTATAGAAAAATTTACAGATAATTATGCCGCTCATAAGATAAGATCTTAGGTCGTTTGCAGACCTATAAATGTTTCCGTAGTTCACTAGAAATTGTTTTTGCTTTTATCTCAACCCTTATAAATAGATATTATTTTCATGAAGTAATAATTATTTGATCTCAGAATATGGACATCAGTATTTAGAATATTACTATGTAAAAAACTACGATGGGTATAAGTTGATCTCACGAATGTGTTGCAATTTTAAACAGTCGAATATTCAGACGCACATTTACTTGTTTTCAATTCCTCCAAATAGATCCGACGTGGATCTGAATATTTCCGCATGTCAAATTTTTTATATAATCAATCAAAACTTGAAACGATAGGGAAACTGACAGCGAAAAAAATACAGTATTACACTTCGATATTGAAAAAAAAGTCGTGAATTATCGCCTTAGCCTGTCAAATATTCGATTTCTATCTTTTCATTTTTCCAGTCACTTTCGACTAGAATAGGTTTCCCTCATCTCGTAAGGCATAGCGACAAAAGATGGCATATAAAAAAGGTTTTCCTCGTGTAAGTGCCGAATATGCGTCTGAATCAATTTTTCTGCTCATGTAGCAGTTCATTTATCAGAAATGACATAAGAGAGGAAAAGCACAAGGATAAAGGGGAAACACAAGGTGTAAGAAATGCAAAGGATTTCTTACACTCTCCGAATATAAAGGAGGAAGCTAGGAAACATGTAGTTAACCGACGTACACAAGTACGAGCCGCGGAAGCTCTGTACATTTCTGTTTCCAAAAATAAATACTGTATGAAAATTTTTGTACAGTCGCATGAGGGTCGCCTTTTATGTCTTTGTGAACGACCACTACGTGATGCAGTTGAGATATGCCGTTTCGTTAAATCTGGCATCTATAATTGCGAAAACAGTCTCTTCTTGCTTTTTTACAGTGAAGATTAAAAAACATTTGAATATACTTTAAGATTGTATAAAAATAGAGAAGTGATGGAAGGAACAGCTTCGTTCAACTTGTAGTAATGAAGCACTGTTACAAAGATGACTTTCATCATGGCTGTACATCTTGTAGTGACGTGTTTCGTAGAAGTCGCTAGAAATCGGTTATTTCTAATAATACTTTAACGTCTTCCTTTATATTTTATAAAGTAGTGTTAGTAGTTAAGAATCAATATATAATTTTAATTTTTATTTATTTATTTATTAGATAATAGGCCGTTGCACAGAAAGTCGCAGCTTTCCAATTAAGCAAGAGCACACTGTTACAGTGATATGAACATAAATCAAAGGCTTGTTTAACCTACTGAAAAATATCAAATACTGCAGCTCTTAATTTAAAAGATTGACATAATACATTAAAAACGTCGATGTGATTAACATAAAGGTTATATAAGTATATTTAGCATTTGCAAGATGGGTGAATTTTTGTCATAATTAGTGTTAAATCTTTGATTATAAAAAGAAAGATAGATCTTGAATTAAATTGACCCACACTAAAGTGAATATTTTTAAGAAAGAATACGTCCTGTACTCAGCATTTTAATATACCTGAAGTTTAAATTTGAGGGTAAAAAGGGTTTATCTCGATTTGTGGCAAAACTACAGATCCTATGGAAAAAAGTTATATAGCAAACTTGTTGGTACTAAAAAGATCTATAATTTTCGTGTTTACTTTCTTCACATAACGTCAAAATTTATGTAATAAATTCGAAAAACCTGTTTTTTTTTTAATTTTTATCCTTAACAAATTTAATTTCACGAAATGTATATTTTTTTATTTAAAATATTTATTTTTCACCTTATTTTCACGTAATATCGAAAAGGCATAATTTTTAATCTAGAGTTCTCACGTCAAAATATTTGCTTTTTTTAAAAACTCGATGGGCTGTTTGTTCGTTGAAACCTCTACTTTCTGATTGTGTAAAAATTATATACATTAATATGGTAAATATTCTCAATAAAAGAAACGAAAGAAACTTGAATTCGAAAATGAAATAATAATTCCAGACCCTTCTAGCCTCTTCCCCACTTTTCTAAAATATTCACTCAGTATATTCTTAAAATAGCAATAAGTATATTCTTACAATAGCAATAAATAGGCACACATATAACTTTCTCAAAATTATTATTAAATATTAACTTTATTACCTTATTTAGTTGTTTATTATAGTAGTATATTATTTTGTTTATCAATGTAACATGGAATTTCGAGTAATCGAACTAAAAATTGTAGTAAATAACTCAAAATTGTACATAATAAATAAAAGAAATTTTTGGTTTCCTTGCATTTTCTGGGCACATGTTCAATAGTAATGTACTTATTTTTCTACGCCAGCTGAAAGTAGAGATTTCAACGAATAAAAAGACCACCAACTTTAAAAAAAAAAGATATTTTGACGTGAAAATTTTTGATTAGATTAGAATACTTTTCCGATATTAAATTTTTTAAATCAAAAAAATATAAAACAAAAACTTTTTTTTTATTTTTTCACATAAACGTTTGAGGTTATGTGAAAAAAGTGTAAACACAAAAATTGTAGATCTTTTTATTACCTACAACTTTGCTATTTAGCTTTTTTCCTTAGGACTTGTAGTTTTGCCGGAAATCGAAAAAAACCGTTGTTTACCCTTAAAACCCCATTCCCGACCTCAGATCGCCTGTAAATTATTTTTCCTTTTATTTTTGTTGTATTCTCTTCCTTTTCCAACGGATTTTATCCTACTATTTTTTTTCACTTTTTACAAATTTTAAAAGCTTCATTCAGTCTTAGTCTGTATTCTATTTCAACAAATTAGTTACATTCATCTCTTCGAAAAAAGGGATATTGCCTATTCCATGAATTTGTTGACCATCAATAAATCTTCTTAGTTTATTAGAATGCCAATGAATGTACAACACTAGGATCCCCTACACTCTGATTAGTTCAGTGAACCTACACAAAAAAAACAACTTCACCTACAATAATTCTTAGTCAATTTTTCACACGTTACACCCTGTATATACCCAATTGCCAGGAAATTAATTACATTAGTTCCTATTGTCAAACATTTAATGTCAAATTCTTAATGCTTAATTTGTCATTGCAAACTTTATCGAAAATTAGATCATAAAAGAAATTCTAAACATAAAAACTAGGATCTTATAAGAAATAATTCATGCTTAATCAGCTTTAGTCTGTTTCAGTAGCTTACATAACTCACAAGACTAGTCGAATATGTGTTCACATTAATGTAAATAAAAAAATATATTGGCAAAATGGATTAAATAGAAACATTAATTTTTAATAGTAGCAATCCACATACATATCTCAGTGACAAAAATGCCGGTTAAATTTTTAAATCCCATTCCTCAGTTAGGATCCTTAATAACTATCATCCTATAAAATCTTGAAACTAGCTGATGCGAGGAAAGTGTAATTTTCTGATTTTTATATCCTTCATAATTTGAAAGGGTTATTCAAAGTAGCAAACTATTCTGAAAGAAATCTCGAGCTAAAATACATTAAATCACGTTTCCGTTAAGAAAGGTGCTTCATTCTTAGAAAGCGTCCATTCAAATTCAATCTTTTCTGTGCAGAGGCGTTGTCGGCCTGGGATCCCAGTTTCTCCACTTCTTCCTTTTACATTCCTCTACCAACCGGGATAAAGAATATATATTCTCTTTGAGAGTCGGTCCATTCGTGATTAGCTTTGACATCCGAGTCACTCAAGCTCGAAAGGTATGCTCTATATACAGCTATTGCTGGTGCGTCTGGCCTCGTTCTTGTAATCTCATTCTGATGTTTCTTTAGTAAATACATGGCTACCGTGGTATCTTCTTCCTGCTTAGGTAGTTTGTCCAGCTCTTCATCATCATCAAAACTCTAATCCATAGAGCCAAAAATATCTGCAGCACACCAGAAGCCTTGAAACTCAGAGAAGACCGAAACCATCATTATAAATACTATGGATTTAAAGGCTTGTCGGAGAAACATCAGAATGATCTTCAAAGGCAACAACACCTTGAGAAGCATGATTACAAGAACGAGGCCAGACGCACCAGCAATACCAAATAACTGTATTCAGCATGAATGTGGCAATCTTTACATTGGAGAGATAAAGCAATCGGACACCAGGGTTTATAAGGCAGTAACGAAATTTAGCTCACGCATGGACCGAACACTCATATTAATTACAAAGCGAGCACTAAATAAGAGACAGCATTTCGCGGTGTCTAATGAAGCAGGAAATTAATTACATTAGGAACGAGGTCATTGCGATTTTGATTGAAATTGCATAACTGCGCGACTTCAAATTCTAAACATACGAACTTTTAACTTGCTTAATAAGCTTTAGTCTGGTTCAGTAGATTACATTTGCCGCATTTCAATTATTAAAATGAATTCTATCTCAGTAATGCCGGTAAATTTTTAAATCCCATTCCTCAGTTAGGATCCTTAATAAATATCATCGTTAGCTAACACATCTCACTGCTCTTAATTTTATTTGTATTATTTTCTGTTTTCAAGATCTCCTTTTACATTCCTCTACCAACCGGGATAAAGAATATATATTCTCTTTGAGAGTCACTCAAGCAATAATCTTTTTAAATACATTCGTTATAAATGGATTTCCATTCTTTGCTTTCGCTGCTTCTGAGGCTGCGGATTTATAAGGCAGTTTTTTCGTTCATATTGCTAAATAATTTGGCGGTGTCTAATGAAGGGAACGAGGTCATTTGCATAACTGCGTTTTAACTTCTTTTGCCGCATTTCAATTATTAAAATGAATTCTTCTAATTTTAGCTAACACATCTCACTTCCTTAATTTTATTTGTATTATTTTCTGTTTTCAAGATCTGAGTGATAAATTGTGCTAGAAAATGCCATAGTTGAGAACAGCGTAGTGTACTTTGTCTTGTATTTTGTAGAATCCTAACTGACACTTTTTATAATATTTTTCTGTAATTCCGCCTGTTTTCTTGACTACCTTTTTTGTGGGGCAGTGCTTTGAAGGAACTACATCCAGCGTATTTTAGATGTTCAGCACTTACTCCATTACTGCCTGCTGTAATGCCATTTTTCACGTCAACCGCTGAGTCCAATTCTTCCGCGAATACTTGCTATATTTTTCTTGTGATGACCCGCTCCGCTTTTTATTATCCGGATGTTCTCTTGTGTGAATGCAGTTACTTGTCTTTTCAGACTATAAGTGCTTTTTTAACATTTTTCTTTCGTGTTCCATTTTTTCTTGTTGTTTCTGTATTGTCCTAACTTCGCCCTTATTGCTACAATTTTGCATAGTTACACAATTGGTTTGATTTGTCCCTATCAGATTCCATCTTTTTGGTTCAATGCATTTGTTTTCAAACATAACATCTTGTGTTTGTTTCCGTGTATGCCGCTCCTACTTCTATCGCACTAGTCACTAAGGCATTAGTAGATTGCCTTCCGTGATAAGGGCAATTGCTGTTTTGACATACCTATCCTGAATGCATTTGTTTATTTATTTATTTATTTTTAAAGGTAGCCCCTTTACTACAGCAAATATAATATTAGAATTTGAAGACGCGAGATGTAAGACCGACATCTAGGATTTTCGAGAGAATTAGCACACACCGGTTCCGAATCTTGGAGCCATTCCGTGTAATTGCTGTTCTGCCTTAACTCCTAGGACAGAATGTCACGATAAAATTTTCAGGTTACTTCACCTGTCAGAGATATTGAATACTCTCTTCGAGGTGTCATTCCTTTGTACGCAAAACAATATATATAATATATATTGTTTCTGGTTAGGGAACCTTCATCAGTTGCGCTTCCCACAATTGAATGTCCTTCTGACCGCTTCTTTATGTATTTGATACATTTCGTTAAATTTGAAGACGCGAGATCTAAGATGTCGGTCTTACATCTCGCGGCTTCAAATTTAACGAAATGTATCCAAATACATAAAGAAGTGTTCGAGAGGACATTCAATTGTGGGAAGCGCTACTGATGAAGGTTCCCTAACCAGGAACAATATATATATATATATATATATATATATATATATATATATGGTTGATGATTTATATATATTGTAAAAATCCGTTCGGGTTCAATGTATTCGTTGATAAAACTCACTTTCACGTTTCTAGCCAACTTTATTATCAAATTATACAGGCTGATTCTAGCAATAACATTTTCACGATATACAGACTAACGGCGATGGGTACCTCCGGAATTTTAAATCAGCGTCGAACCACATATTTCCATCCGTGAAACAGTATAATCCAGCGTCAAACAGTTGTCGAGTACGATATAAGTTTTTCTCCCGTCCGAACCTTCTAGCTTTTTTTTATATCCAGAGATACGGAAATATATGGTATATATATATAATAATATTGTCTTGCGTATAAGAAGAGAGTAATTAATATAAAATTAGTTTGCACGCTGATCAATAAGTCTTGGGAAGTCTGGATATCTAGAAAAACTAAACCATTAATGGCCTACAGTTTTCCTCACCTTTAACTTGACCTGTAAGGTCATATAAAGATTAACAAGATGTTTTTAATTGGATACTTTTGATGCCGGAAATGGATAGCACTGACTTGAAGGTCCAAATCAAAAACACTTTGACTTTTGGTCATTTAGTATCATAGCGAGTAGTAACGAGAATAATTCTATAAGGTATAGCTGTAATTAAATATTATGGTAACCAAAATGTACTAGAAATGATTTTTAAGAATTCACTGAATATGAAATAATTTAGTCTTGTACTGCAGTGAAAAAGCGTAAACAGTTCATATCTTCAAAACTATCATATTGCTGTTTAAAAACAATATATAGGATAGCTGAAGCCCCTCCAATCATCTGAGTGGTCTGCTTTTTTAGTGTTTATCGTGTTAAAACCAACTTCCCGTGACGTCAAGACTCCCCCCCCACAACGAGATCAAGTCCCCCCACAAAACAATCCTGGATCCGCCCCTGTGGGAGAGAAATATCAAATAATTAAAATTTCCTGAGAGTTTGGCTTTAAAATTTCCAGATGCTTGAAATGTATTTAGAAGTATGCCGAATACAAAAGTCGTAAAGTGCCTGAGGCAGGTTTCGAATTTTTTAAATAGTGCATGGTACTATACCGTAAAAAGGTAAAAAGCAAAGCTACTGACTACCAGATCATTGCACAATACAAACAGTTATTTATTTTATCGCGAAATGTATTCCGACATCTAGAAGTTTCGGAAAAATCTGGCTCTCACAGTGACTCCAAATCGGGAGTCCTACTGTGTGTAACGCCTTTTCCCTGTGATTCCTAGGATAGAAATCACTGGAAAAAGTTTTTTCTAAAATCTGTCAAAGAAATTACGATACTAACTTTTCGACATTTTTCAAATCCATTGAACGCAAGACAATATATTGTTTCTAGTCGAGAACCTTCATCGGTTGCGCTCCCCTCAACTGACTGAATTCTCGAATAATTATTTGTGTATATACTACATATAACTGAATTTATGTATTTTATCCTAAAAGTATTCCGCCATTTCCCTGTAAGAAATCACACGAAGAAGTTGGTAGGTTTACTAAATCCTGTCCAAAAAAATACGATACTAACTTTTCGAGATTTTTCAATCCATTGAATGTAAGACGTATTGTCTCTAGTCTCCCCTCAACTGATTGCATTCTCTAATAATTATTTATGTATGTAGTACAAACAACAGAATTTATTTTTTTGAAAAATCTCGAAAAGTAATTTCTTTGACAGGTTTTAGTAAACCTACGAACTTTTTCGTGTTTTTTCTATCCTAGCAATCCCAGGGAAATAACGTTACACACAGTACGACTCCCATTTTGGAGTCTCTTTGAGCTAGATTTTCCTGAAACTCCTAGATATCGGAATACATTCCGCGAAAAAATAAATAAATTCAGGTATATGTACTATATACATAAACAATTATTCGAGAATTCAATCAGTTGAGAGGAGGGCAATTGAAGGTTTTCGATTAGGGAGCAATATATTGTCTTGCATTCAATGGATTGAAAAATCTCGAAAAGTTAGTTCCAAACAGTTAATAGTAAACACTTTTAGCATTGTTCACAAACCACCTTGTCTTAAATAGCTGAGTTAACTGAGATATAAAATATGGTCATCTCCGAAGGTAGAATTTTCCGCTCTATATACTTATGTTGTCACACAATCCAGTTGATTTTCTCATGACCTTTACGATCGAGGTCATTAGCATAGACAGAGAAAAGTCATAGGACCCTTTCTCTAATGATGACGATGTTCCCGGTCTGCTAGCGGATTTGCTCAACCAACCGCGATAAACACGGTTTTGAGGGCTAGAGTGATCATTCCCGCAAGAAACGGGACCCCCAGTTCCACACCTCAAACGGCCTACGCTGCAAGGGTGAATGAATCGTACGACCGACCAACGAGGACCGACCATCTACCCAGGGGTACAATCTAGGTTTAGCCATTGCATGTGCAAAGCCAACCCAAAATGGAGAATCGCAAGTAACCTCACCCAGTGAGGTCTTGTCTCCACCCGCACTACCTTTTGGTACCTTACGAACACCCCCGTTCGTTTAACATGTTCAAAGCCGATGGGTGACACGTTTGACTTCCAACAAGTCTACCTCTTTTCTGGGCGAGACTGATATACGCTTCCTAAGTGTAGGTGCCTCTACTTGTGTCAAGCTTTGGCCCAGTTTTAGGTGTAACCTGCAAGAGGTCGGCAAAGGGTCCTCGTCTCGAATACTAGGTCGCGCCCCATAAAGGGTGATGACCCGAGATCTCAAGCGACTGTCCCACTGTTACCACCAGGTCGCCTCATCGCCACAATCCCGAAGGAAAGCAGGTCTGACGACTACTTGTGTGAAAGGTTTAACAAGCCTCGCTCCCTTGCGCTCAATCCCGAAGGAAAGTGTGTCCGGCGAACTACTTGTGTAAAGTTTTGACAATTCACACTAGAAGGCCGGGGACCCTCTCCTTCCCTAGTTACTAACGGGCACCGCATTTTCGCCAGAAACGAGGTCTAGAATCTATTGCCATGACTCCAAAAGTTTTATGGGTAACCACCGGGAAGCGTATTTGACTAACCAAAAGTTTGAAGGTATGCGACCGTACCCGAAGTGAAGGTCAATATAGATTTCACCATAGGAAAGCCAGGAACAGACTGTAAGCCAATTTTCCAGATGTCTAGCCATACCAGGACATTGATCACCGTGTATATAAAGCCAATAGCACCATATCAGAATACACATTAAAAACAATAGATAATTCTTAATGAGATGTTGACAGACCACGCTATGTATAAAACAATTAAATTTACACGGATAATAGAAGAACAAATATATAAAACTACCTAAGAGAATAATCAATATTCCAATCGCTATCGCATAACCTAATAGCAAAACGCCCGAGAATAGATCGTCCGTGTCGGTTGAGGGAAATTCATTCAGAATCGCATTGCTTTACGGCGGACTGGGGACTTGAGATACATCAGCTCATGCATCCCATATTTCAGCATGATAATAATCGCTTCATGTTAGTTGAGTTAGTTTTTTGAAGAGTCCCTTCTGAATCTATTGCCATGGCCGTCTAGATCCCCCAATCTTTCGCCCATAGAACATGTTTGGGATATAATTGGTAGAACTCTGGGAAATTTACCCCAGCCCCACGGACTTTGAAGAGTTCTAAGACATGAAATACAGGTAGCTTGGGATAGTATTCCTCAAGACGAAATAGACCACCTTATTGAGTCAATGCGAAGACGTATTGGAGAGTGTATAGATACTATAGCATCTATGTTTATCAAGTTTTATGAAGTTCTATTCGAAGATCCTTGAGTTAGTTTGAAAAATGTCTTACATTTCGTGAATCCGAACTGGTGACATCCCCTGTATTTGTAACGGAAACAGCACTGAGCCCCGCGGACGGCGCGAACTCATTCACTTTTGAACAGCAAGGCGCGAAGAGGAATCAATATTTGTGGCGCAATTTCCATACGAACGCGATATTAGCTCGCTGCCGTTGTAGCTGCGAATTTTTGATGCTCCAGCCTTTGGTATATAAAACTCATCTCCCATCAATCGTAAGTCTTATGTACTTCACGGATGAGATAATCCAAGAGACTGTGATGATGAAGAACAGTTACGGTGGTGTTATGATGGAGATTAAAAAAAAAGGAGAACAAGTACTGGCTCGTTGGTGCTGAACTTCTTTTATGATGGTTATTATTCACTTAGACGTAATCTCCGGTTCATATTAAAAGCGTGACGATGCTTTTTTCTGTTCTAGGGTGGAAAGTGGTTGTTTCGTGTTATACGAGTTCGTCAAAGTTTTACTTCTACTTCTAATGTCGTATAATGCGGTATTTTCACGGTGTTGATTTTAATATTTTCTTCCTCTTCAAGATTATCCACTACGTTCATAAAATGTTGAAACGCCTCGTTATGGTATGCATTAACCCAGATATGATTACGGTCCTGCATGTAGGTTAGGTTATGTCAGATATTGCCCCCAAAATTGTTAATAATTTTTCGAAGGATAGTCAGTCTTCAAGTATTTACGTCGATTTCTCATCTAATACTGCCTTGGCAAGCTACCAAACGCACATGTGTCTTTTTGGAAAAAAACGTTTTTTTTAACTTTAACTAGTGGTCGCCCAGTGGTCGACATTCAACCCTATTTCATGAAATTGTAAAAAGTATATTTTTATAAGGAACACAGTTGTGGAGAAATCGGAGAAGTAGATGTAATAATCAAAATTGTTCACTGATATTGACAAATTGAAATAAAAATAAAATAAAAATGTAATCAAATATCATTCATTTTTATACAAATTTTGGCTGGAATCACAACAGAAACCTCATGTCAGAGGGTACTCTCCAGATTTGTAAGGTCTTCTGTCAATGCAACAGAATTGACCCGATACATTCGCCAAGGATTGGTTCAAGAAATAACACATATTTTTATCTGTTTGGAAATACAAATCTACTCATAAAGTCACCATTGTTTATCATGTGTAGAACTTATAACAGTATATCTAGAATCTGTGATATTAACTATGACAATTTTGAATCAATCGCTGAAGGGTATATTCAACAAATGTCAGATCAACCATGGTTCAGTTACTAGTAAAAGTCTCTTGTCATTTGTTATTTTATTTCTTTTTTAAAACTGTGTGTAAAATTTATGATTTAATATTTGTCAATTGTTATTTTATTTCTTTTTTAAAACTGTGTAAAATTTATGTTGTAATATTTGTAATATTCTGCATTCTTTTTATTCTTTTTATTATTATCATTTTTGAAGTATTTAAGATACCATAGTATGTTTCATTACTTTATAATATTTGTCCTGTAATTGGATTTATTTCTGTTGGGCAATAAACTAAACTAAACCTAAAAGTTTTCGTCATTTGCGGTTTCAATCACGTTCAGGAATATTAAAGAAAAGAGATGACCAACAACCCTATGAGAACTTATAAATCTTTAATACATGCCACTTCCAGAAGTACATGCTCTAAGAATATAACGTTCGCCCTCTCCATATATAATTACTCAATGTTTGGACCGTCTGGCGGCAGCGGCACTGTCAGTTGTTTGGCGTTGACAGTATGGACGTAAATAATGAATTTTATTTAATGAATGAACCAATATTATAAATTCATATTAGCATTCTGCACTGAAGATCGTCAGTAACTACTAAACAAAACAAAAATGAAGAAAATCGGTTGAAAGACAGCGGAGAAAATGGTACCTAATCGTTTTGTCTTTGCCAATTTATATATAGATACTATGTCAAAGTATAGGTGTATAATAATAAAATGTTGTAATTCCACTGGGTTACGAGAAAAAGTGGAATATTGCTAATATCTTGAAAAATGCCGCTTTATATTGGCACCTCAATGTAATGAAGAATAACACAGAAAGGTGAGATGAGTACCGCAACTATACAGAGTGATTCAAAAAGAATACAAACATTTTTTATTTTAAATGAATCACTCTATATATTTTTGCAGATTTGTCGCTAAAAATAACAAACAACCCCGCAAATCCGCTTGTGTAAAAACTATACCAAATTTTGCAGGTGAATAGTTTTCATCATTCTGAACAAAAGTGCTCATGGTAAGGGTTCAGGTCACTTTTGCGTTTGCTAATTAATTAGAACTCTTCAACTTTACAAAAACTACATACAAATTAATTAAATTGATAAAAATCGAAATTTTTAAACTGACTATCACAGTTGGTATTGAGTTTCGGGGGTCAGTGCATTGCTCAGAATGTTGACAACCATCTGCAAAATATACTACTATTGGACTGAGACTCCTTCTTCAGAGCGGATTTGCGGAACAGTTTTTTAACATTTTGTATTGATCCGGTTTAACCATCCATGTTAGTAACAAACTACTAGTAACCAAAACGTTACCTTTGATGCCAACATATGTTTTATTTGATTTCCAACATAATTAGCTTCCAGAATGGCTTTAAATGCTTAAATTGCTTTCAACGAAATGTATCCAAATCGATCTGGCATAACCCAGTCCTGTTTTTGACAATGATTTGAATGGGTTAATTGATATCCAGGACTATCCTTCTACATCCAATTGCCTTCTAAACAGATTTAGCCCCCGATGAAAATTCGCCGTTAGAAACTACATTTAGTACAAGAACTTATGGTTACCCCTTTTGATTATAGAGCGGAGATCTGCAAAAGTATAATGGAATATAATACTGTTTTCAGGCGATACATGAAATTAATCCCAGTTGATTTTCACTTGATAATGCTATTGTAGCCGCTTATGCCTCGTTCACCACCAATATCATTATCCTAACTATCTTTACTTCGGTAACTTCGCCTTTATCAACACAACGTCTGCTTATAGCTGATGAAGAACTAAGGCTGCTGTAGATCGAACTGGATGGAGATAAACCTGATTCGAGTAATTTTGATCGGATTGGAATCATTTAGTTTATCATCCGCTTTTCATCTTTCTCTGATAAATAGGAAGCAAAATATTTCCCTCTTGAATGATTTTTTGGCATCCACTGGTGTTGTCTTCGCTACCGGAAGTCGTTCCTACGTCTTTTTTGGTATTACCCGTCCCATTTTTTTCAATTTACCCGTCATTGTTCTAGTTTAATTTTGACTGCAAAATAATTCCGTTCTTGTTCTCAGTCTTAATGAACTAAAAATATCGGTAACACAAACTGGTTGAATAAAACTATACACAACTGCCACATTAGAGAAATTATTAGACATAATGTGTTTGCACTTTTACCCAGATATAAAATTTTTAGTGCCAAAAAGATGGTGCTCCAGCACACTTCGATCCCCAGATCATCAAGTATCTAAAAGGGAATATCGGAATCAATGGATAGGTCGATTGTGTGACCACCAAGTTCAACAGACATGAGCCCACTAGATTTTCTTGTAATGTGGTATAAAAAATAAGGTTTTCAAATGTAGGCCCCTCCAGCAAATATTTAATATCTACAAGCATAAATTACGAAAATTAGAGGAATTTATCCAGATACAATTCATATGAATTGTTAATGATTGAGATAAACTGTCATTTTCCGGGATATTTCGCAGTAAGCCGACTATAGCAGACTTCTTCAGCAGCGCAGACGATTGTAAAATCTCGTTCAATGCTCCTGTTTGTATATACATATACAAACAGAACACTCTATTAATTTTGAGGAGAGCAGGACCATGATATCCTTTAATTCACTTAGGGCCTCTACTACTCATCAAGCTATTGAAATAGAGAAACGACCGCTCTGCTTTAACCGGTGTGATCATAGCACGCGCCTTCCTACCACACGGAGATCAACAATAACCAGACTTCTACGGTCCGACACGCCCACACCGCGCAACCTAATCATCACGTGACATCACACTCAGTTCAGCTATCTAGTAAGAATTGGAGAGTAATGAGATTAAGACTCCGAGTGCGATCTAGACTCTTAAACTCATATACTAGTCAGGTTTGGAAGTAGGTAGGTAGATTTTTCAATCGTTTAGTGAGCAGAAACGTCGATTATTTGACAAATTTAGAAGCAGTTCTCATCCGGAATCTAGAACCGTTCATACATAAATCTTTTCTTCCACAGGATTGGAAGTAATGCTATTGTCATTCTTTTTGTACCTATTGTCGTCATTATGACTTTGTCATCCAAGATATTCGTAGCCGTTTTACATTTTTTGTCATTCTCCTTTGCAAATCTAAATCTTGTCTTATTCCTCCTATACCCATATACTGTGTTTTTTCTGTATTTACTTCTAAGCCCACTTTCTTATATTCCGCTAGGTGTTTGGTGAGCATATATTCCATATCTTGTTGGTCTTCAGCAATTACTTCTTGATCTTCTACAAAGAGTATGGTCGTGACTATTGTCCACATCAAACAAAATAGAGCTAGCTGCATTTTCTAGTCCACTGTTAGAGCTAATTACATTTTGAATAGGGTAGGTGAAAAGCACGCCCTTTATTGGATGGAACGGAGCAGACATTTCTTTTCGACCTTAACCACAGCTTAATTTTTTCTTTATTTGGTTATTTTGTTTAGATAAACGTTGTTAATGCCGTTCTTCTAGTATAATATAGCACACAGTTTTTTAAAAACGGGACTGAATGTCTTTCTTAGGTCCAAGAATGTTACATGGGCTTCTCTACCTTTTATTATCATCTTTTCAGCTAAATATTGTTAAATACAAAACTTTAAATTGCCTCTAGTTTTAATTAGTAACTAGTTTCAGCAGCAGCAACTTTGCTAAAGTTGCTATTCATCATATAGACACTATACATCGATGTTATTCCATTGAAAAGTTGTGGTAGCCCAAAATTCGAACCGAAAATTAAAATCAACGTAATAAATAACGTACGATGCGCAGAATGCTCCGTTGTTCGGTTCAAAATTTTCGCGAGCTGCATAAATTATTCGGCCCTAATTAGACTCGTCATATTCCGGCTAACAACTATAGGTATTCATTATTCGTAAAATGTAATTTATTCACGGCAAATGTTCGACATTGTGGCGGAAATTAGCGGCTGACCTCTTGTCGGTAACCTCGTTTCGACAGGTGAGGTCAACGGGATAGAATGGAATATCCCTACGGGCTAAACGGGACATCAACAATGGTACGTACATGTGTCTTGCGGGAATAGTTCGCTTGGAAAAGCTTAGTTGATTTGTCACAGGAGTTTTACCAAAGAGTCATCGTTTACAATTTTAGATAATAATGATATGGTGAAGAAATAATTAAATAACTTTCAATACAATTCGTATTAAATATTTAGCGGTCAGTAGATGTTAAGTGTGCGATAACTTATGCTGGATGAATCATTGAAAACAGTCCGGTAAAATGTACTAATTTCTGTGTGGAATTTAAAAAACCCGAATCCGTTGTGGCGTTACCAAGGTATCTATATATAAATAGGCAAAAACCAAAAGATTAGGTACCATTTTCTCCTCTGTCTCTCAACCTATTTTCTGCATTTTTGTTTTGTTTAGTAGCAACTGACGACAGTCAGTGCAGAATACTAATATTAATTTATAATATTGGTTCATTCATTAAATAAAATGTGATAAAAATTCATTATTTACGTCCATACTGTCAACGCCAAACAACTGACAGTGCCACCTATTTGATCTCTGGTGCCGCCGCCGCCAGACGGTCAAAACTCAAAACATTGAGTAATTATATATGAAAGGAGCGATCGTTAGATATATTCTTAGAGCATGTACTTCTGGAAGCGGCATCCAAGCGTTGTTATTGTTTAGTGGAGAAATAGTCAATGTAGTAGATCAGTATTGATTTTTCGGACACGTTGCAGTAACTTTCATATTAAATATTCTGTTTTTGATGTGAATTTAATTATTTGATTAATATATTATTATCACAACCTTCCCGAAGGTGTAAAAAAAATGTCAGACAGCGGACAATAGAGAATGTATTAAATATTTAAGTTCTCCTAGGGTTGTTGATCCTCTCTTTTCTTTAATATTCCTGAACTTGATTTAAACCGCAAATGACGAAAACTTTTAGGTTGCAAAGAACAATCTTCCAATTATTATATCGAATATTTTGACAGGAGCGATTCCAGCCAAAAATTTGAGGGGTCATTCATTTGTCAAGAATATTTCGAATACCGATACCTATTTGATTACATTTTTATTTCAATAGATTTATCAATATGAATGAACAATTTTGGTCATTACATCTACTTTTCCGATTTCTCCACAACTCTGTTTCTTACAAAAATATACTTTTTATAATTTCATGTAATAGGGTCGAATTTCGACCACTGGGCGACCACTAGTTAATACTAAACACTCAAATATCGTCAACACAATGACCTTATTCATCGGGAACTTTTAAAGAAGTGGGTTAGGTACACGGTATAAGATATGAAGGTGACCTACTCGCATCGAAAGCTGAGAAATTAACGAGGATTTCTTTTAACAACCATCGATGGCGCCACGATAACACGCGCACCAATTATTTGTTCAAAATATTTAATAAAATGGAAAATATTGTAAGAATTAAATCTGAATTAGTTTCTTAGATACACACACATAATATTAAAATGGTAAATAGTGCTTTAAGTTTGCCCAATTTTTAACCGACTTCCAAAAAGGAGGAGGTTATCAATTCGTCGCATATTTTTTTTTTATTTTTTTTATCTATGTTACGTGATTTCATCTCCTGTGGTGAACCGTTTTGTATGAATATGGTCTTGTTTAATAGAGTATATATCCGGATTGGTGAAACTTCAAATTTGGAAAAAGAATTCTATTGGTAAAGTGATAAAATTTGTGAATGAACCCATGCGTGCATGGAAATCGATCAATATCCCTAATATATTGGTCGATTTTTCGAAAACTCCTTATGGATGTGTATAGTTTTTTAACGTTTAATCTATTAAGGAAGATCACTAGGTGATCTCATATACTTTTCTGCGACGTGCAACTTGCAGTTTTGGAGAAAATCGCCGAAACTTCCAAAATTCTTATCAAAAATTTCATTGAAATGACATAACGGACATTTCCTCATAAATATTTTAATTCCAACGTAATAGTGATAGAAGAAGTTGCATTTATATGATGATTGAAATATAGGTAAGGCCGTTTAGCCGTATACACAAGATTGTTGAAAAATAAGTGGAGTGGACGTTTTGTGGTATAATAATGTTGGAAAATATGTGAAATTGAAATTATATAGGGTGATTAAAAAACTGTTATATGATATGTACGTAAACAAATCATATACAGGATGGTTGAAATATATGCTGAAGTTGAATTATATTTATACAGTGTTATAACAACATTATTTATTGTATAGGGCATAAGAAGTTGCATAAAGTGTGGAGAGGAATTAATGTTACACAGGACGATAATATAAAATGTTAAAAATGAAATAATTTATGGGGTAGTCCACAAGGAGTTATATACTATGGTTGAAATATAGGACGGATTTGACTCCGTAAATATGGGATGGATTCCACTCCGTCCTATAGTTTACAGAAGGCAGCAAACAAATTTATGTTTTTCCGTGGGCGGTCGTATGTACAGGATGGTTGGTACATATGGGGGGTGGAATTATCCATAGTTATACAGAATTGTCCAAAAAAGTTGAAAAAAGTTTACATCGCGTGGTCCATAAGGCATAAATATATTTTGGGCTTATTAAGTCAACGCGAACAAGTACATTTTGTTCGTAAACATTTACCAGTAAATTTAAATCAAAATGTATCAATGTGTAATGTTGAGGCTTTCAATGTCACCTGTTACAATAAAGTTTGATGAAGTAGTAGTAGACGCAATGATGGATTTTAGATTTGCTTGGCACCGACTTCAAAAATATATTAGATTGGTTGGTACCTAACAACACTGAATGTGTTATTTATTTCCTAGAATTGTATTTTGTTATAATTATTTTTAGCTTTTTACTTATAGGTGGAAGTCGGTTATATATTTTTTAATGTTTTATTAATGTGTAACTCTAATACCTCTCAAGGGGTTATTAAAACACAGAGAGAACAAGAAAGGTAACTTGATTTCAACACAACAATGAAAAATCATAAAGGCAGAGCATATATAATGTTTTGGTGTTTGAAAACTCAAACTGCTATAAAGAAAAATAAAATAAGGGATTTTTTATATACAGTATTTGCTACAATTATGTCTGATAATTTGGTTTAATGATAAAAAAGTACCAGCAGACTGGTAATGACCTTGAATGGTACACATGCTACGCAGCGCCATCTAATGACTAGAGATTAAAGTCCTTTTATGGTATTGTGGGAATAGGAAGACGGTTCACCTTCTCATCTTACACCATGGTTAGGTAATAAAAAAGCAAAAGTAAATGTATTTAAGGGCCTCAGGCAGTGTTAACAACCTAAAATGTGAAACATACCTTATTTTAACTGTCAAAAGCGATATGAGGTTAAGTTAGTCAACCCCCACCCGCTATGTTTAGAGAAGTATGCTCCCTAACATGAACTTATCTATGGTAATATATACCTACATTTATAATTATATTTGCGCAATTGTCGATCAACAAATACTTTAGTGTAAGTTATCCATTCGTCAATCGATAGGACTGAGTATAAATACAGTAAGCAAATGCAAATGAGAATTTAATGTAAAATGAAAATGGATATGGTACAAAAAACTTATTATTTTTATGTTTCAGAACATTATATCTTCAAACTAAATCAATAATATCTGATTCAAGATGTTTTATGATAATATTTAATAAAATATAGATAAAATCTTTGGACATATTTTTTAACTTGTTTATTTGCTTTATTTTTGGCCACTTTCTATAAGTGTAACTCTAATTCACGCTATATTGCAACCACCCTGTATATGTTTCTGTGTATTGGTCACACAATATAAATTATTTTTCTATCATTTTCTGAATCTCCCTGTACAACTATAGTTCAACTATAGACGAAGTTGCAACCACCTTGAAAAAGTATTAATCCTCTCCACCCTATTGACTGTTTCTATTTTTCTATTATTTAAGTCACCCTGTATTAGTATAATTTTACTTCGCCCAATATACCAAGTATAAGCAACTACTTAAGTTCCACACTATATAACATTTTTTAACTACCCTGAATAAATATAATTCCACTCCGCCTTATGTTTCAATCATCCTGTATACGCAATTGCTTCTAACATTTTTTGAACCCTCTGCCCTAAAACTCGCATATCCTTACTGCATATGCTTATTTAACCATTTTTCTAAGAAAAATATCCACCTACTTTGTATAACTATAGTCTTACGCTTATTTCCACTTTGTATACGCAACATGTGCCACTCAATACAACATTTTTTGAACCATCCTGTATAACTTTAATTCTATTTCACCTTATATTTCAACCATCCTATATATGGAACTACTTATATACCACCCAATATCATAATTGTTTGTAAGATTTGTTGAACACACCTGTCTAACTGTAGTTTTACTTCGCCCAATATTTCAATTGACACAATGCTTGCTGCTTGAATTTCGATGCGCGCACACACCTCCGACCGTATACCATATAGAAAACATCGCTCACCTAAAAAAATTTCTTTTGGATACACTAATGGAATATTTTGTGCTATTTCACTTGACTTCAATTAAAACCGATACAAACACCCTGTACGATATACTTTCATGGCATATCTTGGCATTTAAGCAAATATTTATGGTGAAAATTTGATATTTAAGTTGATGTCTCGGTATTTTTGCAAATATTTTTAGGATTTTCGGAAAAAATGTTATGCTTTACTTTATAGATAATCATTCGGAATCAAGCTGTAACGTCTCTTTGTAGAATACCATTTAAAATATTCAAATTGGTTGAGCTGTGTTAGAGAAAACAGTGCAGATTTATTGAAATTCACTGAAATTTAGTCCCTTAATTACGGTTTGTTTTAATTTTCTGGAAAACCGTAAATCTCACGTTATAGAAAATTATATGGTACCTTTCTGTAATATTTCTTAATACAATGCCACGTCATCATCAAATTTGCCCAAGCCGTTTTTGAAAAATCACTGAACATGTATAAAAAATGTGACGACGCGAGGAATTAATAACCTCCTCCTTTTTGGAAGTTAACAATGTCCTCCGCCACATCTATTTGTCTTTTCGCGATACACAAATTTCACAAATATATGGAGTGATTCATGAGAAAGGTTCAGGTAAATCCTGATGAGGTCTAACCAACCCCGGACTCGGATTCAGCGACCCCAAAAACACTTTTATGATTTCTTTCGTATTTTTTGATTAGATTATGGCAATTTGACCTTGGAATGACCTTGACCCTGACCTGATGAGGTCAATCTGAGCCCGGATTCGGATTCAGCACAAGACTTTTTTTGTGTGGCTATGTAATTATAGTTTTTCTAAGATAAAAAAATGTTCTTACAAAAATCCTCGAAATATCGTTATTTTACGTAATATAAAATTAGTTGACACCCTGATAAAACATTCTCGAAATCGAAGTGCAGTTTTAAAGTGTTGTACAGCGAAATGTACGGTTCCAAAAGAAATCTCCAACTAAAATAAACTCCAGTTAGGGAGAATACCATCATTCCTAGAGAGCGTTCATTCAAATCCAATCTTTTCTGAGCAGAAAACTTGTCGACCTAGGGACCCGTCTCTGCACTTTTTCCTTTTACTTTCTTTACAAACGAAGAGAGAGGGAATATATATATTCTCTTTGAGAGTCACTCAAGCAACAATCTTTTTAAATACATTCGTTATAAATGGATTTCCATTCTTTGTGTCGCGCTCCTTCTGCTTTTGACGCTTTGGATTTATAAGATGTTTCTTATTCATATTCCTAAATACTTTCGCTGTACATAAAGGAAGAGATGAAGTCATTTTCGAGTTCAATGATCACATTATACCTAATTTATTTTTTTCTTCTGCAAAGGAAGCGGCATTTTCCTTCTCTCTTTTTTTTTCTCCGTCCTCAAAGGCCAGGTTTTGCATTAATTTGATTTGTTTCTTTCTTCCGTCCGAGCTGGGGTAGCCGAGAGAGGGTTCTCGTCTACGGAAAATCGGAAATTCGAAGCTCAATTATTGGGTTTTGACGTGGCTATAGAAGTCGGTTCATATTGTTGGAGAAAGAATGAAATAATGAAGCATAATTTTCTCGACAGTTCTTGAGACTTCAAAGAAATAATTTGTGAGCCACTCTTGACATTATTTCGATCCCGGGCTTTCACATAAAAGATTATGGTTTTATATTCTTAATGTTTTATATTTTAGAATAAACTCATATATTCACAGAAATGCTATATATACCGGGTGTGTCATTATTAATAGACTCCCTGGGTTATTTTGTAAAGCAAAAACATCTTTTTAAGGTCAGCTGAGCCTTAATATCCTAGGATCTACATCATTGCTCAAATTGCGAAAAATTGTATTTAGAAACTTGAGTTTGATCATAATCTATATTCAGAGGATAAGGTCATTTCAATATGATGAGCTATAATTGAACATTCTATTTTCTTGAAAATTAACTATCCTTAAAATTGATTTTTCAAAGTAGTGATCTGAAATTCAGGAACACATTACTACAAAGTATTTTTAACCAAAAGCAAAGTATATCAGAAATTTAAATCATAAAAATATCGGAATATATTTTTTCAGTACTTTCGGTGGTGCTTCCAAAATTCTTTCACAATCGATAGGTTAGGTATTTAAAAAATATGCAAAATGTAAATACAGAAAGTTTAATAAAAAAATCAAAAAGAAAGTATATAGTACAAAAAATCGAGATAAGAAATTTGTTTAAAAATAATTCTAATAAATGTAGCTAAAGAGTAAAATTTACAAATGACATTATGGAATACTTAAATATCGCACTGAAAATTTAGATTTTTACTAAAGTAATTTCTACCTGAAATCTACAAAAAATCTACTCAACAATAATCACCTAATCAAAATGATTTGATTCAAAAGAATAATGGTATAATCTGTAGACATATTAAAACCTTACCTTATTAAATGTTTCCGAAATGTACTATCTCTTACGATATTGACATGAATATCTGTACTGTGTTCTTGATCCTGGAAACTCAAAGCCAAATATCTCCAACTAATTCATCACCGACTTGACATCAGTTGTATTCCATCTAAATGGTTAAATTGGTTACATACCAAATAATTACTTCAAAATTCCATGTCGAAAATAACAGTCCCAAAACGTAGAAAATTCTATCTTTTAATTCTAGTTAGAACATGGCTCCAAACGTAGAACAATCTACCGTAAAACGAATCCACCATAAAACAGGATTCAAAACGTGGAAAAATTCACCGTAAAACAGGATTCAAAACATGGAAAAATCCACCATAGAAAATTCTTCCTTAGGGAAAGTCCTCCCTATGACCCTAAAATAGAATTTGCACGTGACGAATTTATTTCGCTAAAATTGCTTGCTGACATTCACAACGAAGGGCTAATCTTATCCAAAGAAAACTCAACCATCAACGCCTCTTTAAAATGGCATTCTTCACCAAATAATCCCACCCCCACTAATCAGCCATCATTTCCTGACGCGGAAAAATCGAACAACTAACTTAAGGAAACGCCATTTTCGTAGCTTTCAGAAATCGCACGGCTTCACTCTCTTCTAGACGAAAGGGAACTGTCTTCCCGAGTTTGCGTTCTTCGAATCAGTGAATCTCCCTACTCAAATGAAGCAAATATGCGTAAATCTTTACAGTACAGGAGCGACTTGTGAATTACCAATTAGAGGATATGAATTAATCTAACAGATTTTTAAGAAGAAAAGTATTTTATGGATGGCATCAAACTTAACGGACATTGTAATGTGCTAACAAAAAAGTATTATCCTGGATATCGCCGGCTTAGCGAAAAGTCGAACAGACAACGGACAAGGTACTCAAGGAGGCACCAGAACACCAAGTGGTTCTGAGAGCCTACAAAAAAACAACTCTAGCCACAGCAACTCCACCGTACTAGAGGTACATAATCTCCATCAACCAAAGCATAAGACTAGTCAAGAGGCAACAATTTTTTACACGTTACAATATCGTTTAATTAGAAACTGGGAAAAAAATCACTAAACCATGAAAATTAACAAATTTCCAAACTGTTCAAAGTTTAATTTTGTTCTCATATTTACTTCATCAACTTTAATAGTTGTATGCCCCGACTGTAAAACTATAATAGATATGTAGGTAATTAGTTTGTACATAAAAAACAATTGTCAATGTGCGGTTATTACTTCTAATTACCTTGTGTACTGATATTCGGTATTTACTTATGTAAGTGCTTAATGTTTAATATTCTATTCTGTTAATCAGTTGCAACTTTTTGGTTAAATTTTTTTTTGGTTTAATTTTTTTATGGTTTTGTTGTTCTAAATCGTCAATTGTGATTCAATTTCGCACTATTTAATAAAACAAGTAATTAGATTGGGTTGTACAGTACGTAACCATTTTTTCGACATATCTGACTTGTACGGGGCAGCCCAGACATAATAAAATTCAAATTCTGTGACCATTTTTTAAAATTCAGCAAGATGTTCTTCAGTCCGTGAAAAATTTCAATCGCTATATTATGTTACATGACCGTTTTCCCCGATTTTATGCTCAATATTTCAAAATCATCCACTGTAAAATTACTCTGTCATTTCACCGCACCACCCGCAATATTTTTTTTTTGGCTGGATAGCCTCGTTATCCGACTCAAAATTATATATTTTCACTACCCACTACATTCCATTCTGGCAAGGGAAAAAACGTAACGCTCAATCAATCTTACGCCTTGCGAGGGCTTAAAAACTAAGACCTCAACATCCAAAATGGCGTCCTGCTTCGACCATTCACATGCTAAGGGAGTCGGGACACGCGGCCTGCATTTGTTACTTTTTTAATCCTCTACACGGTCTCAGATGATTTGTACGTTGGCCGGGTTCTATTTTTGTGTGTCGTCTCTCTCTCTCTCTCTCTCTCTCTCTCACACACACACACACTCCCTCTCGGGGATATTTCCGCTTCATGGAACTTTAAACCGACATATCCCGTAGTTTTGCCACAACTTTTGACTTATCCAGAACGGGAAGACCGAGTGCACACGGTATCTGGAGGAGCATTTTAGTCTCGCTCTCTGAATACACGGAGATATTACCATAAACTTGGAAATGCCTTATTCGAGGTTTATATTGGTATATGGAAATATTGGAGGATTGACATATTCTGGATCGAAAACTGTTACGGCTTTAAGGGCTATGTGAACGGTATTTTATTTTTATGGATGAGGATATAAACGTGAATTGCCGCATCTCTCTATGTGTATACTTTGCATTTTCTCTGTATGATATAAAAACGAATAGGAGATCTGTGTACTACTTCGAAATGGAAGACATTTGAATAAAGAATGATTCTTTTGATTTAGACATTGTTCCATTTTAACTTTTTTGTGAAAGAACATTACAGCTATGAATAAGAATATTTGGAGATCCGACAAGTTGAAACTGTTTGATATCTCCAATTTACTAGAAAATAAGCACACTTTAATAAAACGACAGACAATTTGCTTATGCCAAATTGAATTCTCCTGATACATTTTAGTCTTACTGAACCTTTGTTCTTTAACTATTAAAGAGGCACATTGTTGTCCCTCACTTTAACAAAGTTTCCATTAAATCTATTAAGACAAAAGAACTTTAAATAAGACATGGTTATTTTCCTGACCTAAGATATTACTTAGGCAAATTAAGTCTTATCTTTCGGGGTCAAATCAGTTGTTGTACGTTTATATACAGTGTGCACGTAAAGTAGGGAAAACACCAAAAAAACCTATCGAAATAAAACCCTCGGACACGTCAACCTTAATTTAAATAAAAATAAATAAATTTCCCGAGACGTCATTAATGTGGTCTGTATGACGTGATACTCAATTTTTTTTAAATGGCTACTCCAATATTTGATATATCAATTTGAAAGGTCTAGAGTAATTCTATATGCAGGGCGTTTAAATTTCCAATCGGTTACATAACATTTTTTTTCTAGAAAATTTCTATTTTATACACTTAAACCAAAAAACTCAACTGTAAGCTGTAACTGTAACAAAAGAATGAGAAAAATTCTCTCTCTCTCTCTCAGCAATTCTTAAGAAATCAAATATTCTTTAAATCTCAGAATTGTGCCGTTTTTATCCATTGACAACAGGGTCTGACCTAGACCCAGAAACGTTAATTTTCTTAACTGTGGTATTACTTCCCAAGAAGTACTTAGACATACAGAGACCATTGTTATTACGTTTTTGTCAGTTGAAATACCAAAATTCTAAAAGCTTCAAATTTTCTATCTACTTACTGAATCTAAGAAATAATAATCCCTGTAACACTATATAGCTGCAGAGACCATAGCTGTAAGCTGTAACATTATGACCAACAGAGATTTCAAAATTTCCGAGCAAAATTTGTTGCTGATCCGTTTCGCTAAAAGAAATATTTTTTAGAATATATGTTTGCACAATTTCATTAAAACTGCTTACTGCTAAGTTTTTGTAGATTTATTTGTTTAACTTTTAGAATTTTGAGTTAACATTTGGTTGCCTACTTTTGCTCTCTGAATTTTAATCTCTTGCACGTGCACAGTGTTATATTATCCTAATATTTTTAATTTGAGTTAGTTTAACACAGGTTCTTACCGAATAATTACAATTACGTCGGTGTCAAATTAAGGTTATTATGACTATTAGGACTTAAAAGGTTAGAAAGTATTTTTTTTATCATATATCAACAATTTCAAAAACATAAAACTTAACTTATATTACTCATTTCTTCTTTAGCTCCCTGCTTCATTTTCTTTGGTAGTACCACAATCTGTTATCATACTAGCCAATTAGGTAGAAGTATATCATGCTATCAAAAATATCTAGCAACAAGAAAATTATGAAAAAAAAAATCAAACATTATTTACATTAATTATGGTTACAGGTGTGTTGTTCAGGAATTTCAGAAACAAAAGTGGATTAAAATTAAAAATACCATCACCAATTTCAAAAAAAAAATTTCAATATCTCATTTTACTGTACACTACCAACACAACGTTTCTATGATACATTCTAGGAAAGCAGCGGGAGATTTCACATTTACATTACGTTCTATCAGACAGAGCACATAGACGGAAACCCCTCGAGCTGGAAACGTATTTACTTCTTTTGATATACGTCATCTAAAATTTCAAAGGGGTTGCTTCCATGTCCAATAGGAAATATTTCACATTATGGGTGCCGTTCACGTCATTCGGACAAATAGAATCTGTCGTCGAGAGCTATTCCGCTATTTTATTGTGCTCGGGGTGAAAACGATGCAGGAAATTGTGGAGTTTTGTAATGGAAAGGAATTCTGTTAACAAGACTCATAGATTCATATATATATATATATATATATATATATATATATATATATATGTTTATGTATACTGTTTTACGGATGGAAATATGTGGTTGATGATTTATTCCGGTGTACATCCGTTCGTCTGTATTCGTTTGAAAAATCACTTGACGTTTCGCCAAAATCATACTAAGTAACTGTTACTTAGTATCTTTTGAGAAAGCCAAATATGATTTTGGCGAAACGTCAAGTGATTTTTCAAACGAATACAGACGAACGGATGTACACCGGAATAAATCATCAACCATATATATTATATATATATATGAATCAAATTAAATTTAAGACTGATATTCACTTTCACATTCGAGAACTTTATTTACACATAAATAAATCCACTATTTATTTACTACAGCTGATTTCTATCGAAATAATTTACACGGAAATATAAACCAAAACTAACTGCTCAACATGTGCAAAATTTTTGTTGGCGGAGAGTTAATCAGGAAATTTCTCTACGTCGATACTTTTTGCCCAGATTCAAGATGTTTATGTTTTTTTTGTTTTTGTCGGAATGATTAATTTAGGAGGTTTTTTAATTTTTGCATGGGCGGAATAAATAAATTTTATAACACTGTCCACCCTTTAATTCTGATGGTCCCGATCGGAAATATCTCTCATAGAGTGTTTTCATCCGATCACTGGTGGCCAACATCTGTGTTCGGGCTACTTCGAGTATTGCCAGCATGTTCTATCGGAGTTGAGCAGCATAATCGTTGACTTCTTGGGGCGAATTTTCTGGTGAGCCAAAACCCATATCACCAGGTAATCTCAACTCCTTTCCGAATAATACTCTTGCTGGAGTCCCGTGCTGTTATGGACGACTAAGCGATAGGCCATATGGAAAAGAGGAATATGCTCATCCCAAACTCGCTGGTTATTGCTGACGACCTTGGACAAATGCTGTTTCAAGGTCCTCACCATCCCATCCAGGTGTGGTTCTCGTTTTCTTAATACCCAGCATCGTAGAAACCTTCCGGAAAACACTGGATTCATAGTTACGCCCTTGGTCCGGGTCTTCGAGCCCTTAGTGGCTGCACAGGTGTCACATTTCCGGCACCTAGCTCTGAGGCTTTCGCAGTAATTTACCCAGTGGTACCGTTGGCGAATTAATCCAAGGTTTTATTCATGCCCAGACGACCTCCGGTACCTCAGCATGGTTGGTACCTTTTTCTTAGGGACTACCTATTGTTACTGGGTTTCTCGGTCATCATTGTTTTCCCAAATTCTCTTTAACATTCCATTCTCGACTTTTAGAGAGTCCCATTCGATATATAACATTTCAAGACGCCCGAGTTTCTAACTATCTCGTCCCATCGTGGCCTGTCTGTGTCTCTTTATAGGTGACAGGATTGTTTCATTGTCTAGGTCAGCCATTTGGTCCGGGATGAGCTGTTCAGTTGTCCAGTCTTCATTGGCCGGTATTCGGATCGTCTTCAGACAAAGTCCGCCTTCTACTCCACAAGGTCTTCTTGACAAGCCATCAGCATTATTATGCAAACGGCGGGCATGGTGTTCGACCTTGAAATCGTATTGCTGTAATTTTGCCCTTCCGGTGTCTTCACGTCTAACAGCCATTTGAGGAAATGACGATCATAGAGATTTTTGTGAAAATGATCTACCGCCGTGCAAGCAGATCTTTTCTGGTGACACGTCTGTAGACTCGATCACCGTCTCTTCACTATCTTGCACCTAGGATAGGAAGGCCCCCAAACCAGTGTTGCTGGCGTCGGTGTCTGGAACATAGTGCCGCCTACAGTAATCTGATGATGTTTCGCAATCCTAATTCCAACGGAAAGTCTCTTTCTCAGTGGTCTGCCGTTGTAGAGTTGCGACTATGGTAGCAAATCCCTCCTCAAATCTCTTCTGTAGTACGAACAGAGCCCCAATAAGCGTCGTTGTCCATGCCTGTCCCTCGAGACCGGCCAATCACGAATGACGGCTGTTTTGTCTTCGTTGGTGCGGATCCCTTAATCGGAAACTATGTGGCCCAAAAACTCTACTTCTTTTTGAAACATGGAACACTTTTTCGGGTTGGGATTTTTAATTCTGGAAAATACTTCGCCCAGGTTCTTAAGATGGCCGTTGAGTGTGTGACCCATGACCAGAATGTCGTCGAGGTATACTAAGCATGTTCTACGTGTCAACCCGCTCAATACATATACCATTAACTTCTCAAATATAGCGGAAGCATTACATAACCCAAAGGGCATTACCGTGAACTAAAACAGAACTTTACTGGTAGATAAGGCTGTCTTTTCTCTGTCGTTTTCATATAGTTCAATCTACCAATATCTACTTTTTAGGTCTAGTGTGGAGAACCAACGAGACCCTGCTAGTGTGGTCAGGCTGTTATCAATTCGGGGCAGTGGATACCTGTCTTTCTTCGTAACATCGTTCAATTTTCTGTAATCCACGCAAAATCGGGTGGTTCCATTCTTTTTTTTAACTAACACAACAGTAGTAGCCCATGTGCTGACGGATTCCAGTTTTTCGGCGCTGGAAATTCGCGTTTACCTCCCCTTGTCGGCCATTTCACACACACACACTGTAAGAAATACCCAAGGGTCACAAACGATAATGTTGGAGTAGGATTTATCTTGAAAGTTTTAACTCTCTACAATCACCAAGACCCAATTGTTGAGCATCCGTTAAAAACACATTGGCGTCGAATATACATCCTTTATTGAAGACGGTAAAAATAGTGAATTGTTTGTGTTCCCAGTTATCCAATGGACAACAGCCAAATTTCATAAATATTGTATAAATAAAATAAGAATAAAAAATCTACAGTATTTTCGTCATTCATTTTCCTTTGCCTAGTTTCTCTAAAAATACCAATTTGTTGTCGATAGGTAGATTAGTAATATCACCACTCAAATTAAAAAATAAAATCCTGAGGCAGTCTTTCTCCAGATCTGCCCAATCGATCTGGCGAACAACTCAAAGGCGAGATGATTGAAATAGCTAGAATGCACCCTCAATCAGAATGAACCGCTATCGGAAACTCTTCTTTACTTTAGCAGCTTATGTAAGCTCGATGAAATCCAAAGAGCTTGTACAAAAACTCTTTTCTCTCCGATCTTGCGCCATCTCGGTCTGTTATTTCGGCTCAATACTAACACGACGGCTCTCTTTTCACATTTTATTAGTTTCTTCGCTGGCCAATGAATTACTCTTTGCATTTGCAGTAAATCGTGAACATCTGGCGGTGAAAACATTTGGGTGATACTATACAACAGTACGGAAAACAATTATTTTATTACCTGTGAAACATTTCTCCATATTTATACCTGTTGTTAAAGTAGAAATATAAAATAGGAAGTTTAAGCATGCCTCAGAACAATATTTTCGGAAAGATTATCACTTCAAACAATCTTCGTTAAAATTTAATTATAATTAAATTACTATAATATAAACTGTTGTGAGTTAAAAAAAATATGGTGAAAGCCGTTTCACTTATTAGTCACTCATCCTACACCCACAAAGTAGCAGCGTATAAATCCATGATTCACAGGGCTTATACATCGCCTCTGTCTGAGAATAATTTTAAAAAAAGTTGCATACGAATTGAGAACCTCCTCCTTTTTGGAAGTCGGTGAAAAATGAATTGGAAATTATAAATTTAGCTTATAACAATGGATATGATCAAAAGTTGATTAATAAACTAATCTACCATAAAGAACAACAATTAGTTCAACGATTACTGTATCGCCCTGTGCCAGTTGTCGATGAATCTACAAAATTAGTCTTCCTCACATATTTTGGAAATGTTAGGCACACAATTGCCAAACTATTGTCCAAACACAACACCAAAGTCAGCTTTAAGTCAAAATATAAACTTTTTAGGGTTCCGTATATACAATATGCGGCTACCATTATAATATCACTCCGGGTCTCTCCCTCTCTCACATTACAGCAATTTTCTCCTAAACTACTGGACGGAAAAGGTTGAAAGTGTTTAATTGGGTAATCCGATCAGGAGTGTATATCGTTAATGAAGAAATTTTGATATTAAGGGTACTTCTGGGAGGGAAAACTAAAAAAAATCGACCGTCTTATCTCCGAAACTATAAGAAGTAAAATTTTGAAAAAAATTAGTGATATAAGGTCTCACCTGAATTTTACAGAAAAATAAGGAGAAACGCCTACTATCAAATGAAGGGACTCATTATGGCGACAACAAATATATTTTTTTCATATTTTTAAAATAAATTATTTTTAAGATATTAACAAAAATTTTAAAAAATTTACCCATTCCCCTTACCTTATTTCCGAAATTATAATCCGTAAAGTTTTGAAAAAAATTAGAGACATAGAACCTCACCGGAATTTTACCGGAAAAATAACGAGAAACTTCTACTACTAATTTTGGGGGGCACATTACAAAATTAAATGGAAAATATGAAAATAAACTTGTTTCTAACACATCATGTAATATATCAAATGAAAGGGCTCAATATAGCGAAAATAAATATATTTTTTTCATATTTTTTAAATAAATCATTTTAAAGACATTAATAAAAATATAAAAATGTTTACCCATTCTCCCTTGCTTATCTCCGAAACTATTAGCCGTAAAATTAAAAAAAAAAGAGATATAGGGCCTCACCTGAATTTTACCGAAAAATAAGGAGAAACCTCTACCATAATTCTTGGGGGAATATTACAGAATTAAATGGAAAATATAATATTAACATTGTTTCTGACACATCATGTAATATATCAAATGAAATTTATATTTTTTTTATATTTATAAAATAAGTTATCGTAAAGATATTAACAAAAATATAAATTTTTTTACCCATTCCCCCTACCTTATCTCCGAAACTGGAAGCCGTAAAATTTTGAAAAAAATAGAGATATAAGATAAGAGATATAATAGAGATATTTTACCGAAAAATTAAGGAGAAACCCTTAATATTACAGAATTAAATGAAAAATATGAAATTAAAATTATTTCTATGGCATTATGTAATATATCAAATCAAACGAATACATTTTTTTTCATATTTTTAATATGAATACATTAAAATATATTAACAAAAATATTTAAAAAAATTACCCATTACCCCTTTACTCCCAAACTATTCCCATCTAAAATTTTTAAAAATATATTTTGTGAGCTAATTTCATCTAAAGTTTCATAAACAAGATTAATAAAAATAACACTAAAACTGTTTGTAAGTGAAAATTTCCCAACCATCTACACCCTAAACTCATATTTGTATTGTATAATTGATGTCTCCCTTAATTTTAATTTTTTTTTCTGTTAACTCTTACTTTGTCAAATTATGTTTTCTTACCTGCAATCTATCATTTATATGTACATTTTACAACAGAGGCCTAATGAACGGACACATAGCAAAACAGACAGTCATGCCTAGGCAAAGTGTCCTTCCATCGTGTCTCTGTTAATTATTTAGAAGAATCAGCCCTATATTTTGAAGTATGATTGTACATTTACTTTGAGGATGAATAAATTTGATTTGATTTGATTTGATTTGTATTTTTAAATATTTTTTCTAAACAATTAATTATTTATTATTTAAAACTTGACCATTTATCTTACCCTCTACAGAGCCTAAAATTCAGACAGTAGATTATAAAAGGTTTTCCTAAAACTCTAATATTAATTTTGTGGGCCAAATTAGAAAATTAAATACATATTTTTTTATAAAAATCAATCATGTAGCAGATAAAATAAAAAGTCTATATTTTTTTATAAATTTAAAAGATATTAAGGTAACTATAAGAAAATGCACTCATTCCCTGCTTGTCTGAAAGAAAAAATATACTTTGATTCACCTACATTGTATCAAATCTTGAAGGTGGAACCCTTAGTATGCGAGTCCAACTCGCACTTGACCAAATTATTTATTTTCTTGTTCATTTGTGTTATTACCATTGAAGTTATTACCATTGAAAACGGGATCTGATTTAGACCTTGAAACGTTTGGACTTTTTGAAATATACAGACTTTCAAGTTTATATGGTGTTATTCCAAAGGAAAACAGAAAAAATAAAAACCACCATTAAGAACCCTCTGACAAATAATATAACTAAATATTTTTTTAAATCTCGAAATTGAAAATGTGTCTGTTAAGTAGTTTCCGACTGATTGGGGAGATAAATAGCTGTTTTGATTGTTCATTTTTGGGTTTTCACTCCTCGCAATGGTGAAAAAATACAAATATGTTATAAGAAAATTCTCTAGTTTTCCAGTGTAATTTGTTTCGATGTATATTGTATGAATGATTTTTATTCATGTGATCAGACGTTTCGATTTCTGATTAGGAATCGGTTTCACACAATGTTTTCCTGAAACAATTTGCTTTAAAAAAACGATTTGTGGGATAGGCAGATAAAACTATTTGTCGTATTCATTCTGTACATTTTTTTCATTTGCTAATTTTCACGTCCCGTATATTTTTGGATTTTCCTGCCAAATTTATATGGCAACTACCGCTTCTAAAAACTAATTTTAGAATTTATTATGAAGAGCTAGGCTTATTTGACTGGCTTCACGGTTTCCACATTTAATATTCTTCTCTTTAATATGTTGTCATTGCCATAGTTCACATTGTCGACATTTTTGATATTTTTGACAATTTTGACGATTTTCACATATTTACTCCTGTATCACTTTTTATAGTTCCCGAGAAGTAGTGAAATTTTCGAAAAGTAATTCTCTACCTACAAAATAATTAAATTCTTTGTTATTTACTTTTGCAGGATGATATATGTTCCAATTTTCTTAAGAACAGTAAAAGCACTCACTGACCCCATCCAATAATGGAACAAATTATTAAAATCAAATATAGTCTATATAAATCAAAGATAGAATAGCTTTCGATTACTCAAAGACTTTTTAAAATACAGTATACAAACAAACAAACAAATTTAATCTTTTTATGATTAGTATAAATTCAAACAAGGTCAAATTGGGATTTTTAATTCTTTGTATTTTTAAATATACATGTTTTTTGTTCCCGAAGGCAATAAGAATAATTCCCCACGAAACAGTAAAAAGAAACTAAAAGATCCCATTAATAAACTTTAAAAAACAACTTTCAATAGTCGACATCATCTATACCACTACATTAAAAAAATATTAAACAAATACTTGTGTATTTTTGTTATGTATATGTTATTTATTTATTGTATATTAATGTTGGAATTTGACAAAAGGGACAGAGATCTCCCATTTAACGAATATTTCTACACCATACAGGTATTTTGTCATTGGTGGATTATGAAAGTTAGAAAGTAGTTGCTTTATTTTAAAAAGCGGTGGAAAATAGTATAGGAACATATTTTTATAAACTCCGTGGGTTCAATTAAAATTTAAAAAAACTAATGTTCACTCTCACTTTCTAGAAACAATTTTACACAACAGCAGATTAGAATATCACAAATATAATACAACATAAGCTCTTCGCCGTACTAACTGCTGTGATGATGGGCCCCTCCTTTTAAAATCAACATCGAAACCTCTCGTACAAGCCAGTATCAATTCTACAATTGCCGAGCTATTTCGTAACTATATATAAACATTTTCTTTTTCTTAGTAAATTATTTGCAAATTTCGTAAAAGGTAAATATTGAGGCATGCTTTTGAATAAAATCACTAGTTACTATCAATAAATTTATTTAAAAAATATACTCTGTATAATTTATCGTCAGTGTTACATAAAAATGTTAGTAACTGGGCTGGTAAAAATTCTTTCAAGGTTTTAGAGTTTTCGAGTAATTTGTCTTCTAGGGCTTTAGAATTTTCTTCTAACGACTCTTTCAACTTTTTAGAATTTTCTAGCAATTTATCTTGTAGCGCTTGAGAATTTTCATGTAATTTCTGTAGCTTATCTTCTAAAGACTAAGAATTTTCTAGCAATTTATCTTCCATTTTTTTAATAGCATATTCATGTCCCTATTACCAGAAACTTCAAACAAATAAGTTTCGGGATTGTTACCTTCATTTATTAGGGTATTTCGAAGCAGTTGTATTAATTCACTTTTCTTCCCACTAATTTCTGAATCGCTTTCCTCAATTTTTTTTTTAAATCCGTGCCTTTTAACTGGTCCAAACTCACCGGTTTAAACATTGTTAGTCTATTTATTTTCCACTTCTAAAGTTCCACAAATAGACCTACACCTGTCACCACTGTTTTTATTTACTTTTCGGGTTCTTGGATTTATTTAAACACACAGTTGAAACTCATTATAATTAGTTTCCACTACTTTAATTTATATTCTCATAACTATTTACAATTTATCTTGAACAATATTACTATACGGTAATGAATCCTTTGGCCAGCTATCCGTATTTATATATTTCTCTAGAAGGTTTCTCGATCACTCGATGAATTTCCATAGTGCCAGCCGCCAGTCTCAGGTTGCCAGACCAACAACATTTTCGATTCCACGAAATATTTGCATACTTGTATTAGATAATACGTAAAAATACGCCACACGTACTCTATACTCCGCACAAAAATATTATTTTTTTAAATACTTTTTAAAAAAATTACTTTTAATTCTCAAAAAATCAAGAAATGATCCTTACAAAATAGTCATATAAGTTATTCAAAAAACCAATAACTTACAGGGTTTCCCATTTTAATTCTCGATATTGGCTTGGATTTCTGGTACAACTGTTAAAGCTGCTCTTATTTGGATATACCTCATGTTGTATTCACTCCATTATCTTTATTGCGTTGCCTCAGAAAGACCTTTCTTTCTATACTTTCCAATTCAAGATAATCAACTGAAACATAACACGGTTCTATTAATACTTTAGCATCGAAAGCTTGAAAAATCACAAAAAAAAGAGCGAAAGACATTTGAGACTGAACGATCGAAGCGATCGAATTATACTTCCCGTTTCTTGTCATCTCCTGTCTCTATTTCTATTTCTTTGTGTTATTGTCTTCCAACTATCAAATTTACCCTAGAAATTGAAGAAAATAATAAACTAACTTTCCTAGACATATTAATAACAAAAACAGAACCTTCATTCGAAACAGAAGTTTATAGAAAACCAACTCATACAAACAGATACCTAAATTTCAATTCCAATCATCCGAATACAGTAAAGAAAGGTGTCATTAAGTCATTATATGATAGAGCAAAGATCAACTGTTCTGATGATAATAAATTCAATAAAGAAAAAATAATTATAAAAAATGTTCTCACTGGAAACAATTACCCCACAAAATTTGAACAGAAAACAAACCTTCCGAATCAACCTAGAACTTCTCTTAACACTACTACTACTCAAGACAACATCATTACAGTTACAACTATACCATATATACAGGGTCTGTCAGAAAGATTGAAAAGTTTGGGCAACAGATTTAATGTTAAAACAACATTCCAAACAAGAAATACACTGAAATCTTTAATATCGAAAACAAAACCAACCAACAAAACCCAGAACTCAAAAAACTCCATATATAAGATTCCTTGCGAATGCAATTAATTTTATATTGGAGAAACATCGAGACCATTAAACGTACGAATAAATGAACACAAAAATTACATAAATAAACAACAATTTGAAAAATCAAAAATTTGTGAACATGCTTGGGACCTAGGCCATAAAATAGAATTTGACTATTCAACTATACTTCACAAAGAACAACATAACACAAAACGAAAAATAAAAGAGTCTGTCTTAATTCTTTTGAATGAAGACGATTGTATCGCTTCTACTTCTGTAGAATTTAATCGTATCTGGTTACCGACAATTAAGGAAGAAATTATTAATGGTAACCTCCTTTTGAACAACCCAATATCGGGACAGTTCATAAGGTTTTTCCTAGGTTTTCCCTTATGACGTTAATGGGATCACTGAAACAATAGAATTCTTTGATCGCATTTTTGGCGAAAGCGCTATCTTATAACAAAGTCGTACCTAGGAACGCCACTTATAAATCCTAAAGACGACTCTTTCAAATTCTTCTAATTTGAAAGCTGGTTAACAATAATTCATGATCTTTAGAATTTTTTGTGCTACCTGTATATCGAAGTCAGAACAGATTTTGAAACGTTTGGTATTCCTGCAATATACCTCGTTTTATTTCTATTGTGGTGTTATTGCCCAAAAAAACATAAAATTAATTTGTGTTATTATTAATAATCGATATAAATTTCAGGAGAATCAAAATAATTGACACTATTTTGTTATGACTCAAGTATTAATCCTAATGTGTAATTTAATTCTTAATCTAAATTTCTATAAGTGCCAAATAAAATTTGTTAAATCATTAGCTTGCAAGCTGAAGCTCATATCCGGTGAATTCTAAATGCGGCAAAACATTTAACGAAAGATGTATGAAATTAAAAGCGTCCTTTCTGACTTCTGACATATGTCAAGTCCGTAATTCAATATATCATACAGAAAGAATTGGAGTTTTTATTAGAAAACAAAATTTCGTGCAGGTTTTCTATATTATTTGGATGTTATATTAGTTTATTTCCTATATATTTTTGGTATTCTATAAAAGAAAAGAAACTCATGATGTATTTTACCTGTTTCTTACATAGTGACTTGAATTGTGTGGGTATTTCAAGTGTGTGGTGTGGGTATCAGTGTCAGTTTCGGTGTCGAAACAAATGAAATCTCAAGTTAGCTAATTCATTCCCTTGTTCATCTGTTTTCATATCTGTAAATGTGGGCCCCCGTTAAGAATTTTTCGATTCACTGAAATAGAAATAAAAAATGTAATTTTGTTAAATTCGTTACGAAAGTACGCTTGGAACCACTCTCAAAACACATATAGCCTAACTTCACATTCCACAATATGAATCTAATTTTCGGCAAATTTGTATGATGTAATTTAATATTTGCTTTTCGTACAGATTCGAATCTTGCAAACTTAAATTTGTCAACAAGTATTCACCGCTGATTCTCAGCGAAAGAAAATGAGATTTACCACCAGTTGGAAACAAGTTTTTTTAGAAAAGCTTTCAGAGATATAATATTAATACGTTTTGAATATTAAATATCATTGGATAGATGTGTGGATAAAACTGCTATTCGAATGCTGGAACGTCGGTATATTTAATGAGTTGTAGAGTTTCTTCTGAAATATTAAAACGTTCATTTCGGAATTAAGTCAGTTTAACTGTTTTAGTCGCAGACTTTTTTTACAGGTTTTATGTAGTTTTGCCGTAGTGCGTATCAAAATATAGAAGATAGGGTGGATGAAAGGCTTTAAGTAAAACAGTCTGAACATAGTTTTTTATTTTAATCCATTCTAAAAGAATCTTATACATTATTATTCTAAAAAAATAATAATATGACCTCTAAAAAAACGTGAGTTAATTGGGTTCCAAAGAGTGGCACTTTATTAATACGAATGATTTTTTTATTAATTACTGCGTCACATTCTTGACATTCATAACTGATGACACTATCAGCTATTTGACATGAATAATTTATTGGTGGTTCATTTTGACCACATCTATACTTATCACAAAAAATTGTATTATTAACTTATAAGTAACTATGATTGGGTCTTAGATATAAATTATAAAAATATTTACCTCAATAAAATTATCAATATGTTTAATTTCTCATAAGGATTATGTTCAATAAATTTCATTCATTGTAGATTTTAATTTACTTTTCCTCATAATTAAATATTATTAAATAATTTACCAAATCCAGCATAGACTATTTAATATAATAATATAACAGAATTGATCCGCTTTTTGAACATCTAACGGTTTCTTGCGATTTTTGACTATCCATCCAAGATTATTATTATTCAAAGATAAAGTGGTAGAAAAAGTGAAAGGAAAATTTAATTTAGTTTATAATTAGTTAATCAACATAGTATTGAGCATTAAAACCTTAAGGTTTATCTTGTTCTATGCACGTTTTATAGGTTTTTTGACTTTAACAATAATTTAAAGCACGAGAAAATGACAGAAATTACCCACCAATCAAAACTCCTGCTTTCAAATTAACACTTTACTCATTTATTTGGCATCTTTGAGAATGTCATAATTAATAATAAATAGCAGCTAAGATATGCTTAAGTACCATGACACCACCATACGGTTTAGGTTGCTCATAACTATTTCCATGAAAATTATTTCAACTTAAATATACAAATGATTTGACCATTGCGTCAATTTTGGCGAATGCGCTAGCAACAAATTTAGTGATTAAAATCGAGTCCCTAGGCCCTAGAAGATATCTCGTAACGTGCATCCAAAAAAATGAACGTACTTGATAATACTTATTGTCAAATTTTATTAAAATATGTTGGTGTAAAAGAATGATTCAAATGTCCGTAGAGAATATGTTAAGAATAAAAAAACTAAATAGGGACATTTGAGTTAAAATTATTGCAAAATTAAGCAGTAATTTGGTAATAAAATTTCAAATGTAACAAAAATTATAGATCTTGAAACATCGAAAAATACACACTACTATATTTTATACATGGTGTTCTGAAATAGGTTTCTGCTGTGTATAGAACTCTTTAAAATAAGCCAAAAAGTCCTTATTAGTATGTGCCCTAAAACGCACCCTTTGGACGTTATATGCCCTTACAAGGGCTCATACAAAACTGTTTTTTTTTTCTGTTATTGACAAATCGGTCGAAAATAAATAGAAAAAAATGTATGTGTGTATGTTAAATAACATGCACTCCGTTTTTCGACTTGCAAATTATAAGCGTCCTATTTAGGTTAGGTTGGGTTTGCATTAATTGGTAAGTGTTGATTGGAAAATTTAAATGTCAATAATTTTTTTTTAATTGTTTGAGCCCTTTTCAGGGCATATAACTTTCTAAAGGTGCGTTTTAGGGCACATGTTAATACATACTTTTTGCTTTTTTAGTTATACGAGTTTATGTCAAACACAAAAATATTACTGAGGCTTAATAAAACTTTTTTAATATAAACCGACTACAAAGTAGAACTAAAAAGGCGAAAATAATTAACAACACATGACATTATGCAATAAATAACACATTCACTGTTTTTAGGAATCTACACAAAACGTAAATAATATATAAAATAAAACGGGATCTTTCTGAATAAATTGCCTAACGTATAGTATATTTTTGTAGTCGGTACCAAGCAAACTTAAGATCCAGCATTGCTTACATATTTACTACTTCATCAAACTTGATTATTGCTGGGCACCGACTTCAAAAATATGCTAGGTAGGCAGGTACATAATTTGAACAGCACGAGCACTTTTTATTGTTTACATTCTTTATTTTTGTATAGGTACCTAATAACACTGAATCTGCTATTTACTCCATTATGTTATGTTTTGTTAATTAATTTCGACTTTTTAATTCTACGTTGAAATCCGTTTATATTACAAAAAAAGTTTCTTTCAACGTTTAGTCCTTTTTTGAATACACACTACTATATTTTATACAGGGTGTTCTGAAATAGGTTTCTGCTGTGTATAGAACTCTTTAAAATAAGCCAAAAAGTCCCTATTAGTATGTGCCCTAAAACGCATCCTTCGGAAGTTATATGCCCTTACAAGGGCTCATACAAAACTGTTTTTTTTTTCTGTTATTGACAAATCGGTCGAAAATAAATAGAAAAAAATGTATGTATGTATGTTAAATAACATGCACTCCGTTTTTCGACTTGCAAATTATAAGCGTCCTATTTAGGTTAGGTTGGGTTTGCATTAATTGGTAAGTGTTGATTGGAAAATTTAAATGTCAATAATTTTTTTAAATTGTTTGAGCCCTTTTCAGGGCATATAACTTTCTAAAGGTGCGTTTTAGGGCACATGTTAATACATACTTTTTGCTTTTTTAGTTACACGAGTTTATGTCAAACACAAAAATATTACTGAGGCTTAATAAAACTTTTTTAATATAAACCGACTACAAAGTAGACCTAAAAAGGCGAAAATAATTAACAACACATGACATTATGCAATAAATAACACATTCATTGTTGTTAGGAATCTACACAAAACATAAATAATATATAAAATAAAATGGGATCTTTCTGAATAAATTGCCTAACGTATAGTATATTTTTGTAGTCGGTGCCAAGCAAACTTAAGATCCAGCATTGCTTACATATTTACTACTTCATAAACTTGATTATTGCTGGGCACCGACTTCAGAAATATGCTTGATAGGTAGGTAATTAATTTGTATAGCACGAGCACTTTTTATTGTTTACATTCTTTATTTTTGTATAGGTACCTAATAACACTGTATCTGCTATTTACTCCATTATGTTATGTTTTGTTAATTAATTTCGACTTTTTAATTCTACGTTGAATCTGCTATTTACCTCCATTATTTTATACAGGGTGTTCTGAAATAGGTTTCTGCTGTGTATAGAACTCTTAAAATAAGCCAAAAAGTCCCTATTAGTATGTGCCCTAAAACGCACCCTTTGTTACAAGGGCTCATTATTGATTTCGACTTTATTAATTCTACCTCTTTATTTTTGTATAGGTACTTAATAACACTGAATCTGCTATTTACTCCATTATTTTATGTTTTGTTAATTAATTTCGACTTTTTAATTCTACGTTGAATTCCGTTTATATTACAAAAAAAGTTTCTTTCAACGTTTAGTCCTTTTTTGAAGTCTGTTATTTTTTAAATATTTTCTTTTCAGCTTTTTGGTTATATTCTAACCTCAGGTGGATTTTGTTCATTATTTTGTATGCATTGCCTTAATATACTGTACTGTAACCATGTGACAGTGAAAACTCCGACAACACAGAATGATAAATTTTTGTATTGTGTTTAAAATTGCTGGCAACATTTGTTCGAACTAACTGAACTTTGTACGTGTTTAATTAATAAGCTAAAACTATTTTTAATTAAATTTTAAATATATTATTTTTAACCTCCACCGTTTTGGAAGTCAGTCAAATGAGCTTAAAAATATTTAAAAGAAAAAGAGTTAATGTAAATGGTAGAAAATCTAAAAGGCAAAATTATTATTAGTGTTGTTTATAATTAGTTAAGCAACAATTAATTAATTAATCAAACATTTAGCATTAACTTTTTTTCTGTAATTTTTAAAGGATCTTATCACAAATAATAATAATAGTAATAATAAACTACAACGTGCCGTACTAACCAAAACTTCTAATATCAACACTATCAAAAGGATTATTAAATAGTTACCATCATCGAGAATTATATAATTATGTATGTTGCTATATCTCTTAATTACCATTGAGAATGGGGTGTGGTTTAGATCCTAAAACGTTTGGATGTTTTGAAGTATACAGACTTTTTCCCTAATTGTGGTGTTTTTCACAAGAGATCCTTAAATTCAAAATACAGATGTCACAATTCTAATTCAGAAGACAATTAAATCACTAATTTGATAAAATTTTCATGACCGTTCTAATTTCACTAAAGACAAAATTGTCGTAAGAAACCAAACGAATAAAAAATTTAAAATTCATATTGAGTTTGTCAGTTCAACATTAATCTGACGAATCACAATCATCTCTGAAAATTGTTTCGCAACAACCGTAAAGAACAATTTATTTTAGCGTTTTTCTGATGCAACTTTCTTATAAAAATACATCAGTTAAATGTTATGATTTCAGATGGATTATTTCCTTACATTAGTATAATAATTGCAACGGGAAATGCAATTTCCGCCATCTTTGTTACCGCTTTTTCTTAAAACATCAACATTTATTTTATTTCAGAATTAATCACCTGTCAGGGATTGGGAATGAAGGAAATGAGTTTATAATGAAAAGAAATCCTGAAATATTGCATTCCGTTTGGAGCGTTCCCATGAAGTTATGTAAATCAAGTATGAATTTCATTTCGGTATGGAAATTTTAAGATTGAATTTGTTTCTCTTATTTTTTATTGTATTCGTAAGAAATTGATGTTGCAAGACGCATCTACCCAGATGGGGAAGAATAACATAATCAATAGAGAGTTACTAAATCAATATATTTAGGCTCCACTACTTTTTTTATTAAACAAATCAATAGGACCACTCTACACTTTAAACTAGTTCTCATCTGACTGAGCAGTTTTACATAATCAGATCTTTAAGTGCTGTGTTCATATTCAATGTCACGGTATAATATCTTACACTTTGTTTAATGTTGTCAAGTACCATTTTCACATTATCTCTCTGTCTTAATCAATTCTGTACTATATGGAGTATATTTGTTTATACCTGTCCATTGTCGTTTCTCAGCAACGTTTAAGATCAGTCGGAGAAACTAATATTGAGGTCCTCTATTGGTATGTCCAAGGTATTCAGAACCTGTTTGTCTTCTTCATTTGTCGTTCCGTGGTGCATGATATTTTAAGCAGTCTTCTGTAAGTCAAGGTGTAGCACACCGACAAAAAAATTGTTCACAACAACCATTTTATAAACTTTTCCCGTCTTATGATATTTAGTGTGTTCTTTGAAAGTAACCAAGCATTTCTTGCTTGTTCTATGCGGCATATTATTTCGAGCGAAGAATGATGCTGGTTCATCCTAGGTATTTAAACTTTGCCACCCTCTCCAACGGGTCTTGGTTTAAAAGACATATTTAGTCTCATTTACGTTAATAGATAGCCGCAGGCCTTGCAGGCTTTCTTAACTCTGTACACCAAATTCTAGTATATATGCATCCTTTTCTGGTCTCATCTGGCATGGATTCTCTTTTATTCACGGTTTGTTGTTTGGTCCCAATACAAATGCGAAATCAGTCCAATATCTTTTCCATCTAGTTGGTTGGATGTTCTGCAATGCTGATATTAACTTATTGTGCTGGACGCCACCAAAGGCTTTTTGAAAATCAATAAACCACAAGTCCATAGACTTTCTCACTTAGTATTACATTTTGAGAAGCGTTAGCATAATAAATGCTTCACTGGTTCCCATGCATCTCTGAAACCAAATTGCTGTGAACTCATAGCTTCCTCGCACTTGTCGCTGATCCTGTTTTGATAAATGTACATTTTAGCACATTATTCATTAGCATAATAAGCCTGAAGTCCGACCATTTTTTGCTTTTAGTTTTTTGATCAGAAGAATGAAGATAGAATATAGCTAGTTCAGTGGGATGCGTCGAGTTTCGCATACGCAATAGCAAAGTTTTTATGTTTTCATCATTTAATAATTTCAACTAATCACTATGTATTTGATCTGATCCACCAGCTTTCTTGTATTTTATGCGTGGTTCATAGCTTTTCCCATATCACATTATAAAATTGATGGTACTGTTTATGTCTTCAATTTTCGCATGTCTTTTCAGTTGGTCTAGATATATGCCTCCTATGCTTCCACTACTTCTGATTTCGACAGTACGCCTTCTTCGTTGTTCACAAGGGTGCTGATTCTGCTTCGCCTATATGGTCCAGCATTTCCTTTTCATTTTCTTTTCTTAAATTAAACTCATGTTTTTGTAGTAACTCGTCTATCACTTTGCTCTTCCTTTGCATCCACAGGCCTTTACCTTCTTTCTTTTTTCGCTTTACATTGTCGTAGATTCCGTAAGTTCAACTTCACAAATATTCATACTCACTTTGAACGTATTTATTTGCCAAAATAAATTCGCTTATTTCTAAAACAAAACGACTAATACTATCAGCTGGTCTGCTATTCGCTGCTTCCAACGCAAACTTCTACGTAAATAGTCGCGTCTGATACATTTCATTCGTTCTCAAATTATTCCAGTCATATCTGTCAGTCTATATTAAATTCGATTTCGGAATCACGTCAATCTCAGTGTTTTTACATTAATCGAGTTTTCGCCCGATGTTTATGGGTGCTTTTTAGGGTTCCGTATTTACAATATACGGATACCCTTATAATATCACTCCGGATTTCTGCCTCTGTCACATCACAGCAATTTTCTCCTAAACTACAGGACGGAAGAGGTTGAAATTTGGTATCAATGTATTTTGAAAATTTTGATTTTAGGTGTACTTCTGGGGGAAAAACTAAAAAATCGACCGTTCCCCTCCCAGATCTCCGAAACTACTGAGCCTAAAATTTTGAAAAAATAGGAAATATAGATCGTTGCGCGGACTTTACAGGAAAAAATAAGGAGAAACCATTAATATTAATTTTGTGGGGCAAAATATAGAATTATATGAAAACTTAAAAATAAAATAAATTTCAAACGCATCACGTAATATATCAAGTGAAAGGTCCCATTCTGAGGAACACAAACATATTTTTTTCATATTTAAAAAAAATTAATTAAAAAGATATTGACGAAAATATACCGAAATTTACCCATCCCCTTATCTCCGAAACTATAAAAAGTAAAGTTTTGAAACCTGAAGTTTACTGGAAAAATAAGGAGAAACCTCTACTTTTAATTTGGGGGGGGGCAAATTACAGAATTAAATGGAAAATATAAAATTAAAATTGTTTCTAACCCATTATGTTATATATCAAATGAAAGGGCTCATTATGACAAAAACAAATATATTTTTTCCATATTTTTAAAATAAATTAATTAAAAGATATATTAATAAAAATATAAAAAAATTACCCATTCCCCCCCCTGATCTCCGAAACCATAAGCTGTAAAATTTTGAGAAAAAATACGGGTATAGCGCCTCACCTTATCTTTACTGGAAAAATAAGGAGAAACCCCTAATATTCATTTTGGGAGGCAAATTATAGAATTAAATGGAAAATAAAAAATTATAATTGTTTCTAACGGATCAAGTGATATATCAAATCAAAGGGCTCATTATGACGAATACTAATACATTTTTTTATTTTTTATATAAATATTTTAAAATATATTAAAAAATATTTTAAAAAATTACCCATTCCCCCCCTTTATTCCCCAAACTATTAGACTTAATTTTTTTTGTTTACAGGAAAAACACGAACAAATCCCTAATATTATAATTGGGGGTCAAATTATAGAATTAAACGGAAAATAAAAAAATATTTTTTAACAGTTTTATTATAAGGAATACAAATACATATTTTTCATATTTTTAAAATTAATTGTTTACAAGATATTAACATAATATAAAAAATTCTCATTTCTCACTTTATTTCCAAAACCATACTACCTAAAATTTTAAAAATAATTAGTGGTACTGGTGCTCACTTGAAATCTCTAAGAAAAATTTTTAGAAAACTCCCACAGTAATTTTAGGGACAAATTATACAATTAAGTGGTAAATAAAAATTTAATTTTCAAACAGCTCATTATGTGAATTACAAATATATCATATTTTTAAATCATTTGTTTAAAAAGTATTAACAAAAATATTAAACATCGACTTAATGTCCACTTTAGAAACTACACTATTTAAATTTGGAAATATATATTTTATTTGTATTTGTAAATAATTTGAATAATATATTTAATAATCTAAAATTTAAAACTTGAACTATTTTGCCCTATATCCAATCCAGAGCCTCAAAATTGAGACAGTAGATTATAAAAGGCTTTCCTGGAAGTTTTTTAGTAAAATAAAACTCTAATGTTAATTTTTGGGGATGAAATTAGAAAATTAAATACATATGTATTCTTATAAAAATCAAGCGAATCCTGAAGCAGCTAAAATAAAAAGTCTATGTGTGGAAAATGAAAGTGTATATTTTTAATAAATAGAAAACTCTTCCTTTAAAAGATATTCCCTGCTTTTCTTAAACTGGAATATTAGAATCTTGAAGGTGGTACAGAACCCTTAGTATGCGAGTCCAACTCGCACTTGACGAAATTATTGTATTTTCAGTTGGGTTTTATTTCGTATTCGCAACTCTATAAGAACGATTTCTTAATTTTTAGCGGCGTAAAATGAATGTTATAACAGTATATTGAATTATTTTTTATTCAGTTTTATTTATGTTTTTGAATATATTTCTCTGTTCCATTAACCAAGTTTTATCTTCCTTCATCAATGGTTGTTTTCTGCTGTTGCTGTGAATTAAAGTTTGTGTTGCTGTGTTAACAAAACCATTCTTTGTGTTCTCCCAACTTCCTTCTATGGTTAATACATTAGATGTTTGTGTGGTGTTCTATCCTACGTTGTGATTCATGATTTGTGTGAATTTGTTTTTAATGTCAGGGTATTTTTACTGCGGGACCTTAAATGGATTTTTGATTTGCATATTCATTTCAGCTGCATTTTAGCAGCAACTAATCGCGGGATCAGCACTTGAGTAGGTTTTTGTATATTTACATGAATTTCGGAGCATGTTATCTATGATAACGTAATTAGTTTGATGTTGTATCAGTATGACCGGCATGTGGTGATTTCCATTTATAGAAGCGCCTTCTGGATTGACTGTACAAAGTATTGATGGTAACAAACTTTTCTCTTGGGAGAATGTACTAGCCTGTTTATCCGCAAACAAAATTGAATGCGAAAACCGTAAGCATGACGCGGCCATACTATACATTTTTCCCTCCAAAGTGGCATAGCCTGAACATCAAAATTTAAAATTCCAGGAGTGCAATTCTGTTGAAGAAAGTGACTTACTCCACTACGACTCATAAGTCTCAGAAACGGACTCCATCGAAACTTAGCTTCGTGTTAGGGGGGAAATACCAGATTACTTTTTATGTTCGATAAATTCTGTAACAGCCTTGTTGTGTGTCATACGCTAAATAAAAATAATACGGATTCCATGAACTATTTACAAGCGAATAACACAAGGAGACGCTTTCAAATTTTGAATATCAACTACAGAAATCCATCGAAGCTGCAGCTTGTACAGCTGAACAACAACTATCAAGAAGTTTGATCAAGAAAGATATAAAAATGTTCGAATTAACGGGAAATTGAACAACTAATGTTGAAAACATCTATGAAGCTGAAGTCGACAGTGACAAATATGAAAGAAAGTGTCTTATGTATCTGCAATTATTGTTACTAAAACTTGCAAAATATTAAAGAATGCTTTAATATTCCTCGATTATATGAAGCTGTTAATATGCAAGTCCACATTATTTTTCTTGAGTTAAACTTATTTTATGAAAGAAATGGTGAAGGGAGACCAAAAAATTTTCACTGAAACCAGTATATTTTCACCGAAGAATCTTTACAATTTTAACGTAACATAAGTTTCCCGAGTTGCGCTAAGTTTTCTGTATACATCACTTGCAGAGATTTATTTCTCAAAGAGCCACTTGTTTCGAAAGCTCTGCCCTATTGATCTGGCGCCATTTAAAGAAGGAATAGTTTGAATAACCAGAAAGCCTTTGCGATTACAGTAAATCGAGTCTGAAAACCCACCGTGAGTTTCCAACTTCATACGAGCACGATTAAACGTAAAACGAACACCTTTGCAGACGAATTTCTCGATTTGATCCTTTGCCATGTGAATTTAGAAACTCTAAAAGATTTTCTTCAGAACTTGCTTTGCAACTATTTTCGTGTATACGTTATTTGTATATATGTTTAAAATTGTTTTTTCTGTTTTTAGGGTTCCGTATATACAATATACGGATACCCTTATAATATCACTCAGGTTTTCTGCCTCTGTCACTTCACAGCCATTTTCTCCTAAACTACTGGACGGAAGAGGTTGAAATTTGGTATCAATGTATAGTTTGGTGACCCGATCAGGAGTACATATCGTAAAAGAAAAAATTTTGATTTTAGGGGTACTTCTGGGGGGGAAAACTAAAAAAATCGACCGTTCCCCCCCCTGATCTCCGAAACTACTGAGCCTAAAATTTTGAAAAAAATAGAAAATATAGAGCGTTGCCCGAACTTTACAGGAAAATTAATTAGAAACCATAATATTAAGTTTGGGGGGCAAATTATAGAATTAAATAAAAATTTAAAAATAAAAAAAAATTCAAACGCATCATGTAATATATCAAATGAAAGGTCTCATTCTGAGGAACACAAATATATTTTTTTCATATTTAAAAAAATATATTTAAAAAGATATTAACGAAAATATACCAAAATTTACCCATTCCTTCCTTCCCTCCCTTATCTCCTATAAAGCGTAAAGTTTTGAAAAAATAAATAGAGGTATAGGGTCTGACCTGAAGTTTACTGGAAAAATAAGGAGAAACCTCTACTTTTGATTTTGGGGGGCAAATTATAGAATTAAATGGAAAATATAAAATTAAAATTGTTTCTAACCCATCATGTTATGTATCAAATGAAAGGGCTATATTATGACGAAAACAAATATATTTTTTTCATATTTTTAAAATAAATTAAAAGATGTTAACAAAAATATAAAAAATTTTACCCATTCTCCCCCCTTATCTCCGAAACCATAAGCTGGAAAATTTTGAAAAAAATGGAGGTATAGCCCCTCACCTGAACTTTACTGGAAAAATATGGAAAATAATGCCCCTAATATTCATTTTGGGGGCAAATTATAGAATTAAATGGAAAATAAAAAATTATAATTGTTTCTACCAGATCATGTAATATATCAAATCAAAGGGCTCTTTATGACGAATACAAATATATTTTTTAAAATGAATATTTTAAAGTATATTAAAAAAAATTTAAAAGAAATTACCCATTTCCCCGTTATTCCCCCAACTATAAGACCTTTTTTTTGTTAGAGGAAAAATACGAAGAAATCCCTAATATTAATATTGGGGGCCAAATTATAGAATTAAACGAAAATTAAAAAAAATATTTTTAACGCATCATGCAATACATAAAATGAGAGGGCTCATTATGAGGAATACAAATATATATTTTTCATATTTTTAAAATTAATTGTTTAGAAGATATTAACATAAAGATAACATAATTTTCATTTCTCGCTCTATTTCCGAAACCATACTACCTAAAATTTTGAAAATAATTACGGGTATTGGGGCTTACTTGAAATTTATAAGAAAAATTATTAGAAAACCCCCATAGTAATTTTAGGAACGAATTATATGATTAAATGGAAAATAAAAATTCAATTTTCAAATGCATCACGTAATATATCAGATAAAATGCTCATTATGTGAATTACAAATATACCATATTTTTAAATAATTTGTTTAGCAAAAATCCTAGATGTCGGTCTTACATCTCGTGTCTTCAAAAATATTAAACATCGACTTAATTCCCACTTTAGAAACTACTACTAATGTTAATTTTTGAGGGCCAAATAAGAAAATTAAATACTTATGTATTCTGATAAAAATCACGCGAAAGAAGATAAAATAAAAAGTCTATGTGTGGAAAATCAAAGTGTATATAGTTTATAAATTTAAAACGCTTCCTTTAAAAGATATATGGTAAGTATAAGAAAATGCACTCATTCCCTGCTTGTCTGAAACTGGAATATTAGAATCTTGAAGGTGGTACGGAACCCTAATTATGCGAGTCCAACTCGCACTTGACCAAATTATTTTAAATGACAATCCCTTATTTCTCAACGCCAGTGGATTCTACCCTAAAATATAGGTTTATGCTTACTACCTCATACCTACATGAATTTTTTATTGTATTAACTTGGAAAAACTAAAATTTCTTGTGGTTGTTATAGATAATTTCAGAAAATTGTTGAGGCGGTCTCGAATTGTTTTGCTGCCTGTTCTTTGGATTTCTCTACATTTTTTTTTCCTGCAACAGATAATTATTTGAAAATTGTATATGGGGAACAAAGTGCAGTATGGCAATTTCGTAAAATTGCCCAGATTACTGGCTGTCTGTACAGAAATGCTTCCTCACAATTATTCTGAGAGAAAGACATGACAACACATTCATCAACCGGTATTCCTGCGTATGAGTAATGTAATCTATAATGTGTGTTTAGAATTGTATTTCGAAGTTTTTTCTAAAAACTTTTACTATGATGTTGATTTTGTTATTTGCCAAAAATTTGACAGCGACAATTTGTCGTTTGGCGATCACTTAATACTGAGGGTACCGTTTGTCTGCTCTGTTAGCAATAAATTTCTACAGTCCAAATGAAGGTCGTTTGAAGGTGACCCGACTTCAGTGTTGTTTATCATCATACAGCTGGCTTCTTTAAGTTTTCTCTTTTTTAAATTTTCCTCCTTCAACAGGATCTTTGTTTTGTCCTAGTCTATTCTATGGCTGCCGGTGATGTCGAGCTGATTTATAATTTTATTGATAATAGTGTCGCTAAATATTTGGATGGATACAGATATGTTTATGATCTACCATATAAGCACTTTACAAAACCTTTCTTAACATTCAAAGGATTGTTGGAGTTAAAATTTGAGTTTTTTAAATATGTTCCGTTTATTCTTAGGTCAGGGATATCTCGAAGTCTTAGAAAATTATTTACATCCCTTAGATTTGAGCATGAATCAGCTGTGGTGTCAACACGACGAGCCGCAGCCCGCATTCGACAATTATTTTTTAACATCGTTGGATGGCAAACAACGAGCCTGGCCTCCCTGTTCTCCCGAAATCACTTCATTAGACTTATTTCTTTGGTATCCAATAAAAAATATTGTCTATGCTGCAACGCTAACAACAAAAGAAGATTTCAAGGACAGAATTAGGAATGCATTTCTATCTCTTTCCCCACAAGAATTTCAGAGTGCATTTTTAAGAAGAATTCATAAATTCATGGAAGTTGGAGGTAACCAGTTCGAACAGTTACTATAGTTTGTGCAATTTGTTTTTTGTTCCTGTGTGATGATTCTCATCTATTGTCAGCGACTGATTACTTTTGTTTTGCTTTTTAACAAAAAGCCTGTGGAAATGATCCACGTTTTGGTGTCAAGAGCCTATATATAGGACTATCCGAAAATCGCTCATGAAAGGTTTCACACACTCTTTCAATAACCATCTGAAATTCATCATAAATGACTAACAAATTAAAGTAATGTTTCTTGTCGATTTTTTCAAAAAAGTGTACTGGTATCTCTAATAACGACACAAAGATTTTAGTTTTACTAAATTTATACAAAAACCGTTTAATTTAGGTATGGGATTGCAGGCAGACATGCGCCTTATGTTTTAGAGCTGAGTCCTCTGGCGTTAGGAAAAAAGGGGTTGGCTTTTGAAAGAAAAAGGTATACAGTGTGGTTGCTTTGGATAAGACTGACTACATCAACAAAACAAACTCCTTTCTAATTCCATCCAAATTCCCTATCCTTAAAAAAGATCCTACCAATAGATACCAACTTCAAGTTAAAAATACCCTTAAAGATATCACTTTCCTTTTCAATGACTTCCAAAAAAGATCCGTTTCAATAATGAACCCAAAAGCCCCCCACTTATATTCCTTAATTAAACTACACAAAAATAACTACCCCATCAGACCCATAGTTTCTTATTTTTCAGCTCCAGCCTCTAAAATTTCCAAGTCTCTTCTTGATGTTTTAAAACAATACACCAAATTTACCCCCACATACAGTATCAAGAATTCCATTGATCTAGTTTCAAAGATCCAAAAAATCAATCTTCCTAGTAATGCCAAACTCCTTTCATTCGATGTGGTCAATCTATTTCCCAGCATACCACCTGATGAATGCATCAATCTAATCATAAACCTAATAGACAAGAATCATATCAATCCCATAATCAAAAATGAAATTCTATCTCTCCTGCATCTCTGTATCAACCAAAACTACTTCAAATTCAACAACAACATTCACCACAGTACTCAAGGCCTAACTATGGGCAATCCTTTAAGCCCCCTTCTATCTGAAATATTCATGGACTATTTAGAAACACTAATTTTCAAACACGATCTCAGTAACAAAATTCTGTATTGGTACCGATACGTCGATGATATTATTGCGTGTTTTACGGGTACACATCGACAATTACAGTTACTACACAACTACTTAAACCAAATACACCCCAACATAAAATTCACACTTGAAACAGAAACAGATAACACACTAAATTTCCTAGACCTAACAATTAAAAGGCAAGACACCAAACACACATTCTCCATATATCATAAACCATCACACTCTGACCTTACCATCCACAATAGTTCACACCACCCCATACAACATAAACTTGCTGAATATCACTGTATGTTACACAGACTCGTGACAATACCACTTAAAAAAACCGACTTTGATAAGGAACTTGAAAGAATCAAACTCATGGCAGTCAACAATGGTTACACCACTCAACTTATTGACAACTTATTAAACAGAAAATTAAAGAAAATTGCTATTACAGAAGTCTATCCCACTAACCCCAATCCCATACCTAAATTATACCGTACTCTCACATTTCAATGGAACCCCCTCACAAAAAATCTCCCAATTTCTACAGAACAGGAACATATATACAGCCTTCACAACAAACAACAATTTATCTAGACATAAAAGAAACAACAAAGACAAGACTAACAAAAATTCTAACTCGGGTGTCTATAGGTTGAACTGTGGTAGTTGCCCCAATTTCTATATTGGTCACACTGGAAGATCTTTCAATTCAAGATGGCGTGAACACACTAGAGCTTTCGACAACCAACAACAAAACAAGTCCACTTTTGCGGACCACTTATTGAAAGAAAACCATGTACCTCAGAATGCACTTGAAATTTTACATTTAGAAAAGTAAAAAATTATATCTGCTTGAATCACTAGAAATTAATAAAAACAAAAATTCTCCTAATCTATTAAACGACCAAACTGAATACTACTTTCTATTATTAACATCTATTGTAAACAATTTCATAAATGTATAATTTAATGACCTATATCGAGCCCACTTCTTCCGAAATTCCCCATAATTAAAACCTTTTAATCATTTTATTACCTTACCTGTTGTTCCTTTGTATGAAATATAAGTTTAGCATTCATTGTATTTACAATTTCTGATGAAGCCAGACTTGGCGAAACATATGTCAAATTTGAAGAAATAAAAAGTGAAAATTTAAACAAGTGTTTGTTGTTTTTAAGTAATCTTAAAAAGGTATACAGTATTCGAGATTTAGGTACCTTCAAATTTTATTCAGACAAACTGTGCTAATTTTCGACCTGGTTCCAATTATTTCGAAAAAAATTCTTGTAAAGAGCTGCATTTGTCAAAATTTCCAAAAAAAAAAAAATAATTTTCACCTTTAGCTATAAAACGTAGGGTATTCCATATTAAAATACAAATTACATCCGGTAGAACTGAAAAATTCTCTAACTGAAACTAGCTCCTCGAAAAAACCTCGTATACCATTTTTCAGATTAATATTAATACTCCTTGTAATTTCCCATATCAACTAAACTGATCGTGGTATATCCCGTATATCCAAGCATATCAGTGATCATTACATGAACATATGTATACTATGCTAACATATGCTCTCCTTTTAACAGTTTAAATAAACATAAAATGACTTAAAGGTATTCGGCACAGGTTGGAGTTATAGCTTCAATTCATCCTTCCGATTATTCACAGCTAACTGCAACACTGAGGGAAACACTATTTTGAATGCAGTGCTCAGCGATCTCATTTCAATCTTTTTAACATCTGCTTCTCTCAATGCTCCATGCTCAATCCACTGCGATTTTTCAATAGACACGAACCATCATCAAGCTAAAGCAATTCATTCTAGTCCGTTTGAGATTATTTACATCCTACACATTATTTAGAACGCTAGGAGCCGTTTCTTTAGTACACGCTACGTAAATATATATCACTTGCGTCTTAAGCAAATGTTCCGAACAGATTTATCTCAAAAATAAGAGCAATTTGTCGTTCAAGAGCTGCTCTATCGATCTTCAGGGCGGTTCAAAGTCGACATTGCTGGAATAACTGCAATGCATCCATAATCAGACTCACACACTATCTAGAAATCTCGCATTGTAAGGTCGTACAATGACAAGAAAATACGACGCTTTTGTGGAAAAAGAGGTTTCGATTAAACAGCTGTACGAGCCTCCTGTTTCCGTTCGGCACTGAGGATTCCTCTTGCAGCACTGATTCTATCTATGAATAAATCTGTCAAATGGAATGTAAATGAGTCTACAAACATGGAAAATTGAGCGATTTAGTAAAAGTAGTATCGTCTATGGTAGATTTGTGACCAATTATGTCGATAAAGTACCGCTGTTCAACTTATTTTTCCTATATAATTGATACGACTTTATTTGTGTGCAAATTTATAATTCCTACCTAACGATATAAGATATGTCAAAGAGACAGTTATGTGGGAAATAATGACAATAGTTTAGTTTACATGAAATTTCTTAAAAATAAATAATTCAGCTATTAACTAGTAGCATAACATAACAAATAAAGTTAAATGATAATTCCATTTGTATGAATTAAATTGTAATGAAATAGAAATCGTATTTCAGAAATTGTAAAATAAGTTGTTTTATTTTATTACTAATACTTACTTACTTGAGTGACCGAGCATCACCCACGAATTCAAGAATTTATTAAAAATGTTGGTACTTATATCCAGATAACTAGACGTTTGCTCGATAAGCAAATTTTTCTCAATAAAAAATGATTCAGTACAATTTCAGTTATATAACAATTATTAAAATACACTTTATACTAGATATGCTTTATAATATACTTCAACCACCCAGTATATGTAACCGCTAATGGACTACACAATATATTTTTTACACTAACTTTCTACTCCGGACTATATTTTAACTACCCTTTATATGCAACTACTTTTAGACCATGCATTATCACATTTTTTAACATCTTTTGAAACACCCTGTTAAACTGTTATTCCACTCCAACTATGTGCCACCCTATAAATTCATTTTATTTTTTTTTTAATTTTTTTACCACCTTCTGTAACAATTCTACTCCACCCTACATTACAACCATCATATATGTGTTAATTCTTGTGGGCTATCCTAAAAATATTATGTTTTTAAACATTTTTCATAATCACCCTGTTTTACCATAATTTATCTCACCCCAGATTGCATCTGCTTATGAACTAACAAATGCAAAAATTTTATTCTAACATTTTTTAACACTCTATAACTTTAATTCTACTCCGCCCTAGATTCCAACCTCACTGTAAATGCAACTGCCAATGGGCTACCCTATATAATTATTTTATCTAACCACCCTGGATAACTATAATGTCACTCCACACTTTATTTTAACTACTCTGTATATGCAACTGCTTATACCCATAAAACATTTGGTTTATAACATTTATAAATGCAACTGCTTATTGGCTGTATATAACCTACTTGTATAAATATTTGCGCGAGATGGTAACGCCACACAAAAACAGCTTCAATAGGTGCCTCAAATGAACATGCAAACTTTTTACCCATCCAAAAATCGCCTAGTCGGCACTTTTTCACTTTGAAAACTTGTAGAATCCAGCTGTAAAAATGTAATGCTAGACAAAATATCAAATAGCCATCTAATTCTTTGATTCCTACACAATTTGTATTAATTTTTTTTTTACAATAGCAAATATTGAGTATTTTATCTTACTAATATACTTCTAGTTAAACTTGTTTTAAATTACTCAGAAGTAACTACATTTCAATGCCGTATTCAGATCTCAATCTTTCAATAATATACCAACAACACATTAGTGTAATATTTCGGGATGAAACCTTAACAAGTTCTCTGTGATTGGTTAAATGAATCTAATTCCAATCGATGGATTCTTAGATCATATAGAATGGTCTGTTTTTTCACCAGTTCTGACGCCTCTCAATTTTTTGTGGAGATATTGGTATATTCAGATCATCAGATTGCCTAAAATAAATAATAAGTGACATGTGTGCTAACATCTCACAGAGAGTTGAATTTCGTCGTAAGTTAGTTTATTTTCAATTAATTCGATAATTCAGATAGTAAATTAGTTTTATTCATAAAAAGTAAGTAAAAATTAACACATTAAATGAATCGCTGTTAACTATATAACTGGACTGGCGATGGCGTATTTGGTTTGTTTCTCACTACATTATAAAAAATTTACAGTGGTGTTAGTGGGGTTAGTTACGGGTGTATGAAGAAAGAAGAAAAAAAATGAACTAAAAAATATTTCAATTTTTAAGGTGAAAACCAAGTTGCTTTGGAAATTCCTAATAAATTAAACACTCTGAAAGTGATTTATGATATATACGAACTAACAAATTATTGTTTATTGAACAGTAATGTTGTTTTTTTTTAACTTGTCGAACTTAGATTTATCTTGTAAAGTTATTAAATAGCGCGTGCCGGCTGTCCCTTATGGGCATCATTAACTACTTACTTATCTAGTAAATCTAAGTAAATTTAAAGATTTTAAAGGAAATAACAGATTACAGTATAGTATTTGACAGTATAGTATTTGTTTACCTAGTACTTATGGAAATAATAATATTTTGTATGATCAAATCACTGGTACATCGTCAATAAGGACCATTTTCGCCCTCGGTTTTTTGGTAGAAGTACTCTGTAACTACTACTCAGAATTTATCAATCAAGAAAGCGTTGAGTAGAGAACAATTTTTCATATAAGGCATTACAAGTCCAATTGATAACAAAAAGTTGATAGTGCCCATTCTGCACTGGGCACATGTCACTTTACGTCAAATCATTTTACGTTGTTTTTGTTCGAGGTCAATATCTTGTTTTTCTTTAGTGTTCGTTAAGTGATTTTTTATAGAATTTGTTAATAAATAAGTATGTGAACATAAAAATCGTAATTACATAAGCTAAAAATATCATTTAAGAAAGACACAGACAACTCGAAACATTGATACAAACTACCGCTGCTTTGGTTTATTGGCAGTTAAAGTAACTTCAAATAATGACTTTACAAGAGGCTGTTTTGTGTTGTTTGATGTTCAAATTGCATTTATGACCAATTATATCCGGTTGCTAGCTCAAAAACGATGATAGTAAAAAAAATCATAGTTATTCAAGCACTATCACTAAGTATGTAGAATAAGCTTTTTCATTCAACATTATTATGCAGGGATATCTAGAGATTTCTAAAAATTTTGATGTTTAATGTCAAAGAACAAAGAATTTTGTCTAGCACCCTGGTTGACTCTTCACTCAGCCATCAGTGTTGCGCACTACGCCCTCTAGAGCACGTTGTATATTAATTTTGGAACAACCCTCGCATTTGCGATTGTGATTGTGTTCATTTTTTTGGCTCTATTGACTGGCTTGTCAAACGAGTTTAATTTTCCCGCCCAAAACTCTCACATTTCCAATTCTTAAAAAGCTCAAAAAATTTCTAGCGACATTAATTCCCTTGATTTCTCTCTACAGTTGCCAGTAAGCCATCCCTAATTGACAGTGCTCCATTGCAACGAGCAGTGCATTTATTTCTATCAAATATTCTGGAGGATTCGCCTCTTTTTCGCTCTAAAATTTCATTAATGACAATTTTATTATGACTTTTCTCAACGGAGTTCATTCAAGCGTCGACACGATAATAACTCGGAACACTTCATGAGGCCAATTAAATTTTTATTCCTCACCATAGTAATAACTTTTATGAATGCAATATTTCTTTTCGCTGAAGGCCATAATATTTATGTTTATAGAATTTTTAATGAATAATAAGATATTTAAGGTTTTGGCTTGTCGTAAATATTGTCAGTTTTTTATTGTTTCCGCGTCAACGCGTTCACGAAAAAGCGGGAGAGCGGCGATAAGGAGTGAGAGAGAGTTTTTAAAAGGGTTTCTGCATGATGGAGTTTGTAGATTATAATCTCTTTTTCTTTGCACACGTTACAGTGACTATACCTTTTCATTTTTCACACTTCTTGAGACTTGAAAGTGGTCTAAAAGACATTCCTACACCTGCTTACGAGAAAGAGGATATATATACACTGAGCCTTTTACTATATACATTGAGGACGCGTGGGTTGCAACAAATTCATTTAAAATTCTGCTGTTGGTTTTTTGGGAAAACGGTCGGAGGCGTCAGTTTTTTTTAGACTGCTGTTTTTGTGTTGATAAACTCATTTATACAGGGTGAGCCAGAAATAAATTGCGACCATCAACTTCATTTTTTCAAATGGAAACTTTTATTTTTTATTTTTCATGTACATTGTCCTATACCGAAAATTAACAGTTATTAAAAAAATTACATTTATTTCAAAATTGAAGAAAACAAAAACATCAAAACATATCAAATTAAATGTTTAAATTATTGACCATTAACTTCCTAACAATACCTAAGACGGTTTTCAAATTCTCGTAACACTTCATTTAGCGTTTGTGGCTGGATTCGTTGTATTTCGACCCTAATTCTATTCTTTAATTCCTCGATATTTTCCGGCTTATTGAAACAGACTTTCGATTTCACGTAACCCCAGAGATAAAAAGCTAACGGGCTTAGATCTGGAGACCTAGCTGGCCATTAGATATTACCTCTCCTTCCGATCCATCTATTTCGGAAAATATTGTCAAGATAATCTCGCATTGTTCGCGAATAGTGCGGTGGCGCTCCATCCTGTTGAAGCCATACCGAATCTGGCAGTATATTGGGGTTTTCACCATTCGGGTAAAGTTCTGTTAAACAGGGTATTATGTCATTTTGTAATAGGTATAAATACTTTTCCGAGTTGAGGGGTCCCTCAATAAAAAAAGGACCCACTATTGAAGTGAGTTTTCTGATGCCCAATATCGAAAGTTTTGCCTGTTTACTGAACGATTTAAACAAAATGTTGCCTCTTCGGAAAAACTATCGTACTTGAAAAGTGCGGGTTGTCATTGCATCAATCCATCATTATTTCGCAAAATTCTACTCTCTGGTCCAAATCATCTTCAGTAAGTTCCTGAACTAAATGAACTTTGTATGGGTGCCATTTATTTCTATGCAAACAGTTTAGAACAGAAGATTTACTTATTGACTGTTTTGCGCCTATTTGTCTAGTGGATTTGTGAGGATTTTCTTGTAAATCGAGAAAAACATTTAATTGTGTATCTTCTGGAAGATGTTTGGTTTTGTAATTGTCTCTTACGTGGCCAAATTCTAGAAACTTTTTTTCCATTTTACTAACTACCGATCGTGTAATAGGCCGCTCCGGGTACTTCATATTAAACAATTCGCAAACTTCAGCTTGTGTTCGAGTTCTGCCGCCATATCCTACCATCGTCAAAATTTCTCTTCGCTGTTATTCGGTTAAACGCGCCATACTTTGAAACTCTGCAACTACACTTCACAACTACTTATTTGAAGTAAAATTATAGTACAGTTTTTATAGAAATAAATAAGTGTTAAAAACTCCAGTATTAAAAAAAGGTTTCCATTCATGCGACTAAAATACATAAAAACCAGACGTAAATAAATAGCTTCAAACCAACAAACACATTATTTTTACTGTTGTTTTTTAACTTTAGAAAAAATGTGATTTTTTAATAACTGTTAATTTTTGGTATAGGATATTGGTTATAAAAAATACTTAGAATTCAATGCAGAATTCAAAAATAAAATAAAAACAAATGCTTCCATTTGAAAAAATGAACTTGATGGTCGCGATTTATTTCTGGCCCACCCTGTATACATGAGTTTATCATCTCTAAAACTGCAGTCCAAAAAAAACCGAGGTGTCCGAGCGTTTTTCCAAAAAAACAACACCTGAATTATAATTAAATTTGTTCCAATCCTCGCGTCCTTATCAGTAAACTCTCAATACCAAAAATTAATTAATATTAATTATTTGATGTTAGAAGTGTACACTAAAAATTCTTAAAATATTTTAATGCGACCGTGCAATTCTTTTAGAATGTTAACTGATGTGCTGAAATATGCAATACCGGCACAAAATTTGATTTCGTTCTCTTAAATATGGCAATTCTCGGTTCGCGTAATTTTAAATTAGAGATTTGACATACGTCAGAAGTCAAAACACAACAAAAAGAGCAACGTTACCAGCTGTAGTTAAGTTACCAAGTTGCCATTACATTTGTGTCCTGACCAAGTTCATATTATAAACGTTTTAGGTTTAGTTTACTCTCAATCAGATACTTGTTTTAACATGAATCAGATTACAACAGCTATTTTAATAATTAATTAATTAATCAATTATTTTTAATACCCTTGGGATGGTTTGCTATTTTAAAAAATCTACTTAAATAATAGTCCTAGAATTTGAACTGTAATAATTAACATGACCTCTTTGTATATTGTCAGGTGGAGTAGTTTTGAATTACATATTATAATTCAACAAATTTTACATGTCAATTAAAAATTAACTAACACATCATATATTCTTTTGCAGTTACATTCAAATTAAGAACTAAATTAGTGAACTGAAGTAACTAAGTGAATTTACTGCTATCTGATATATACAGAGAAGCACTAAAATAAAAAATATAAAGATCATATAATAGGGTTGTTCCTTGTGTAATATGATGGAATTTTGAAATTATATTTTATGACTAAGGTCTCAAGCACATTTTTTTGACTTATTAAATTGTCACTTTTGTATGTAGTTTTACTAATCATTTATTATATATTTAGAGGCCAGAGCTTTAAAAAAGTACAAACTGAAAAACACAATTGTGACCTATATAAAGCGCAAAGAGGCTACAAGAATGATTGAGAATGACTGGGACAAGATATAAATTCAGCCATGCAACAACAGTAGTGGAGTACTAGTGGACAGCTGATTTGCATTTGACTCATCGTTTTAATGTTTGAATAATTAGTCTAGTGAAGTGTGAATTTTTGGTAAAACTAGGAAGATTTATTTTCACCGTTAATGAATTGTTTTCAAACCTACGGACTAATATAAAAAGTATGTCTATCTAATTATTAAAAACTCATTTGTTCTCTCTTCTACTTGTCACTATTTAATTGATGCAGAAAATATTATCTTCTGCTTTTTACTTATGAAACATTTGGGTTTTTTAAGGCCTTTGTTTTTTCAAATTTATTTAGTTGTCTTTTATTTGTAAACAATGCATAATCCACAATTTTACTGATATATGAACACACGCTACACTTCACTTAACTAGTAATTAATACTTACGTACATTCCTTAATATAGTACTTAGCTGTCGCCCAGTGGTCGAAATTCGACCAATTGTGTCAATATCTCCGGCAGGTTAAGTAACCTCAAATTTATCGTGACGTTCTATCCTAGGACTTTAGGGAGAACAACAATTACACGAAACGGTTCCAGATTCGGAACCTTTGTGTGATAGTTTCCTCGAAAATCCTAGATGTCGGTCTTACATATCGCTTCTACAAATAAGTAACGAAATTGAAGTTTTTTTCAGATATAATTCATAGGACTTTATTTGTGTTCAAATTCGTAATTCTTTATTTAATATGACAACAATTCAACCGCTAATGGGCTACCCTACATATTTTTTTCTAACCTACCTGTATAGTTATACTTTCACCCAATTCTCTAACATTTATTAAAATCCTCATTATAATAATTCCATCTCATTATCTATTTCCACCACCCTGCATATGCAACTGCTCATGGACCACGCATAATATTTTTTAACATTTTTGAACCACTCGGTAAACCATTCTGTATATGCCACTGCCTATGAGCCACCGTATTTACTCTTTTTGTTTATGAAATTTTTAATTATATTCTGTAACTATAATTCTACTCCGGCCTATATTTCAATCATCATATACATGGAACTCTTCGTGGGCTACTATATAAATCATTTCCTTTTCTAACATTTTTTATCATCATCCTGTATATCTATAATTCCTCTCACCCTATATTTCATCTTCCCTGTATATACTACTGCTTATGAGTTACGAAATGTTGCATTTAGATTTCCGCCACCCTGTATATGCATCTCTGTATATTTTTTGCACCACCCTGTATAACTGTAATTCTATTGCGCCCTCTATTCCAAGAACCCTGTAAATTCAACCGCTAATGGGCTTCCCTATATAATTATTTTATTAGTTATAATTGCAATCTACTCTATATTTTAAACACCCTATATATGCAACTGCTTGTGTGCCACCCACGAAAAAAATGATTTCTAACATATCTGGAATCGCCCTGTGTAATTATAATATACAACGCCTTATATCTCAAGTCAATTTATAACATGAGAACACATAACTTTTTACCAATCCAAAAAATCGCCTAATCAGAAATTTTTACTTTAAAAAATATTAAATAGCGATAAAATTCTTATAAGATTCTACAAATCAATTTGTATTGGAATTTGTTTTCAAGTATGTTACCAAATCATCCTGTATTAAAGCTTTTTTAATTTAAAAACTCAGCTGTCTTAATTATTGTCACAATTTCGTTCTTTCTCGGTAATACGATTTTTCCCGAGCAATCAATTTGTAGACGCCAAAACCCCGAAATGAAATTTCGACAGTCATAGTACAGTTTGCGAGAATTACATATAATAAGATGTATGTAAATAAACAAAACATTATATGTATTATATTGTTAGATAAATAACTAAAAATATATTTGCAGCTTATCACATCTCGTTAAAAGAACATTTGACATTTTTTGACTGACTGCTAATATTTTAGACATGTTAAAATTAATTTAAAAGATTACCTTATATCGAATAAAACAGCAATATATTACTAATACTTATTCAGTTTGCACATGGCATAAAATAAAAAAATAATCTATTCAACTTGAGTGGATCTGATATCAAATGTATCAATTAGCTTTATAATCTCTCAATAGTTAGTTTACTTACGGAAAAGTTTTTATCTGGGGTTTATATCAAAACATTTAAGAAATACAATGCACCACCTGTTAATTTATGTTAAATAATACCTTTATATGTTGACAAATTTTGTAAGTTCATTGAAATTTAAATTTTGAAAATTATGCATTGATAATTTTCCGATTGCATTGAGAAGGTATCTTAACCTAGCGGTTAAAATTATTAAGAAATGTCAAATTGAAATTCAATCTGCTAAAATGTGGTTGCCCGTGAACTGGTCGAGAAATTAGAATCATTGCCATGATGTCAGATCTAACTATTTATCTTCAATTTCACTATTTGTATTTATATCATAGGCTTTGTAATCTAAGTTAAATTGTATGAAACTATTAGCCTTTAAAATAGAAACAATATAAATTAATAGTATAATGTTAAAATAATAAAATATTATCCGAAAAACATTGTTCAGTTGCCACGCAATACAAATTTCTGATTTTAGTTGACAAACTATATTTAGAAAAATTTGCGAGTACTTAATAAATTGTAATTATCATATAATATACAAATTTTTGTGGGTGAGTTCTCAATAGCATGATAATGTAGAATAACATTCAGAACCAAACAAAATTTGTTAGTTTTTCGTTTAATTTAGTTTGTTTTTCTCATTCGAATCAATCCGTCTTACGATTTTCTCTCCACGCAATCTGGCGGCACTGTAGACGTAAATTATAAATTTTATTTTACTTTATTTAATGAGTGAATCCAAATTATAAATATATTTTAGCATTCTTCACTGAAGGTCGCCAATAGCCACTAAACAAAACAAAAATCAAATAAATCGGTTGAGGGAAAGAGGAGAAAATGGTACCTAATCGTATTGTCTTTGCCTATTTATATATAGATTCTGAATTTCCTTCAATATATTTCTTACCAAGTGCAAACCTATAATTATATTATACAAACAATGATTTATTAAAACATATTTTCCTCTTTTTTCAGCTGGAACCAGAGAGGGCAGCACTTCGGCCAAATTTCCTGTGATTGTGTTCATACACGGTGAAAGTTACGAATGGAACTCAGGTAATCCTTACGATGGAAGTGTCTTAGCTAGTTACGGAGGCGTTGTGGTCGTTACAGTAAACTACAGGCTAGGAATACTCGGTGAGTACCATAAACAAACCAATTTCTTTATAGATTTTATCAGAAGACTGCTTTTGCAGTTTGAAAATGAGGTTTAACAACAACAACAACGCTGTTCTTATTTATTGAATTTAAAATACTGTACATACACGTTTAAACACGACTTTTTTACTAAATAGGGACTTATAAAAAGAAACGTTAACGTCAGATCTTTTAACTCTTTACCACACCGTCCCTATTATATTATATATTAAGACTTTAATGTTTAGGGTCAAAAATATCTATTGAGTTTGAGATCGGGGAGGCTTGAAAAAGTTTTTTGACTATTTGAAAACATATCAATTATTAACCAATTTAAGGGTGCTAGTTACTCCTACCGTTCTATAGACTTAAGAAATATCGATATTTTGTGTAATAGTCCGACAAACTAACCTCAGTTCAACAACTTAGAGATCTTGTCATTTTCCACTTCTGTTTTTCATGTTTTCTGTATAGTTCTAAATTATTTCAAAACGCTCAGTAAAGTAATCACTTCGTCACTCAAGTATCAGGAGCCATAGTAGAAGTCGTGAAATATGCAATTCGGATGTATTTTTCCAATCTTGCAGGTTTCGCCCAAGTCCATGTATTCCACTTTGTGAAATCAATGTTTGCAATGGACCATTCACTTTGATATTTGTCATAATTATTATAACATTAAATGAAGTTTTTTATTTTATGAATATCATATGATTGTAGTAAAGACTGAAAATTGCAAAACTTTTCAACGTAAGAATGCATACTATCTACACATACTCGTACAATTAATGCAGGGTTTCTGGACCATATAATATATGGCAAATTGTTTTCCTATGTTAGCTCACTAGATAAAACAATACTACTTTTAAAAGATACCACCAAGTAGTTGTACAAGCTTACATAAAAAAACCAAAATCTATGAATGTTTAAATTTGTATTTCGTATAAAACAACGTCTGTCTTCAGTTTAAAGACTTTTAGTGGGATGCATTTCGGAGTTACATATATCTACTTCAGATTGAACAAGTAATTTATTAATGGGATTTATTTTTTATATCTTCAAGGGAACTAGGGAAAATTTGACGAATACATGCAGAATTCAGATATTCATCGTTGTTAATAATAATAGATTTAGTCAAAATTATAACCCAAAATTCAGAAGTCCTCAGTAATAAATTCCAAAAATAAAATGAACCCTATAGTGTGAATTATATCCAAATAATAGATCCCTAGAATCCTACAAATGGGTTCCAAGTAATAATGGGATGTACTGTAGCGATAAAAATAATTATGCCTATCAACAATATAGGTAAGCTTGATCACCAATTCTGACTAGAGTATACCTAGATTTTTGGGGTGATTGAATCTGATTTGTATGAATAGGTTTAGGATCATTTCATAGTAAATCTCAAAATATGCCATTCTCAGTGTCGCTAAACCCTAACACCAGATGTGTAATGAATCCCATTTACCGAGCATATATCTTGTTAATTATTTATGTAATGGCTTCTTCTTAGTCTGATCTTAAGGTCATGCTTCTAGAGCATGCTCCAATATGAGAATATATTCCATACTACACTCTCAAAGTAATTTTGCTCCATTCGCAAAATGTGCCCATAAGGTCTATTAACCAGGATACCAAGAAGTACATTTCCAATTTTTTTTGTTATTTACGTGTCGGTCATAAAGTCGATATAATACTTTGTATATACAGGGTGTTCAAACGACAACGAGCCACCTAGAATATTTCCCAAAATACTCATGATTTTAAAAATCGCAAAAATACGTCAAATTATTTTCGAGGGTAAACCAACACTGACCGTTCACTCCTTGACTATGACAGCTTCGCTGTTGAAAAGTGCTTTGAGTAAAAAAGAAAGGTTTGGTGTTAGAGTACAATACTTTGTGTTTATACATCTGTGATACACCAAAGGTTCCACAGTTTTCGCATTACTTATGTGGGTTCATTTATAAAAAAATTAGTAGGTAGTGCTGGGGTGATGAGAATGCAATTTAATTAACGGTTAGTATGACCAAATATTTCAAAATAGGTAATGAGTATTTTGGGAAATACTTCAGGTTTTCGTCGGGACACTATATATACTTCTTAAAATTATAAAAATAAAAAGTTTAATGATGATTTATTGAGATTTAACACAACTATACAGAAATAAGTTTTCTCCTTAAATTTAAACAAATTCATTAAAAAAATTTCTGAGCAGTTTTTGCTTTATTTGAATGAATGTATATGATCATCAAACTTTCTGCAACCATAATATTTTGTAAAATAATAAAAAGTTCTAAACAGATGCCTATTGAAAGTTAATTATAAATATTTTTCTTAAGAATGTTTTTTTAAGAAATATTCAAAATTTAAAATGTGAACCTACGTTTTGGCAATAAAATCGAAGCCCTTATAAAAAACTGTATGCACCAGAAGAAAATATATAAAATTATTTCTCTAATCATCATAAAAAGCAAACTAATATCACCCATTAATTTTCAGTAATCTGACATCATGCAGACTTGTGTTATCTTTAAATACCCTAGGCTGTATAATGTTAACGGCATTAATCAGTGTTCAAGTAAAATTCATCAAAGTTTCAACTTGATACACCTGATAAAACAAAGCTTCAAAAAGTGGGTACTTATCTATATTCCCTCTCGAGAAAATTGCTCGAAAACAAACTTTTTAATAGCCGTTTCTTTAATCAAAGCACTAATTAGTACAGAGAACAGGAAAAAAAATGACAAAAAACTTACTAACAAACTTTATGAATACTTCCATTATTCCCCCAGTTGTTTGTTTCATAATGAAAAGTTAAGTACAAAAGAGTCCAGAAAATGTTAAGAAGGTTAAATTTTGTTCGTTTCAGCTTCCAGAACTGCGATTAGGAAGTAAAAAGTAATAGAATTTCAATTAAAACGCTTTCAGACTTCAATTTGCTAACAAATTATTGTTCCATAAAAAGATTTAATCTAATTATAAAGCTATGTTTGGATTTCTCGGCATGGAATGTTCGCCAAGAGTTTGCGAGAGTACGTCCAAAATAAAGTTGTTCTCGAAAAGATTCAATTAGCAATGAATAATTGTGTTTGTGACTAAAATATCAAACGGGGAACTCAATCATTTGAACAACAATTTAACTTTACCTGTGAAAGTTTCACCCGACGAAAATGTAGCGAATCATATCTGACTTATAAATTTTGAAACTTTCACATTTTAAGAAATAACGGGAATAATTGGGCCACTAGTTTTTAATTTTATTTATATCCAGGAAAGTTGATATATTAAATATCAAAAAATCCACAGAGCTTTGATTAGTTTTTCTTCAACATGGTATACAGAAAACACATAAAAACTGTTGTAAACAATCTTTTCTTCCTTAATTAATTATACTAGGTGTTTAAAGTAAATTTGTTTATACGTAAAATGATAGGTTCGTCTAGCTGATTGGATAATCAGTTATGAGTTATTTGGTAAAAACTGTCAAAAAAAAGTGCGTTTTTCTGTTGTTCATAATCACTGTTTTGAAAAAAAAACAAATAAATTTTTGCAACCATTTGAAAGGGGCATATTAATTACCAAATCTTTCAGTACAATCTTTTTTGAATTGATTTTCCTTTGGTTTTGTTTTATTATGTGGAACTTCAGTTTGGAATCCTGCATTTGATACTCGGAATCAGGTAAGATTTCCTGGTGGGGAAAAATCGCTTATCCAAATTTTACTACTGCTTATCGACCTGTCATTTCTTTTAAATTGTTTTTTACTAGAAAATCTATTAGTTGTTCTTTATAGATTTTTGTGTACATTTGTTTTAATTAAATGACTGTAATAATAAATTGATAATAATAATTCATACACTTCCCGTGTGGTTAAAATAGCACCATGGTATCCACCGCCTGTCGTATGAGGCGACTAAAGGGGCAGCTGTCGGCTGACCTACTACCTAGCTTTCCTTCCTTCCCCACAACTCGCAAGGGATGTTCTGGTTTAAATCATTTCATCTGGGAAGTGACAACCCCACGGGTTGCGTGCCTTAGAGGGAGTGTGATACCATACATTGTATGGTCAAGTCGATTCATACACAATTATATAAATGGTGGTAAATTCATATCGACTTTTAATCTATTTTTTTATGTTTTCTTGGGAATAACAACCCAGTATCGGGATAGTTCATAAGGTTTTTCCTTGGTTTTCCCTTATGACGTTAATGGGATCACTGATACAGCAGAATTCTTTGATATCATTTTTGGCGAATGCGCTATCTTATAACAAAGTCGTACCTAGGAACGCCACTTCAAAATTCTAAAGACAACTCTTTTAAATTCTTGCAACTTGAAAGCTGTTTAACCTGATACATGATCTTTAGAATTTTTTGTGCTACCTGTATATTTAAAAACAACAAAAAAATTTATAATGTCAACTTAATTGTCATAAAACAAATTTCCAATTTGCAATCGACTTTGAAACGTTTGGTATTTTCTTTCAATATACAGATTTTTATTTCAATTGTGGTGTAACTCCCAAGAAAACATAAAAATAATCGAGAACATGCCACAAGTAACATTTAGAAGACGACTTTTAATCTTTCCTAATATAAATGCTATCTTAAAAATGAAGTGTCAAGCTGACAGCTCAGAGACGAGAAGCGATGGCTATCATAATATTTTGATGGTATTGACCCAAATACTAATCTCATAACAAGATCAGTTTTTTTCGTTTTTGTACTTTCACTATTATTGTATTTTTATGTAACTAACTATTCAATTTAATTTTCTACTATATAAATTAGGTAGGTAAATAATGATCGTCCTAATTTAGTACAGTATAAGATTCAATCACTTGTTAAACTTTAGGCATATCTTCGTTTTGCCTGTAGGATTAAAGATTCATAGAGCCCCCAAGGCGTTGAACATCAATGTTTGAGGCAGAGAAAGAGCACAATTTTTAAAATATTTATTTTCGATTACACAAATCATTGAATTCATATCACAAAATTCTAATACAGTAAAAATACAAAGAGATAAAAAAGATCATCGGATTTGCACATGGCTCTGCACGAATAATAGGTTTTTTGACATGACATTTATATTAGCAAATAGATAAAAACCAATACGAATTTCAACATTTATATAGTTGTATGTTAATTATGATTGGCAATATTTTATTACAGTCATCTAATTAACAATAATGTGTACATACAAATTTATAAAAAACTAGTAATTTTTATTTCTAAGCGAAAAACATTTTAAATAACATCATAAGTGATTGCTTCCCTCCAATAAGCATTATTCGAAGTTGAACGTCTAAATACAGACTTTCAAATTCAATTTACATACACAAAACAACAAGAAAATTAGTTGATTAAAGAATGTAGAGATTTGATAATTACTATATTCCATTCAGATGTTTGTAAAAGTAATTTGTCCTTTAACTGGGAGCATTATAAACTTCACGTAAAATAATACGTCCTCGAAAGAAAATCATTATTGAAGTTATGATTCTTATAAGTTTAATAACCTTATAAAATATTTATGAGCGATTGAAAAATAGACATTTTTTACAGCTTTCTCCAAATTTCTTAATAATTAATTATCCAATCGGCTAGATGAACCATTTAGAAACTATTGAAAATCCGTATAAAAGAAACTTACATTTATGCCCTAAAACTTCATTCAGATGCTGAAAGTTTCAAATACTCCCAAAATTGCAACATAATTAATTAGGGAGTAAACACTTTGTTGTTATTGTTATGCAATATACCTTCTTCAAGAAAAGCCCTTCAAACAAAAATAGGCTTAAATATTCTTTAGTCTATTAGAAATGTTTATTGATAACCCTTGTGAAGACTAGTCGTGCCTCTTTTGCTAATTTAATAAGTTCGTATATGAGCTGTTTATAAACACACGAGAGTTACCTTTTATATTTCTGGAATAGAGACAAAAAATTAAATTATTCATGGTTTTTCAAAATATTATCCATGAAAATAATACACTTTTTCATGTGTTTAAACCAATTTTCCGCTCCAATTGAGATACCTCGTAAACATGCATTTTAAAAGCATCAACTTCTTCTCAAGGTATCGAGACTCGTTGACCTCCTAATTTATTTTCGGGAATAAAAAGACGTCATTGGGTCCCAAATCAGGGTTGTACGCGGATCACCCATCAGTTCTTAAAATCCCTTATTTGACCTATGGTTGAGCCTTCGCATTGGCCTCGTGGAGACTGATGCGTCTACAGCGTTTGGTTTCCCTCATTTTTCCGAAGAATTCAGACAAAAAATTGTCCTGTATCATTAAGGTGCAATAAGTCCGGAAAAAGGTAATCTATTCCTTCAAAGGTCGATTGCTGTTTATTTCGGATTCATACTCATAGATCCATGATTTGTCACCTGTTATGTTATTATATTCGTATTTTGATGCACCGCAATCGTATTTCTTGAGTATTTCTTTCGACCAATTGACACCAGCTTTTTTTGAGCTATTTTTAAATTATTTGGGATCCATGACCGGCACTTTCAAGTTGGGTACAATGTAAATTTGAGTTTACTTTCTCTCCCTTTCTCTCTCTCTCCAACATTATTAAGCATTATTAAAAGTTCCTTTAATAATGTAGTCCGAAATGAAGAATTTAAAGACATAATATTAAAAAATGTGTTTATACAAAACTTTACATTGTGTTTAAACTTCGTCGATATTTTCCGAGAACTTTCTATACATAACAATCCGATAAAAATTGTAAATTAATGCGAAAGGTTGGAAGTAAAACTAAACGATCTGAACTTCAGCATACACATACTTGTATAGAAGTAATTTTTCTGCTTGAGTTCACTTGATGTTGATTTCTTATTGAACTTGTTCCGGGAAAAGTCTCAAATTAAATTCTGTAACTTTTGCAATTTTAGTTTTGCCTGGCTTTCAAAGAAATGCTGATTTTGTACAGGGTATAAAAGATATGTATCGAAAATTTTATTTGTTTTATTTGATTTCTGAGCAAGAAGACTGACGAAACTCAGCTCTTCAAAATTAATGGCTTTGTAACAAGTTTTGGAGTTGTTGTAATAAGATCAGTTGTCACTTATTCTCTATTCATAATACTTTTTAAAGTAGCGCATTGAGACTCAACGAGTGTCTCAAACAGTACCTATACAACGCATTGTTCTAGTTTAAACTTTGTGTTTGTGAAACAGTTTCTTTAAGAAATTTGAATTTATGGTAATGAATATGATTGTGTGCTTTTATTTGTTGTTTTTTCTATGCAATAATACTTATCTGTATTACACAATATACAATACATTACTTATATACAGGAATACTGGTTGATCATTTTATAGACATCTCTTTCTCTCAGAAAAACTGTGAGGAAGAATCTCTGTACAGACAGCCAGTAATCCGGGCAATTTTACGAAATTGCCTTACTACACTTTGTTCTACATATACAATTTTTAAATACTTATCTGTTACAGGGAAAAAAATTGGAGGAGAGAAAACCCAATGAATAGACAAAATAATTCAAGACCTCCTCAACAATCTTTTCGAAATTACTTAAAAATATATTAACGAAAATATGCCAAAATACCCATCCCCCCCTTATCTTCGAAACTATACAACGCAAAGCTTTGAAAAAAATTAGAGGTATAGGGTCTGACCTGAAGTTTACTGAAAAAATAAGGAGAAACCTCTACTTTTACTTTTGGGGGGAAAATTACAGAATTAAATGGAAAATATAAAATTAAAATTGTTTCTAACCCATCATGTTACATATCAAATGAAAGGGCTCATTATGACGAAAACAATTATATTTTTTTCATATTTTTAAAACAAATTAATTAAAGATATTAACAAAAATATTAAAAAAATAACCCATTCCCCCCTTATCTCGAAACCATAAGTTGAAAAATTTTGAGAAAATGGAGGTATAGCCCCTCACGTGGACTTTACTTGAAAAATAAGGAGAAACCCCTAATATTTATTTTGGGGGCAAATTATAGAATTAAATGGAAAATAAAAAATTATAATTGTTTCTAACGGATCATGTAATATATCGAATCACAGGGCTCATTATGACGAATACAAATATTTTTTTTATTTTTTTTTAAATAAATAATTTAAAATATATTTAAAAAATATTTAAAAAAAAATACCCATTCCCCCCGTTATTCCGTTAACTATAAGACCTAAATTTATAAAAATAAAAAAATATATTTTTGAACGCATCATGCAATACATCACATGAAAGGGCTCATTATGATGAATACTAATATATATATTTTTCATACTTTTAAAAATAATGGTTTACAAGATATTAACATAAAGATATAAAAAAATTTCATTTCTCGATTTATTTCCGAAACCATACTACCTAAAATTTTCAGAATAATTAGGGTTACTGGGGCTCACTTGAAATTAATAAGAAAAATTATTAGAAAACCCCCATAGTAATTTTAGGGACAAATTATAGAATTAAATGGAAAATAAAAATTCAATTTTCAAACGCAGCATGTAATATATCAGATAAAAGGCTCATTATGTTAATTTCAAATATATCATATTTTTAAATCATTTGTTTAATAGATATTAACATCGACTTAATTCCTACTTTAGAAACTACACTATTTAAATTTTGAAGAATATATTTTATTTGTATTTTTAAATTATTTGAATAACCGATTTAATATTTATAATATAATATATAATATAATATTTATAATTTAAAACTTGACATTTTTGCCCTTTATCTTCCAATCTAGAGCATAAAAACTCAGTAAAACTTAGTAAAATAAAACTTTAATGTTACTTTTTGGGGGCCAAATTAGAAAATTAAATACATATGTATTCAGATAAAAATCAAGCGAACCCTGAAGCAGATGAAATAAAAAGTCTATGTGTGGAAAATCAAAGTGTATATTTTTTATAAATTCAAAACGCTTCCTTTAAAAGATATTAGGGCAAATATAAGAAAATGCACTTATTCCCTGCTTGCCTGAAACTGGAATATTAGAATCTTGAAGGTGGTACGAAACCCTTAGTATGCGAGTCCAACGCGCACTTGACCAAATTATTTTTAATCTTCACAATTACCAACATTCTATTTTGGTTATGTTTTTGTAGAAGCGCAGGAAATGTGCACTATCAATGTTTCAAGCACCTCTCGGGTTTAAAATCATCCTTTCTTACTTTGTATATTAAAAGAAATGTTCTAAACTGTTAATATCCGATATGGAATCGAAAGTTACTATTTTGCTTCGAAAGTGCACGTTTCAACTAGAATCTAAGATGAAAAATTATCATCGTTTATTTGCAGAATTAAACATACAAAGATGTCAATACCACGAAACTCTATCAAAAATCTTTCAAAAATACCCCATCGTTTAGTTACGTCGAAAGGGAATAAAGCTCACTTATTTCTAAAATAGTAAATCTCCTGATAATGTGATAATGACTACACCCAAAAATAAACATCAACCTTGATTGCGGTCGTCTGGCCGTTTCCTGCTTCAACTGAATTCATGAATCTCGAGCCGGTAAAATATGCGCCCGACCCCTATTTGCCTTACGTCCCATATATTGAGGCAAGTTGTTAATTACCACAGACCATTAATATTGGAATGGATCTACCAGGGCGTTCGTAAATAGACGCAATTTATGTATACAACGAGAACGTCAAGGATCAAAGGGAACTACAGATTGAATGTGTATTAGATTTACATTTGGCTGAACACTATTGTGCGTGGGTGACCGCCACAACAGGAAGTCCGAACGTTCATTTTTCATTGGGCAGACGGACGTCAAGAATGGCATGCCTTACCTTGGACGCAAATGTTGTCACTATCAGAAATATAAAATGGAATGCATGGAAGCAATATCCAGGTAAGGGGTAGACCCGAGAAATCTCTAAACTATTCTCACGTATATAAAACTATTTAAGGCAACATGAAGTTCCTAAAAATGTTCGGACACTATGTTTATAAACGTGTCTGTGTGATTTCGAGACTTCATGAACTAAAAGAGCAGGAAAACCATTAAACCTTCATCAGAGATATGTCACAACTGTCCAAACCTCACTGAAAATAAAAATTAAAACGCCTCCCTTAGGTACACTTTGCCACTTGTCTTTGTTGTGTCCCTCGGAACCAAGGTCGTACACTGAAATTTTGTTGTTCGGGGTGGGTTGGACAATCTGTATTTGTATTCATATATAATATATATCCAGGATATATAAAAATTTATAAATAGAATATTTATTTTTATGAAAAAGATGATTAATTAGTTAAAATTGAATCTTGAAACCCAATATTCCAAAATTTCGGGGAGGTTTGAACCCCAGACCCCCGCTGACTACGGGCTTGCTCCGAACCATATCAGTCCAATAAATCACTTGGATCTATTTTCACATCTACACGATTATTCACTACAAGTTACGAAACCAAAAATTGGATTTAACAGTCAAATTTCGAGACATTTTGTATGGAAATATCTAATTTGGTAAAATTAAAATTGGTAAAAAGAAGAATTCTTAAGAAGTGTGTGCACTTTTGAACCTGTATTATTCTTTACAATTTGACTCCACCTAACAAATCCGTTCTACATTGTTCTGACAAATTTGCTAATGTCGTTTTTCTTTCGCACTAGAAGAGTGCTCTGGATATCCATCCCTTATAGTGCACCCTATATAGGTCTATGCTGGTCCAGTTTTTGCCCTTAACTGTTAGCTATTGGTTCGCCTTTCACTTTATTTTTGTTGTTGTGTTTGTTCTGTTATCTTTAAGTATTTTGCTCTATTTGTCCCCCTTTTAGTTTGTTCATCTATTTTTCCAAATTTGCTCTATATATTCCAGAACTGGTTAGGATGCATTTTTCGAATACTAACTATGTATACTCTCTTCGAGGTGTCATTTCTTTGTACGCAAGAAAATAAATATTATATATAAATCTAATATATATTGTTTCTTGTCAGGGAACCTTCATCAGTTGCGGTTCCCACAATTGAATGTCCTCTCGAACACTTCTTTAGGTATTTGATACATTTCGTTAAATTTGAAGACGCGAGATGTAAGACCGACATCTAGGATTTTCGAGAGAATTAGCACATAGAGGTTCTGAATCTGGAGCGGGTCCATCTAATTGCTGTTCTCTCTTAACTCCTAGGACAGAATGTCACGATAAAATTTTCAGGTTACTTCACCTGTCATAGATATTGAATACTCTCTTCGAGGTGTCATTCCTTTGCACGCAAGACAATATATATTATATATAAATATAATATATATTGTTTCTGGTTAGGGAACCTTCATCAGCTGCGCTTCCGACAATTGAATGTCCTATCGAACACTTCTTTATGCATTTGATGCATTTCGTTAAATTTGAAGACACGAGATGTAAGACCGACATCTAGGATTTTCGAGAGAATTAGCACACAGAGGTTCCGAATCTGGAGCCGTTCCGTGTAATTGCTGTTCTCCTTTAACTCCTAGGACAGAATGTCACGATAAAATTTTCACGATACTTCACCTGTCAGAGATATTGAATACTCTCTTCGGAACCACTGTGTCCTAATTCTCTCGAAAATCCTAGATGTCGATCTTACAGCTCGCATACATAAATACGATGTAATCAAATCTGGAACTCAAGTTGAACCTATATATTTCTAATTGTCTTATCGACGTATTTAGGGGTAGTTTGGGTGACAATACAATAATTTTAATTATAGAGCTCTCCTGATATATAATACTACCCTAAAATTTATTTTTTAGTGATGACAGACGCTTCCGTCAAATACAAATATTTTAAAAATAATTATAATAATATTCGATTTACTAAGTATGTTTTTTTTAGTAAACAAGATTGTAAATAAAGAGAAAATCACCCATACAAAATTATTAAAACGTGATACTTAAACAAAAAACAATTGACAAAAAGCCCAAAAGAAAAAACTTGGTAACTAACTAACCAATTCGGAAATATCGACGATAAACACCACTTTAAAGGAAGTTCATGTCATATTTCTCAGGGAGAAATGACAAATTAAGGACACAACGGCAGGAAAGAAGCTTCCGTTCGTCAAAACAAGCTAAGATGGCAACCCATGATGTGGGATTCAAAATATAACATGTAACAAACTAAAAAGTTGGATGCAAACTCTCCCTTCTAGGTTTAATCACTAAGTTGAGTATTATGGTATGTACTGTGTTCTAATTTGGTGCTTAAGCACTTTTTGGAAAATAACACCACAACTTAGTGTTTATTTCCCTGGGCCTATATCGATAAATAATGATTCATATTACTTACAGTTGCTTCATAATTAGATACGCTGGGGATTTCCGCAAGTAGTTTCCTAATACAAATAATCGTCTCAGTTTTTTGGCTTCTACCAACAGGTTCCTCAGTGTCTGCAGCTCATTTGTATCTGCTATGAGAAGTGTACCATCTGCATATATGACATTGTTTATTCTTATTGCAAAATGATGAAAATTGAAAAAAATATTCCTCTGATTAACGTTTGTAGTGGTATGGGGAGCAGTTCAACAACGATGTAACGGATCCCAGATATATGTTTGCGGCTTAGGAACCAGGTAGGAACCAAGCGTACCTAACCGAAGGATAGACAAACAAAAGCAAAGAAGTGACTGAAAATGTGTACGATTCATGGTTAAAGAAGAAATTCCTGGGGAGAAGTGCAAGTTGCAATGTTGAGAAGGTTGCAGAGTAAAGACAAAACACAATCTTAATGCAGCAGCAGCGCCAGCTAGAGCAATCCAGAATATATAGGTTTCTTGGTATACTCATTGTCGCACTGCGGCAGGTACAGGAAAGATGTGGCTGACTTTGAAAATCTCGCAGATTAAACTTTACTTTCGACATAGTTAACGTTAATGGGTTTTTTTTTCTCCTAAATATCAGAGTATTTTCAGGATAAAGTTGTTCGAAGAACAAACGAATAGCTACGGTTTTCCAAACTAGAAATAATACTTGTTGCGAAAAATGTTTTATTGCCTCGATGGACGTGTTAATGGCTTCTTTCAGTCGATATCAGTTCAAAGCGTTTTCTGTTGAATGTGCCATTTTATGTTAAACGTCTGCCAACTTATTTATTGGTTTGTGGTTGATTAATTGAGTATGAGAAAGCAACAGGCATTTCAATAAAACTCTAATGGATTGACACCGTAAAATGTAAACGAAATGGTTCATAAAAAACCGTTTGATGTTTTCGTTAAATTCAAATGATTGTGGAAACTTAACATTTCATTTCCGATAGAAAGTGCCCATAAAGTTTTGGATCCAAATGTATTTTTAAGTAATGTTTATAAGCACGGGGAGCTGTTTGATTTTTTATAAAGTAAATTTGCGTAAACCGCTATCTTGTGTTTTCGAAAAACTTAGTTTTAATAGTGTTAGAAGAGGAAGCTTTTACAATACATTTTTTATTCATATTAGGGCCAAAAGCTGATCCCAAAGTAACAGGTAAATATAGCTCTGAATACTTCACTTTCCCATCTTGTTAAACGTGAATCAGTATACCAATTTAATATTCTGTATGGAAGATCTTACAGAGAGTTAGAATCTTACAGAGAGTTAGATGCAAAGGGGTCTAATATTTTTCTATATGGGTACGGTTAAAAAATAGACAATAAGAGTTTCGGTGATTAAAAAGACAGCAAAAATCTAAAATATCATTGAAATAAGTCCAAAATATTATTGAAAATGTATTCAGATTGAGTTTTCTGCTGAAATAGGGATAATATTACCAGTAAAATTATTATAATCAAATAATTTAAATGATGATTAGTTGAAAATCTAGAAATTAGGACATTCTCTATTTATTTTTTCTCGTCTTGGTCATCTTTTGGTTCCTTGTCTGTATTCAGAAAGAGGTTATGGTTAGGGTTGTAATCTCATGGAATTTCCAAACCATCGGCAGCAGCTCCAAGCACTTCCTCCTCAGAAAGTCCTGACCATTGTCTGATGTTAAGCAACCATGATAACTCCTTGCGTAAGTTGTAGTTGTTAGCTGTAAAATGTCTAGCCTCAAGTTTACCAACAGATGCACCCAAAAAATATGGAGTTGCAATTCAACCGAAAGAAGGATAGACCTAATCTTGTTTCCGTTGTTGCTTTCTCCCCGAGTACTCTGGTTCTCTAGAACAAAACTTACTTAAGGCGTCCTTTGATTAGACTATTCAGAAGTGCTTCTAACTCTAATGTACAAAAGAGTAGGGATGGGCGTTGAATAAACGAACAGTTTTTTTAAACTGTTTATTTCGCATCAACGGATCGACTAGTTTATAGTGTATCGATAAAGTAGTCGACTCGTGAACGATATTTGTGCACCGTCGCGTCTCAACAACCGTCGACTGTAAGGTCTTATCGTTTATCAACGAGCCAGTCAACGCAACGAATGAACTAACTCAACCGACGTCCCGGGTTATGTTGAACACTTGCTAACGGAAGACGGTCTTTACATGAAGAAGGGCCGTAGAATTTAAACGCTATTACATTTAGAATAAATATGTATTTCTATTCCTATAATTAACCAAATTTTGTAATGTTCTAAAATCGGGATATATAACCAAAGGAAATCAAGGCTATCGGCTAATATAGTAAATTTCTATCAAAAATGGATTCATAAATTAAATGTCAATATGGATGCTTTAAAATATAAATATGCATGGTTTGTAAATACTTTTTCGATTAGCACGTGTCAATAGTAATATCTCAACTGCATAGTTTTTTTTCTGTTTGTTGTGTAACAATAGCAATGAACTGGTTTAATATGTGATGTGTACAGGTTCATTCGTGAACGTTGTGTCGTAGACGGTCGAAACTAGTCGAACCTTAAACTGTTTTATAAACTAGTCTGTCGTTGAGGATAAACGGTCTCATTTCGTTGACTGTAAAAGCGTGAACGACCCATCATTACAAAAGAGTGCGTGATTGAACCACTAGGTGCAATGTTTTCTCCACTTTAGTGTCTTTAATAACATTTAAGAAACACTGAATGGCAAATTGTCTTTTAAGTTTCTTACATACATCAATTGTCGAATGTCAACTTCAAATTCTTTAAATTTCCCCAGACTTTTGGGTTCGGAACTAATAGAACGTGGTAAGTTTGGCCTGCAGATCTATTGTCATACTTTTTATCGATGCCTCAAATACACTGATTTAAATTCTACCAATGAAATTATTAATAATGTGTGTTTTACTCTATATCCATTCTACTGACCTCAATTTTTCTCTTATACATAGATCGGGAGGAACTGCCATCAAAATTAGGATGACTTAGTTGTCGATTTCCCTGAAACTGAATAGCTCAGTTAATCTTTTCAGTTTTGGGGTGGACGTGGTTTTCAGTACGGTTGATTTTATTTTGTACATTTTGAATATCACTCTTAACTATTTTTATTTTACTTTTGATTAGTTCATTAGCGCCCTTCAATAGTTTGCATGTTAGTCAACTTTTGCAGTTTTTTTTTCAACAATTTTTTGCACGTCAGTCTGTCAATATCTAAGATTGATTGCAAGCCCTTGTATATTACTAATTTTTTTGAGTCTCAAGAAACTTCTAGACATAATTCATGTACAATGTCCTACTCATATCTTCAACTGTTGAAATATTAAGTGTTTTCAAATTTATTACAAAAATTAACTTAAGTTTCAAGAAAACCCACATAATTCTGGTCGAAAAGCTGCCCCACTGTTCAACGTTAGCCACACATCAAATTTTCGAGTATTAAAGGAAAGTAAAATGCATCCCTATAAAATAAAGCCCATGGAAGACGATTTCGATAGGATGTATTTCTGTGAACAAATGGTAGTAAGCTTAGATAACAATCTGATCCAATTATAAGATGTTTTATTTTCTGATGAGAGCACATTTACACTTCACGGTCATGTTAATTGCCAAAATTGAGTTTTTGGAACACTCTTTATCAGCGCATAACTTGTTATCATTTGGAACCTCCTAAATATTTCTTTTAAAAGAATTTTAATGCTCTACAAATCTAGATTGTACAATTGAATTACTATTATCGAACGATCGCATTTATGTAAATAATGGCAAATACTGCCCGAAAACAAACACCGTTTTGTATTTGGCTCTAATAAACGTAAATTTAGTTATTGACACTATCTGAGTCAGTCAGAATTAACCGATGCATCACTAATTGACTTTAGCCTACACGGTAATCATTTGATATTTTATTTATTTATCATTTATTATGTATTTAAAACTCATTTTGCATGACGTGGCTAGTTTACTTTTTGTTCTCTGTGTACGTTTTAAATAACAGTTGAAGTGGATTTGCATATTTACCGTTTAAAATACTATTATCGGACACGTTGGTAAAGCTGGATAAAATCAATTAGCATATTTTGTGTAGTTAACGTCGTGTTTCCCTTGTCAAGAATGTAGCCGTTCAACGAAGAAGAATTGATGGAGCAAATATATCAAAGAGAAATTTTATAGCCCCCTAGTGATGTAAGTGAAAAACTTATGGATAGAAAACACGACAATCACTATACACAGCTTGGCTAATTAGTGAGTCAACATTTAATAGCACCTTTATTATACGACATAAAAAAAATATAAGGGATAGATGTATATAGAATTATAGAAATCACTAGAGATTATTACAAAGTTTCCAGGCTATTTCGTAAATGCAGAGTGAACGAAGTTATACCGGGTGTCTCAAACCACCCCTTCTAAATCGCTCAGAAATGTTTTTTGCTGAGGCAATCCGTCCCAAATCTGTAAAGAGTATATGCTTCTGGTTTCAACTGGAAGTAGATTATTTAGACCAGATTTTTTTTTAATGTGGAGGTTATACCGTGAATTCGGATTCTACGATGAAAAATACCCATGTTTTGTAAAGAGATATTTTAAAAAAACAAATTGCGCTTAAAATGACCGTTGAAAGTGCAAATCGGAAGTAGACAATTTAGCAGCATGTTTATCCTTTTTCCATAGATTTTGGATTTATACTGTAAGTAAATCATAGCTGGTTCAAAAGAAGTCTTTAGTACTTCCGACATCAACAAAAATGAATTTCCCTTATAGGAAGAAGGTACATTAACTGCGAATTTCCAAATGTTTTTACTTGTACTTAGATTACACAGCCTCACAAAAAAATTGTCTGCTCTAGGAACTTCACTATGGTAAGTAGGGGGTTTTTGGGGTCGCTGATTCCAAATCCGGGGTCCATATAACCTTATCAGGATCAAGGTCATTTGAGGGTCAAATAGAGAAAACTCTTCAAAAAAATGTGGAAAAATTCATTATGTGGTTTTTGTGACCTTAGAAGTTCAGCCTCAAGTTAATTTGAAGGTCAACTCGAGAAAACTCTTCAACAAATCTGGAAAATATTCATTATGAGGTTTTGGGGTAGCTGATTCCGACTCGGGGATCTGTTTGACCTCATAATGACTAAATAAATGTAATTTTAAGATCAAATCTGAAATCTTAGACGACGCCCTTCTGTTGCAGCAGAGTATATTAACAATCATATTGTCCCCTTTCTTAATTTGCTCTCTCTTCAATATCTAGTCTTACTTAGATCAATACTAACAGAAACTGAAATTCAAAGGGAATGCAACCTCCTGTTGTGAGCGAAGCTCTTAACGACCTGAATTCCCCAACATTTTCTCTGGGTAACCCAGACCTAGAGTAAAGGGAGCACTAAATTTTCAGCTATGAGTTCTTCCTATTAGGTTAGGAATCAGGTTATTTTACTTATTTTCATTGATTGTAAATCAACACACTAACAATAGGGCAACTCAAAATCCTGCTCCTACGATGGATACTTGAAACGATGACAACTGCTTCGATAGAACATGTGTAAAACGATTCCTTTTCAAATCCAAAACGGTAACAAAATCAGCGATCGCACGCTGCCTTGCAGGGGGACTTTCAGAATGATTCCGTAGTGTGTTTGACGACGAGTTGACATCGTCCTCGTCAAAGTCAGATAGCTCTCATACTTAAACCTGGGGAAGTATAAGAGCTATCACCCCCAGGACGGATGACTCAGTTGTGATCGAGTCAGGTACCATAAAAACTATTAATGAAAAAGATTATGATCTGGATGTTGATTCATGGAATTGAATAGTTCCAAAGAACTGGAACAGTAATAACGTATTTATTTTTCATCAAACTGAACTCGGATTCGGAATTAGCGACCCCAAAAACATCACAATGAATTTTTTTCAGATTCTTTTAATAAATTTCTCGATATGAGCTTCAAATTATCGTGACCCTGACCGTATAAGATCAGTCGGACCCCGGATTCGGATTCAGCGACCCCAGAAACCTCATAGGAAATTTTTCTAAATTTTTATGAAAGCTTTCCTGGATTTGACGTTCAGATGACCTTGACCCTGACCCTATAAGGTCAAACGAACCCCGGATTTGGAATCATCGACACCAAAAATCTCTAGTTACCATAGTGAAGTTCTTAGAGCAAAGAATTTTTTTTTGTTGGGCTGTGTTATAGTTATATATTTTTCAATAAAAAGCATAATAAAAACGTGTTATGAATAGTTATGACCAATGCGCAAATAACTGTCATTTAAAAGTTGTCAGATTACATGCAGTAAGCCAAAACTTTTGGTTTTGATTTACTCCTTGATGATGACAACTTCGGTGTTGAAACGTGCGTTGAGTCAAAAAAAAAGTATTTGGTGTTAGTGTACAAAACTTTGTGTTTATACGTCCATGACACACCAAAGGTTCCAGTTTTCCCATTATGGATAAAGTTGTTGTTATGTATACAAGATGAGTGAACAAACAAACAAAAAACTATTTTATCATTTATTTCAAATGAAACTCACCGTATATACACCTATAACTAAATCCATTTATTTCTAGATATTAGATAAAATTCAAACTTCCTCATTTCCAGTATAAGTCATGTGTGAACTAAAATTTACTAGTTTGCTGCAATAAATTAATCCTCAACATTCTAATAATTATGCAGTATTGGGCAGTATATCTAAAAATTACTTCAAACGACATAGTAAAGACAAAATAATATTTAGAACAACCAACTGAAAATTTAATCTTGCAACAATTTCAAAATAAATAAACTAAACTAAATTATCAAAAAAATTAGGGTTGAATCCCCGTTAAAAATTTAGTGTATACAATTTTTTAAATAATATTACGGCCTCTTCCAATACTTTAAAATGTACGCATTCTACATTTTCTTATCATTTCTTTATTATCATTCAAAATAGGGTCTGACTAAGACCCAGAACCGTTTGGAATTGGAACTATACAGATTTTTCACAAGAGTGTTGTTATTCCCAAAAAATCCTTAAATATAAATTATAGTTTATTGTTATAACCCCGGAACGGCGCTGTGGTCAAATGTTCATCAAGTCCCAAGTTCAAATGATTCATAAATTAAATAATTTCAAAATAAAGCCTCTTTTAGTTACGCTCGTAAATTAAAAGATAATTCAATTATGAAACATGAAATAGTCCAAATATCACTACAGTCAATTCACACCTTCTTTTTACCTTCTACTAAAAACTTCAACGACTACGTCGATTTCAGTTGTTCGTCTCCTTCATATAGACACAATTATATGCAACTATCTTCCTTCTAGTTGAAATTGTTCACCATACTTTCTGGAAGTATGTGGTATTTTAAGCTGATTTCCCACCGAACCAGTGCTTTTGGATGTTCCTATTGTTTTTGATCCTGTTGGTTAATGAACGTTTTTTTTTCTGAATGCTATTGATTAAAAATTTCAGCTACTGAAATTTTTTATCAACAGACTATCTACTAGTCTGTATGAAGTGTTTTTCCCACATGTCAATTATTTCACACTTCAGTAATTCCTAAATTTTTCATGGCCAACTTATGAATTTAATAAATAAATTATTTACTAGAAGAACAATAACCGTGTACAAATTCAATATAAAAGTTATTTAAAATATTTATTGATATTTAACACATAATTATCATATAGAAAAATAAGATATCGAGTTATTCGAAAAATTGGGGAAAGTATTCAAACTTTTCAGCAGACATCTTAAAATTTCAAGCCTTTATTTATGAATTTGTCAAATATTTCATTATAAAAAAAATAGGACTACGCGATTAATTGTTTGAGTGTAAATGCAAGAACTCGGGTTTAGTTAACATAAATTTAGAAAAAAATGTTTGATCAAAAATAGAGAAAAAATCATCTTTATTTTAAACGGCTCAATTTTGACGCATATGGGTAACTGAAATTAGTTACAAATTATTACATTTTTTTTAATTCGATCAAAAATGCCATTTTCTGCCTAGATTTGAAAAAAATAGGCAATTTTTACAGTTATGAAGAGTAGCTTGCTTTATATTCTAAGCACAAACTGGTGGCTGAGTCAAATTTTATCTAGGTCTAATAATAAAAAGTTTCACATAAGTTGCGGAATTTAAAGGCGTCACTGTCGTCATCTGTACATATTGCAATAAATTCTCCTGGTACTAATTCATAAATGTGCATACTATCAAAAGAAGACCGGTAAAAGACTGCTTTTACCATCGGCTCAGGACTTCCAATTCACGGTGATGCCGTTTGGGCTGTGTAATGCTCTACCTACATTTGGAAGATGGAAACGGTGTTAAAAGGGCTTTCATGGAAAACATGCCTGGTGTATCTTGACGACATTATTGTGGTTGGAAAATCGTTTGAAAACCACGTGAAGAATCTGGAGGAGGTATTTCGACGACTTCGAAGTTCCGAACTAAAGCTCAGCCCGAAGAAGTGTCAACTGTTCCAAGAATAGGTGCAATACCTTGGACATGTGGTTTCCGCAGAGGGAGTAGCTGTTGATAAACAGAAAATCAAAGCTGTCCAGGAATGGCCGATACCTAAAGATATCTACCAGTTAAGAAATTTCTTGGGATTATGCACTCACTATCGTCGGTATGTAGCACTTCCAATAATTCACTGTTTATAAAATAATGTCTAATACTACAGGTGCCTATTCACTCACACGAATATAAACTCAACCAACTAATTGTCCAACTTGTACGATCGTCGACTATTATAATTAGCGTGAAATATACCCGAATTTCGATGGTTATTTCTTTGTTGTCTGAGCATTTCTCAGGAGCCTTGTCGACGATTCCAGTCGACCCTGTGTTGATTGCTTCAGTCGGCTTTATGGTTACATCGTTTTTATTAACGACTAATTTTGAAAGTGCCTTAATGTTTCTCCTTAGCAGGGTAGAATGAATTTTATAACAATATTTAAACCAACTGATGTGGAGACTTCATTTTGTTCTTATCAATGAAACGCAAAGACGTAAATAATGTCGTCTACGTATTGACCAGGCTAACAGTGTGCAAATATTAATCATTTTGGTTTATAATGTCAGTAAATATACATTGGTCTTATCTTTCCTCAACCCATTTTTATAACAGATTGGTAATTAAAACTTGTAATGAAGACAAAGTATAGTAGGCAAATATCAGATGTCACCTCTAATTATCATGATGATTACTGCAAGAGTAATTCAGCTGCTAATTTTAGTTCACTTTTTAGAACTTTTGCAGATGTAGTTAATAATTTCGAAAAGATTGTTGAGGAGGTCTTGAATTATTTTGTCTGTTCATTGGGTTTTCTCTCCTCCAATTTTTTTCCTGTAACAGATAAGTATTTAAAAATTGTATATGTAGAACAAAGTGTAGTAAGGCAATTCTGTCGGTACAGAGATTCTTCCTCACAGTTATTCTGAGAGAAAGAGATATCTACAAAATGATCAACCAGTATTCCTGTATATAAGTAATGTATTGTATATTGTGTAATACTTATCTGTATATGGAGACGTTTCAACTCCGAGTCTGGAGTCGTTGTCAATCGTTTAGTGTTGTTTTCGAGGTTTTTTGTAAAAAAAATTTTCGCTTTGATCTTGAATTTGACACTGACAAATTGTCAGTGCCAAATTTTTGACAAACAACAAATTCAAGATCAAAGCGAAATTTTTTTTAGAAAAAACCTTGAAAACAACACTAAACGATTGACAAACGACTCCAGACTAGGAGTTGAAACGTCTCCATACACAGATAAGTATTACACAATATACAATACATTACTTATATACAGGAATACTGGTTGACCTTTTTGTAGACATCTCTTTCTCTCAGAATAACTGTGAGGAAGAATCTCTGTACCGACAGCCAGTAATCCGGGCAATTTTACGAAATTGCCTTACTACACTTTGTTCTACATATACAATTTTTAAATACTTATCTATTGCAGGAAAAAAAAATTACAGGAGAGAACACCCAATGAACAGACAAAATAATCAAATATAATGTTAACCTCATTTTCATTATTAAAGCAGTTAGAAATTGTTATTTGAGTGCTTAATCAAACCATCCATCCGAACAAGTATCAAACTAAAACCACATAAAACTTCGTTCAACTTTAAGTATCTACCCCACAGAATAGAAGAAAAAAAAGCGTCAACGAAGTACTCATAAAACATAATTGAAAGCTCATTGGAAGACCCACATATCTTGTCGGCTTGACGCGTAACAGCACCTCTTTATCAGCAGTCAGGCTAGGGCGATAATGACTGCCACAAAATGGCGTAGTCAGACGTTGCTTGATATCGACGTCTCGGTCATGAACGGAGAGACATTAGATGTGTGTTTGTGCGCTTCGGTTTTATTAATGTTCCGTCTTCGATAGAACATTAATTGTGTCGATAGGTACAGATAATGCATTTTCATTAACAGCACGATAAAGCTATTACTGGTGGTGATATGGAGCTCAAATCGTTCTTGATGTTCGTTAGATAGAATGCGAAATTTTCGATGGAGTTATGGGTTTCGGAATGATAACAGCTTCGTTTGGAAACTCATCGTTTAAAGGGCCAAATTTTAAAGCGTTCTGGTGGTCGCCCAGTGGTCTAAATTCCACCCTATTTCATGAAATTGCAAAAACTATATTTTCATAAGAAACAAGGTAGAGAAGAAATCGGAGAAGTAGGTATAATGAACAAACTTGTTAAATAAAAATTTAATCAAATATCGGTATTCGAAATAATTTTGACAAATGAGTGACCGCCCAATTTTTTTACTGGAACCGCTTCTGGTAAAATGTTCTATATAATAATTGGAAATTGTAAATTCTTGCATAGGACAGATTGTCCTTTGCAAGAACAAAGTTTCTGTCATTTGCGGTTTCAATCGAGTTCATGAATATTAAAGAAAAGAGATGACCAACAACCCTATAAGAACTTCAATATTTAATATATTCTCTATTGTCCGCTGACGGACAATTTTTTAGACAACACCTTCGGGAAGATTGTGATAATTATATGTTAATCAAATATTTAAATTCACATTAAAAATAGAATATTTATTATGAAACAATAAGAACGCAATATACTGAACTATCCAAGATAGTCTTGGCGTGATGGCCTGAAAGAACGTTAACCTGTCACTGTGAACCAATCTAACCATAGAGCTTATACTTCCTGGTGGTAGCCAGCAATGCACAAATATTGTGCCAAGGCTAAAAAGAGAGGGTTATATGCTATTTCACTCGATTAAGTGCTGTAGCCAATGAGCTATGTGCGGTATGTAGTAGAGTGAGATAACCCCTTGCTGTCTCTCTCTCTCTCTCTTTGTTGCCCTCTCTTTTTACTCTTGGTACGACATGTGTATTGCATGCTACCTCCTTACATGCTCTAAGAAACTAACACCATCTAATGTTCACTTCCTCCATATATGTATAATTACTCAATGTTTTGACTGTCAAGGCCACATAAGCTAGGTTTTGAAGGAAAAAATGTTGAATAAAAAAATACATTTTATTCTCGAATAGATGTCTAGATCTATTTTAAATAATAGACATTTTAAAATGTCAATAAGATTTATTTTACTTAAAAGTCCTTGTAATAAAAGCCAGGGTTTTGCAGGAATTGGCCAATGTAACATAAAACCAATTATCTATGAGATAAAATACATGGACGGAAAACAGTAAAAAGATTCGGCCTTTAAACATATTTACATAATGTATTTATTTTCTACATAAAAAATTCAATTATAAAAGTATTAACATTTATTATATACTAAATTAATATTAAATATTATATTTTTAAACATTAGATATATTTTGAGATATGAGACTGAAAAATGTTTGTAGCCTTAAATTGAGTAATAAAACCAACTATAATCTTTATTCTAACATTTCAGTTAACGATTTCAACAAAATTCTGGCACCACCTCAAAAGTTACTGTGAATATTACAAAATAACTACAAAACATTAGAACATATTAATAAACCAGATATCATAAGATTCAATATAATTTTCATTTTTGTTGGAAACTTTTCTCAGAGAATGAAACTCAAATCTTGAATTTTACTCATTGAATTGAAAACTTACCTTTACCACAGTGCTATAATAACCTAACGGCGAATATTATTATGAAATGTTAAAGGATAAATCAAAGTCCCTACAAGAAAGATGGCCATGATATCAGGGCTGCCAGATTTAACTGTTTATCTTGAATCTTACGGTCTGTATTTAAATTCACGATTTTTGTAATCTTCGTCAAATTATATGAAGATATATACAAAAATAAAAAGAATCTAAATTAGGAGTATAATATTAAGATTAATAAAATATTATCAGCAATAAATTGATCAAATAACATAATTCTGATTTTAGTTGACAAACCATATTTACTGGAATGTCTTCGATGGCACACTCCATAGTGAATATTCAAAAAAATGTATGAATTAGATGTTGCAAGTATATAATTGACGAAGGACCTTCAGCAGAACAATCAATAAATACGTGCCGTCACATAAACGAATCACCAAATAAAAGTTATCACTAACCTTTTACGTCCGGAAGCTCTGGTGTTTTCCTGGGTCTTCTTTCTTCTGAGGCTAGCCCCGTAACAGCAGGAACAGTTTCTTAGAGTTTCGTCTGGACAACATGTTACACAAAAAAATAGCGACGTAATGTTCATTGATTGAGCAAACAGAAATGCGGGTTTAACAACAAATGATGCGCTTTTGTAAACACACAAGAAACAAAATGAAAGCGGTTTAGCGGTCGTTACGAACGGAGCTAAAAACTCGCGGACTCGTAACACTATAACAACAAAAAGCGGCGTCTCTTCAGACGGAATCAAAAAAAGCGTCCGAATAGTTCGGAGCACAATACACGAACCTCCCCAGCGTCCTAACAGCTAGGGAACCGAAACACGAATGTCAATACTGTCTATATTTTACACGCAAAGAAACACTTACAATTAGCATTAGCGCGACGGAATGTTTTAGAAAAGGTGCAGAAGTTTAAAAATCAATTAAGTAGTTCAATCAAATTGAAAACAATACACTAAACAAATTGCGGGAACGCACCATTTACAATGCAATGAAAGTGCAAAATTGCGAAAACCTAATAAATGGCCATTATTAATATAAATTTTTCTGGGTTCTATTTCAATAAATTCATGAAATGCGATAACTTTAAGGACGGTTCGAAATTTGGTGGTTTTTCGAATAATTTAGTCTTTCATATTCGAGTCAATACATCTTAGGATTTTGTCTCCGAGCAATCTGGCGGCACTGTCGGTATTATTTGCTTGACATTGACAGTATGCATATGAATAATGAATATTTTATTATATTTTATTTAATGAATGAACCAATATTATAAATTAATATTAGCATTCTGCACTGAAGGTCGGCAGTAGCTGCAAAACAAAACAAAAATAAAGAAAATCGGTTGAGGGGCAGAGGAGAAATCGAACCGTTTTGTCTTTGCCTATTTATATATAGATTCTTCTGTCTTTTCATTGGGGTTTTTGTAATACATGTGTGTTTGAAACCTGTATTGGAAACACTGTATGATGGACAATTTCGAATAATTCACCGAATTACTAGTTGAGCCTTACAAAAAGTCCTCACGTATGTTTTAAGATAAAGGAATCTTTGCAATACGTTCAATCAGTCTACAGTTATATGTATAACCGTCCCTTTCCGGCTTCGCAAGTGCTTCCAAATGGGCGTTTTTGACGTATTTACCTTTAACATTTTTTAATTTGGTAATTTTCACATCCCGTACATTATACAGCTACAACGGCTTCGGCTTCAATTTTTCACATCTGACATGGTTGGTATTTCTGACGTTTTTGATATTTTTAACTTTTTTTGACTTTTTGAACAATTCCAACATTTTTGGCAGTTTCTCGGTTAGGGTAGTAATATTTTTGTCATTTTTTGGAATTTATTTACATTTTATAAGTATTTGTCACTTTACATTTTTATATTGCCGACATTTTCTTTTTTTTTCAGATTCTTCTGCAATTAATCAGATATTGAAATCTTTTCTGTCCCCACCCCTTCAATAATTCAACATTTTTCGAAAATTTTATGTCAAACTTAATATGGCTATTATAAATATAGAGACAACTTGAGCTATTTTCGACTTATATGGAATTATTAAGGCTAGGCATGCTCCTTCGAACAGTTTTTGATAAAAACGGGTAGTTTGTTTGTAATCTAAGTTGTAGAAATTGAAGTAATATCAAAAATAACATTAGAGTTATTGTTATTAATAAAACTGAATTAAAGTACTCAGAAAAGGCAGAACACATTTCTTCAGATCCCTATTGTTCATTCATTATCTAAGGTAGTATGTACCTTTTTGGTCTGTTAGACACACGACCAAAACAGTTCGTTGATGTTTTCCTCTATTTGTGTAATATAATTTTTATTATCTTTATTTGTAGGTTTTTTTCTCAGTTGAGAAAATCGTGCATAAACATATACATCCTTATGTTTTCTACCTTATATTCTCCTTAATTAATATCAATCATATGTGTTAAATGCATAAATAATTTTTTGAGATTTCTTTTTAGATTATCACAACAGATGAAGATTTCCCGTAAAAATCAATATATCATATTGTATTCAAACGCAAGTAAAGTCTGCAAAAGGCCAAGTAATATACTCGGCAGTTGACCCGTTGTTTACCCATTCTCGGGTATGCAAGGTGTAACATATTGCAGTGTAGAGATTTGGGCAGTTGATAGTACCAAAGAGGTTAATACTGTAGAGCACGTGAAGTAGCGAAATTCATGTAATATCAATAGAAAGAGAGAGAGAATAAGCGTGTCGTTCCTGATTGGTCAGTGTCAGTGGTGACGCCTACTATTGGTAGGGTAGAGACATAGCAAGCGCTCTCTGATATTGTCTTTCTCTTTCTATTGATATTACACTGCCACTTACAGTAACGCCCATACCTAATTCACTCTACGTATAATAGCTCTATGGATAGTACTGGTTAGTATGAAGTAAAAACTTACAATAAATAGTTACGGACCTATTTCATTATTAGGTTTTTGGTTAGGTTAGGTTTCTGTACGTTTGGCAACCTTGCCGTGCGTAAATACGACTGTGCGAAAAGAAAAGAGTATACTAAAAACACAAATATTTTTAAGTTCTAAATTTTTATGATGAGTTTTAGAAATATATAGTTTTTGTATTTATTGTAATCATTTATAAGACAATATTAGTGTTACCTTTCAACAGATTGTTAATAAATTCTCTCAAAAGAAAAAATTCAATGAAAACACCATGTAAATATGACATGTTTATTTACTGAAGCATTATAAGGAAATTATTTTCAACTTTGCGTTGTTGCCTAACATTTTCTTGCCTGAGTATACATTTAGTAATAATATCTACATCATCTACATTTAAATTTCTAGAAAAACAAGATATCAAATCAAAAAAAACTCACCACTATTAAATTGTTTTTTATTCCATGCTTAATATGTCCACACTCATATCTCGTTAACATAAACAATAATTTCACAGTTGTTTCTTAACTAATAGTTGTGGCATCTTTACTTTATAACATTATTTTTCATTATTTATCTAAATAATATTGTTAGCTGCTTTCATAAATTCAAAATTCCTACTTTACGCTGATGATTTAAAAATACTCAGCACATTAGTGAGGAAAATGTTTGCCAGAGGGTTCACACTGATTTGAATAGGTTTACAAGTTACTTAACAACAACAATCTGTTTTTAAACCTGGATAAATGTGTCTCTATATCATCCACGAGAAATAAAAATATATTTGAGAACTAGTATATCATTAAGAACAACAAATTAAGAAATGTTTGATACTGGACTTTTAGTTTACATGTTGAAAAAATTGTTAATCACTGTAATCGGCTGCTGGGGTTTGTATTAAGAAACTGCAGAAAATTTAACAAACCATCAACTCTCTACTATTGTACAATGCTTTTATACATAGTCGAATCAATTTTGCTTCGGTGGTTTGGAACCCGCAAGATGTTACTTATGAAACCAGACTTGAAAGTATACAAAAAAATATTTAAAATGTTTGGCATTTAAGGCAAACGTGACTATCGTGAACAGAAATTACTCTGGAATCTTGAGAAGATTTTTATTTGTCACTCTTACGAAACGCAGAAAACTTGCTGATTTACTATTTTTAAACAAAATTGTTCTTAAAACACTAGATTGTACCGATATAATACCAAAGATAAATTTACCTTTACAATTAAGAAACCTAAGAACTACGGATACTTATCTTCAGCCTTTTTGCAATACCAGTTCAAGTGTGAATGCGCCTGTCTGCGATGATTTTAACATCTTTGAGTGGTCACAGCCTGCAGTCAGAAAGCATTTTAAGAATTTATTTTTGGGCGTTGATTAATAACTGTATTTCGATTATTATTAATAATTTATGTATTTAATTAATCATTATTGTGCTAAGTTTACTAATCTACATTCTAAAATTGTATTTCGAGGGCACTATTTTGGATTTGTTAATATGTGCGTGTCCCTGTTTTTTCGAAATAAATAAATACATACATTTATTGGGAATAAGTCTTCAATTTAAATAAAACTCCCTTAGCTACTACGTCAAAATATTACATTTAAAGCAAATAAATATCACTTACACTTACTAGTTTTGCAATACGGACCTTCTGCAATATTTTTATTGGGGTCTACAGACGAAGGCAAAAATCTGATGTTGTCTTGATTTCTGTTTTATTAACTCTGTTGAAAATTTAAATTAATATTTTTTTAATATTGTTTAATTTGATAGGAATGGTAGAGGATTTGGTTTATTGGACTGTTCAGTTAACAAATTTGTAACTGTTTTGACAATAAATGGATAAATACACACGTAAAGGCTTACTTTGATTGACAACTTTGAACAATTTTTTTCTCGTAAACCATAAACTTTGACATATTATGTTATATAAGACTTTTTAACCGACTTCCAAAAAGGAAGAGGTTATCAATTCGTCGCGTTTTTTTTTGTTTGTATGTTACCTCATTTCTTCTCTTGTGGTGAACCGTTTTGAATGAATATGGCCTTGTTTAATAGAGTATATATCCGGATTGGTGAAACTTTAAATTTGGGAACAGAATTCTATTGGTAAAGTGTTAAAATTTGTGAATGAACACATGCGTGCATGGATATCGACCAATATCCCTAAAATATTGGTCGATTTTTCGAAAACTCCTTATGGATGTGTATAGTTTTTTAAGGTTTATTCTATTAAGGAAGATCTCAAGGTGATCTCATATAATTTTCTGCGACGTGCAACTTGCAGTTTTGCAGAAAATCGGCGAAAATTCCAAAATTCTTGTCAAAAATTTCATCGAAATGACATAACGGACATTTCCTCATAAATATTTTAATTCCAACGTAATAGTGCGGGAATTTTAGGCACTGGAAGTTTTAATTGCGAATTTGAAAATTTTCTATTTATATCTCAAGCATATAGGTAGTAAAGTATAGTATTTTCGGTCCTTAAAAAAATGAGTACCAAGCTCGTTTTGCTTGTATACCAGGAAAATACCTATTTAAATGAAAATTTTTCCATTTTGCAAAGACGGTGCTTTTGGTTGTCACATTCTCCCGGCCTAATAGAAAATTCAGTGACAACACATGTCAAATTCTAAACTATTATTTGGTGCGTTTATACAAAGGATGTTTAGTTATAGCAAACAAAATCACAAAGTAAAGTGATAGAAGAAGTTGCATTTATATGATGATTGAAACATAGGTAAGGCCGTTTAGCCGTATACACAGGATGGTTGGAATATAGGGTGGAGTAGACGTTTGGTGGTATAAAAATGTTGGAAAATATGTGAAATTAAAATTATATAGGGTGATTAAAAAACTGTTGTATGATATGGACGTAAACAAATCATATACAGGATGGTTGAAATATATGCTGAAGTTGAATTATATTTATACAGTGTTATAAAAACATTATTTATTTTATAGCGCATAAGAACTTGCATAAATTGTGGAGAGGAATTAATGTTACACAGGACGATAATATAAAATGTTAAAAATGAAATAATTTATGGGGTAGTCCACAAGGAGTTATATATGGTTGAAATATAGGACGGATTTGACTCCGTAAATATGGGATGGATTCTACTCCGTCCTATAGTTTACAGAAGGCAGCAAACAAATTTATGCTTGTCCGTGGGCAGTCGTATGTACAGGATGGTTGGTACGTAGGGTGGAGTATAATTATCTATAGATATACAGAATTGTCAAAAAAGTTGAAAAAAGGGTACATGGCGTGGTCCATAAGACATAAATATATTTGGGCTTATTAAGTCAACGCGTACTAGTACATTTTGATCGTAAACATTTACCAGTCATTTTTAATGAAAATGTATCATTGTGTAATGTTGAGGTTTTCGATGTTACCTGGTCCTGTCTATTAAGGTTATACATACAAAATAAAAAATAAAGAATGAAAACTACCTGGGTTCAAAAAACTAAAAAGTTGAAAATAAAACATTTATTAAAAAAATATAACCGATTTCCACCTATAACTAAATAGCTAAAAATAATCATAACAAAATACAACTCTAGCAAATAGATAACACATTCAGTGTTGTTAGGTACCTACCCAGGAAGTAAAAAATATAAACATTAAAAGGTGCTCATTCTGTACAAATTAATTACGTACCAATCTAGTATATTTTTGAAGTCGGTGCCAAGCAACAATCAAGTCTGATGAAGTAGTAGATAAGTACGCAATGAAGAATTTCAGATTTGCTTGGCACCCGCTTCAAAATATACTAGATTGGTAGGTAATTAATTTGCACAGAATGAGCACCTTTTAATGTTTATATTATTTACTTCCTGGGTAGGTACCTAACAACATGGAATGTGTTAATTATTTGCTACAGTTGTCTTTTGTTATAATTATTTTTAGCTTTTTAGTTATAGGTGGAAGTCGGTTATATTTTTTAAAAAAGTGTTTTATTAATTTATACTGATCAGTTCATCTGCCAAAATATCTGCACTGCATTATTTTACACCCTGTATAATTGGACGTCTCTGATATGAAGCGTTTGCTTCAAAAATAATACACCTACTGAAACGAGTGGTAGGTATTATCTCACCCTTCTAAGTTGAATGAACATGTCTATGTGTACATTTCAATCTTAGATATCTCTTTTAACAAATCTTTCTTGAAAGTCCTCCCGTTTGTCAGCGTCTTTATTGCCCCTGCTAGAACATTTTCTCGAGTTAATTGAATCCTTCTACTGACATTTTTTTCCTCGTCGAAAAAAAAGGCAAACTTTAAAACCCTCTCTGCCGATTCTATCTGGAATACAAACTTCATCGACACTAATTCCGTGCGTCGCTTTCCCGGCCGAGTAAGCAGCCTGATCTAATTTTCGACAGAACTGTCGCCCCGGCCGTCTAGTACATTATTTCTTAGAAGAAAATAAATTAATTTGCGGAACGACTAGAAGAGAGAAAAGCGAACAACGAGGTTTTCAGGCTGCCCGGCTTGGCTGGCGGCAATCATTTCCAATTTCCCGAGATTGTGCTGTCTAGGAGTTTCAGGAAGAAGGAGTTGCAAGATAAAGAAAACTGTAATGCGTTGAACGAAAACGTCAGAAAATTATTTCAGCTAAATTACGTCCGCTGGCCGGAGATCGATGTCTCGGTTTTGCGCTCCGTTCTAATTTCGCTCCTTTCCCGCCCGAAAATGATGAGTTTGAAAAATGTTTTCAATGTTGCTTTTCTGTTCACTTTCCGATTACATCTGCGAGAAAAATGAGATTTTTCGGGACGAAAACAGAGACCACAACGAAAACGAATCGTATCTCATTTTTTTGATTTGAATGGCTTGTAATATATCAAATGCTGTCTGCTTTCGCTTGATTGCTATCAATTAAAAGGCACCAACATGCCAACATTCAACTCATATATTCTTAGCTTTGAATTTAAGTATTGGGAAAAACTATATTTATTGAAGAGAAATTTGGTAAGTGACTAGATGACTTCGTAAATGCAAATTTTCTTTAAATGACACCCAACACTGACTTTATGATCTCGATTAGAAGTGTAAAGTATCGTAACTTTTGAGTACTCGTAACTATTCGTTACTTTTCAGTTAAGTACTCGTTACTAAATATTCGTTACTCGTGTACTCCTTCGGTACATGCTTCGGGCTAGAAGTGTAAAATATCGCAACTTTTGAGTACTCCGAACTATTCGTTACTCAGATACTCTTTCGGTATAGGCTTCGGGCACAGAGGTTTGATTTTGGTAAAACGGTGTAAATATTAAGGCTCTCGATTTCGGTATTTAGTATCAGATGTAACGGCGTCTGATAAGATCATATGAGTAAATATAGAAGATATTTCGATAGTGGTAAATGGTGTTGGTATGATTCTCATTATATTTGTTATTAGTATGTCGATGATTTAGCAGTGTATCGGTCCTACGTATATCTTTTCAAAGATCGGTTTTAGAGTTAATATTAAATTAACCTCTAATAATTAGTTGACTGCGGACAATTATTTTTCTCACTGTTAGTGGCGCAATATAAAAAAATTTTTGACCTATTTATTTTAAATAAGAAATCTGTAATTACTTCAAAGAAGCTTCCTGAAAATATCGATCGATGGCACTATTCATTTTGTCGCCGTCATACCGTTCGACCGGTTCGGCGGCTCAGCCCATGTTGACTATGTTTACATTACAATTCATCATGTATTAGATACTCACAGAAACATTCGAGTACTCGAATAACTATACTGCTGGTGAATTTTTGTATTCGTTACTTCGGATCCGGGAAGTAACGAGTACTCGAGTTACGAATAATTACTTTTCTTACACCTCTAATCTCGAACTATTTCGTTGAGTCCCTCAACGTATAGAAAACATCTTAACATTTTTATTTTTTCTTCTCAACGATTATGCAAAAACGACTTTGCTGATTTAACCAGCATTACATTAAGGAATATTACAATAGGGTACCATATAATTTTCTATAACTTGGGATTTATAGTTTTCCAGAAAATCCGAAAAACAGTAATTAAGGGACTACGCTTCAGTGAATTTCAGTGAATCTACACTGTTTCTCTAAAACGGCTCAATCAATTTAAATATTTTAAATTGTATTCTACAATGAGATGTTTTTCTAAAATCGGAAAAATATGTGCAAAAAAAAGGTAAAATTCAATGTAAATGGCACATTTTCATCATAAATATATAGCTTAAATGTCGGAATATGCCATAAAAGTATGTGGTAACGGTTTTCATTCTACGGGGCTTAAAAAATTGTTATGTGAGCAATCTTTTCTTTAAGATATACGGTGGTAAGTGTGTGTATGCGTGCATGGAAATTCAAGCAGCAAGCAATGTGCGCAGTGGAAATATAGGGCCAAGTAAAATTACAGTTGTACATGTGGGTTCAAAAAAGCTTATAAGTAAATGTGATATTGGGTGGTATATAAGCAGTTGCATATTTTGGATGGCTGACATATGGGGAGGAATAGAATTAAAGTTATACAGAGTGATTTAAAAAACGTTGTATTGGGTGGCACATAAGTAGTTGCGTATACTAGGTGGTTTAAATAGGAGTGAAGTAAAACTATATTTATACAGAGTGAATCAAAAAACGTTCAAAAAATTGTTAAATAAGCTTATGCAGTAAGGATTTTTGATTTATAGGGCGGCGAGTGCAAAGACTATTAGAATCAGTTGCATATACAGGATGATTGAAATATAAGTGAAGTGGAATTATAGTTATGAAGGGTGTTTAAAAAAATGTTATATAGTGTTGAACATAAGTAGTTGCTTATACTTGACAAATGGGGCGAAGTAAAGTTATAGGTATACAGTGTGATTTAAACAATAGGAAAATAGAAACAGTCAATAGTGTGGAGAGGTTTAATAATTTAGAGGGGGATTGCAACATCGTATAAAGTTGAGTTATAGTTGTGCAGGGTGGTTCAGAAAATGATCGACACAATATTTATATTGGGTCACCAATATACACAAACATATACAGGGTGGTTGCAAGGATTTATTAGAGTTACACTCATAGAAAACGGTCCAAATAATGAATGAATGAATAAAAAAGTCAAATAATATGTGGAAACATACAAAAAATACAAATTAGAGAGAGGGAGAGAGAGAGAGATAAGAATACGCTAAAATAATCAATAGAATTACCTTAAATCCGTTAAAAAAATAATATATGTCAGAAAATAGTTATTGATTGTACACGGTTTCTAAATGGTTTTTATTTTAAGCCAGTTAAAGTCGGTTCTTTTTTAAATATAAACTTTTGATAAATGTTACATTATAACTCCAACTTTTCCGGGGTCAGCCTTATCTACCTCTGGCGATTATCCCTATCGTCTATCATTCTGCTTATATAATTGTTCCACTCTCCTTTCGTTTTCAATATCCCCCCGTCAATTCTTTCCACATTGCGTATATTCTTACCTCTGTCGCCTTTAACGTCCGTTGTGTTTAGAAAGTGTCAAGTTTTGTTTCTGTCTTGTGTGCTATTGTTGGTTTTATAGTTTAGTTTATAGTTTATAGTTCTAATATGTTTGTCTCTTCATATCGTATTATTGTTGTATTATGTTTGTTAATAATGTATTTGTCCACCACAGTTATCTATCTATACACCCCCAACACTTAACAGTGATTCAGTAATTTGGACTATTTTTTCTTAAGGAATACTCTCCCAAACTACCAGTACATCATTCCTTAGAACCTCTAAAATCCGTGGGCGAAAGATACGGGGATCTGGGCGGGCATGGCACATATTCTCTGCAATGTGAGCAACATGAGTCCGAGCATTATCTTGTTGAAATATGGGATCAATGAGCCGATTGTATGATCAGAAAAAGGAGGCCGAAATCACCAATTCATCGAGATGGTCCTGTCGAGAAATCCTTGATATGGCCGGGATCGAACTAAGATACAAAGGTAGAGCAACGAACAAACACCTTCTAGAAATGTTCCCTCGACGGACCCTGAAGTCCATTAACAAAAAGCGGAGGACAAACTCGTACCAACATTTACTAGCTCAAATAAAATCCGATATTGAAAAAGCTGGAAACTCCACCATCCACGCTCCATCACCTACCCCACAAATACTCCCTCACTCTCCACCAAATGACAACCTAACGATTGAATATCAGAGCATCATTCCTATATCTCCCTCCATTTTTTCACTTTCCGTCGAAATTATTACCGATCCCGCTCGCCTGAGCCCTACCAGGTTACATAACTCTCCTATCCCTAATAACTAGCTAATAACTAGCCTCCAACTCACCCAGGCTCCCTTTACCCCGTGAACTGCCACCCCCTCATACACTCTCTACCTCCGCCATAAACAACGATCCAGTTATGGAAGTCCTGAGGAAAACGTCCTCCTCCCTCCACCTAGATATGGACAGACACCTCGCAATGAGTCTTGGGGATGTCTCTGGCACCGAAGATAAATAAATAGAGGTGTCTACCCCGAGACGGTACCTTGATTAACAACCGTATCCGGAATGGAACAAGAAAAACTCTAAAATACTAGGGCAAACTTTAAAATTCTTGACGTCATCTCATTAGATTTGCAGGCAGCATTTAACATTCACGATAAAATAACAAAGTATGTAATGATTTCCGACGCTGCCACCTTCATCCAAATGGATAAGAAACTTACCGATTCAGATCAAGCTAAATAACGGGGTTAAGCAGGGAGATCCTCTCTCACCTATCCTTTTTAACATATTTTTTGACGAGCTTTTAGATACGTTAACCGAAAAATAACCTCCAAATTCAGACCACATTACTACTAATTCGTCAACGTCATTTAACCCTTCTTCGGCCATCATGTCCACCCAAGCAGAAACGAGACTTATCAGAGAAGATAACCTGATGCTATACCACATTCCAATGTTGTCGCTCTCTGCACCACTGTAGTTGTTTCCGTCAATGATCAGCCGTCAGAGGTAGGTAGCACATAATGGGATCGACAATGCTACAGTCCAAAATAACTTATACGGCAGTAAACAGTTCGGACACCTACACTATGGCCTTGTTGTCCTAATCACTCCTCAGCCAAATTTCGAGTTGTCGAAAATAGGTCTCTGAAAGCCATAAGTCGATCTTGAACTTCATGTGGGCCCCTTCGACGCCCGGTGCCTACGGTCCCTCTGAGTTTGTGTATTATCAAACCACGCTTTACATTATCTCATAACATTAGTTGGATTTCTGTTCGTGAAGTTAGCGATTTCTCGAAATGAAAAATCCGTCTCCCGTAAACCCATAATTCGACCTCTTTCAAATTCACTTATCTGGCGATACATTCGGCGTACATGTATTCCAGGCACTTTAACATTACCAAACATCAATTTTGGATCTCAACCAGTTTTTTTATTGAAAAATTTTAAAAAGACGACTTCCATAATAATTAATAAAAATCAATTCAGCAAACTTCACCAAATTTTAATCACTCTTTCCTATAGCTTCTATGTTTTACCAAAACAATATTAAATGTAAATATCTCCTTCTGGATGTTGCGATTTGTTTGCCGGTGAGTATATTTCTTAAATAGATTTCGGCTTATCTATTAATTTTTGGAAGGAATTTCTGTGAAATTATGTCAGAACACTGAAGTATAAAAAGCTGCTTACATATTTAGAAATTACTGTTTAAAGTGTGATGTAAAATGAGCGGTCTTACCCGCTTAATTGTTCAGAAACACATTAGTTAACTTCAAAACTTTCGGTTAGGCAAATTTTAGTACTCATCTAATCAGTAAACCCCAAAGTTATTACTTTCAACACAAAAACTACACCAAACAGCATGAATTATTCAACTTCTTATAAAAATCTACCATATTTCACTATAAATAAACATTTCACGAAAACTACACACTTACAAACAATCTTTTGGATTGTAAATAATACAAACAGTACAAAAAGTACGAATACCCACGTTATATTCGTTGGTATCAACACTGAACATGTGATTTATTGCGATGTTGCAATATCTTTTCAATCAATTTGCGGTTAGTTTCGATTAAATTTTAATTGCCAAAAAAGTGGTTTCTTAACGTTAAAGTGACTAGCAAACTCATATGATAAGTTTAGAAGCTATAAGTTCCAGAAGCGTTTACAATGTTTGTGAATAAAAATAGTTATTTCAAAAAAAATGTGTTTTTGATTTTTATTTTCGCCTGAACTGTTGTTTCTCATAATATTTGCACTCATACCGTTTGCACCCTGAATATTGTTTCTGGTTACGAACTAGTGATGTGTAACACTGCGCCGCGCCGTCCCCCACTTTCGTATCAACACCTTCACATTTGTCAAGAATGCTGACATGATCCTAATAAGAAATAGCACTTTATGACAATCTGCGTCAAGCCTCAGATCTAATGTTGGCATTTACGAAATATAAAAAGTGTACCTGCTCAATTTTACTCGACACCCTTTAAATTAGTAATATTTTTTATTTAGTATTAAATAGTGTATTCATAAATTTAAAACTTAAACATTGTATTTACTAATGATATCCCGATTCAAAAATCCATTTTAGAAAAACTGCTAAGTTGTTGTTAATAACTTATTTTAACTAACTTTATTTTATGCAAAATAAGGATATTTCATTGAAACACTAGAGACTAAAATTTTCAGAAGCCTTAACGATGTCCCGTCTTGTACTTTACTACTTAACAAACAAATAGAGGGGTAAAAAATTATCATATTTGAGATCTTTAAATTATTTAGTGGAAATGCTGTGGAACCTTTTGGTGTGTCACAAATGTAAATAAACAGTTTTGAACCCTAACACCAAACCCCTATTTAAACACAACAAGTTATCATCGTCAAGGAGTTAACCAAACTAAATCTAAATTACAATTTTCTCTTATACCTACTAATAAATTCTTAGTAACTTACAGTAATCAGTACAAAGTATAAATCCCAAGTACCTGAATCCTGAATAACATAGTGAACATATAATGCAACGATTTTATATAATGAAATTACTTAATTTAGGATAATCCTTAATTACTTACCTACGTTTACCCTACATTATAAAGTAATAACATTTTAACCTATTTTATAGATTCTTACAAAGTAAACTATACAATGAGCTATATGGGATAGGACCCTTGTCAGAATTCATTAGCTTATTATTTTTATAAATCATTATGCTTTCGTAAGAGTTTTCACGCAGTAAGTCCGCCAGGAGTTTGTGGAATGGGTACACTAGGAAATAAGGAACTAACATCAAACGATACCAAAATTTCTCAAGGTTGCAGCGAAACGTTTTGTATTGATTGACTTATTTAGTGTTAAAACGATATATATGTAACCTCTCCTTGGTTTGTATTGGCAGTCGAGTCTTGGACATGGACGTCCATATTAACTGTCTTCTAATATCTTTCGCAAGTGTCTTTCGTAATAGTGCCCTCTATTCCTATTTGTTGACAATTCTTCTCATCTTTTTTTAATTTTTGATATTTTAGCTGATCTTCTCCGTGCATTCACTTCAGTTGTGCCGAACTTTACGCCTAAATATCCATACTTTTCAAATTGGTTTTATGTCTTCTTTATCTTTGTAAGGACATTGTTTATCAGGAGAAGAAAAAGTTATTATTATTTGGCGTTTGAAAAAACTTCTACAAATAATTTACCGAACAGTGCATGTATTACTCTGTTGCGTGTTGTACCAAGTGAGCTGCAAGCTGCAAGCGCTAGCAGAAAGGAACAGTCGAGATCAACCACTTTAAAAGAAATACCATCTCGCTTGGCATTGTTTTAATCAAACTGTGGGTTTCACAATTTATCAATGTAGGTCGATGTTTTATTATTATTATCGAACATGGAATAACAAGTAACTTGGTTATCTAGGATATTTGGTTATACCAGAAAACAAGTTTAAATTTATTTGACGACTCTAAACGCTGTTATAATCGAACCATAACGAAAGTATTTTATTAATATAACATCAGCAACAAAAATTGAAAATTAATCATAACGCAAATTTAGTCCCTCTCATTTGCATTAACTATTTTTTTCAAAAATGTTAGTATTAAAATAATTAAATCAAAAATAATAATGAATGTTTTACCTTGCATTTCTAATCTAATATTTAATTAATTAAATATATTCACTAAAATTTAAATTTCAACGACTAGAAAATATGTGAACTTAAAAGGCTCAATTCAATCAACTCGTTTTTATAAAATTAATGATTTGCTGAATGTTAGGCTTAAGACAACCCGTATTTAGAGTAGGCGTAAACATTGTTGCCTGTATTTAAGGTATATAGTCTAAAGTTTCTTAATTGCGAATATAATTGATTTGTTCCAAGAAAATAAGTTTTGTTAAGGTTTATGATTTGTTAACCTATACTGTTCATGAAAAGAAAAATTAGAGTAATAAGACTTTGTAATAGCAATCGACAACTGTCAACTCTTCGTGCTATATGATATGACACAATTGTGCCCAAAGAGGTTAATACTGTAGAGCACGTGAAGTAGCGAAATTCATGTAATATCAATAGAAAGAGAGAGAGAGAATAAGTAGGTCATTCCTGATTGGTCAGTGTCAGTGCTGACGCCTACTATTGGTAAAGTAGAGACATAGCAAGCGCACCCTGATATTGTCTTTCTCTTTCTATTGTTATTACACTGACACTTACAGTAACGCCCATACCCAATTCACTCTACGTATAATACCTCTAGGATTGTGCCACGAAACTGTATTGACACACTAAGCCATGCGTGTGTTGAGGTGTCAGCACTCCAGAATCTCAAGTGTTACCCATCACAATTACGAACCTTCATCAGTTGCACTTCCCACAAGAGAATGCCCTCTCCGGAAAAGTTCTAAGTATTTGATACAAATCAGTCACATGTTCTTCTATTTTATCGAATTTTACCAGATATTAGAAAGCTTGATTTTGGAGTGTCAAGTTAAAAATGTCCCCTTATCTAACTAAGAAGCTTCATCAAAAGTTTTGTTTTATGCTCTGCTACGTAAAGAGAATTATTAATGTTAGCTTTTAATTTGAGTCACAGGAATAAACAAGCTGAAAATAATCTCCAGTTCCCCTTCGAGGTAAATATTTACGTTTAATTCAGCTCACGGTTTTGACGCCCTCCTTGCATAAATTTAATGCCTTAATTTGCACATTTCCCCAAATTACATATCTTTTAATATCCCCTTCTGAATCTCCTTACATCGTCCTAACAGAAAAAAAAAAACACCCGTTTTCCCCGTCGCTGAACTCACAACGTGGAAATACGTCTGTGGAAAATATCAGTCAATTTGTCAGGCTACCGCTTCTGGAAATTGTCGATTCACGAGGACGAGGTAGATGGGTCGTACCTTCGCGAATGGAGGAGGATTTTCATTTGAAAGGATAAGATTAGTTTTACAAGATTTTGCTACACTGACAGATGTTATTTTTTTTCTCCTCGAGGATTATGTTGGGAGGATTATCCTTGAGTGCGGATTTGAGATAATCCCGGAAACATTTTTAAAATATTTTCTCTCGGTTGATAAGGGTCACGCTGAGAAACCTTGAATAATCTTTCCTACATCAGGTGATTTAAATGAAGCAATCTCATTCTTATGCGTTCCGTCAACACAGTAAGACGAGTGCTGATATGGCTTCTGCTTAAAATGTTAATATAATTCAGAAGAAGAGCGATTGAGAGTGAGCGCTATAACAAGCTCACTAAAGAATGTCGGTAATCACGTATTCCTTAGGACAAGAAAAATTGTATCAGGAGGAAAAATCCATTAATTTGAAGCTTGCTGCCTGTGAAAAATAACCCTGTGACCTCCAATCAAAAGGAAAATTATATTATTTTGTTTCATTAAACGAAAAATCTCAGAATTTAACACGGTTGTGTTATGAAGAAAGGTGATTCTCAAAAAGTTGAAAATTTCAGACAATGACTGAAAAATTTTTAATCTGCTTTTTTGCAAAGTTCTGTCCTTTACAGAATAACATAATATTTTTTGTGATATTTATCATGGGTTCCTGAGCAGAAAGTCAACTTCGTCAAGAACTCACTCTTATCGGAAAATCATTGCTTAGAGGCTGGTGATCAGCTTGTTGAAATTTTTGACGACCTTGGTAGACCTTCCTATTGCCTCAACCATCAAATTTTTTAGATAAATTGTACAGTGTGGAACAACCAAGTGGAATAAATTCGATAACGAATAAGAAGGGCTTGCAGCGAAAAACGCTTGGACACGTCGATTTGTATGTTTTCAACAAAAAAAATTATATAGGGGGTGTCATGTGACAATGGCCAACTTCAACTTTCTTGTTTTAAATGCAAGCCCCTGTATATTATTTATTTTTTTGATTTTCCAGAAAATTCTAGACATAATTTATGTCCTATACCTATCTTCAACAGTTTCGGAAATATTAAATGTTTTCATATTTACTACAAAAATTATCATAAAAAAGAAAATTATTTTATTTTTCAAATTTGCTACATTACAGTCAATACTAATTCCCATTTAGCTCTTGATATTTACATTGTAAGCAAAAACCATTCCTGCGTTTCTTTTTACTGACAGTTTTGTTTATTTTCGTCAAAACTCATAGCCTTAGCATCTTAATGTGTGCCTGCATGACACTGGTGATCAGTGTCAGTGATATTCTGGTTTGAATTTCGTTAACTGTATAATAATATTAGAAAAATGGTTCCCTTAGCAGAAATGGACAAAATAATCACAAATGATTAGTTATGGACATATCACACGAACACAAATAGAAGATTCTCGCTTATTTCACGAAAAGTTTTCAAATTTGCCGCCTGTATCCCAAGGAACAATTAGCAAAATAGAAAAGCAGTTTCACGTGCTTAGTCATGTAAGACAGATAAAAAAGTAGCTGCCAATGCTGTAAGTGATAATCCGAAATTGGATATTATGCTTGAGTTTCAACAAAACCCACATAATTCTGGTCGAAAAGCAGCCCTCCTGTTCAACGTTAGCCACACATCAATTTTTCGAAAATTAAAGTAAAATGCATCTCTGTAAAATGATGCCTACTCAGAGGCTCATGGAAGACGATTTGGATAGGAGAACGTATTTCTGTAAACAAATGATAGTACGGTTAGATAACAATGTGATCCAATTAGAGGATGTTTTGTTTTCTGATGATAGTACATTTACACTTCACGGTCATTCTAATTGCCAAAAATTCACGCTATTGGTCTAATGAGAATCATCACTGGATAACAGAGAAATATACGCAATATCCTGAAAACGTTAATGTTTGGGCAGAAATTGTTCGAAATCATATTTTAGAGTCCCTTTTTCATTGATGGCAACTTGAATGGAGATAAATATTTAGAACTGCTCCAAAATAATGTCGTGCCAACTTTGACAGACTTATAACCTGATCCAGTAAACCCACAAGTACCTGCCACTGCAATATGGTTTCAGCAAGATTGAGTACCGCCCCATTACGAAATCCATGTCCGGCAGTACCTGAACCAAATTTTTCCAAATCGGTAGATTGGGAGGCGCAGATCGATAGAATGGCCAGCACGAACTCCAGATTTGACGCCATTGGACTACTCTTTGTGGGGTAATGTCGAATTTGTGAAATAAAATAATTTTCTATTTTCTGGAGAATCCAAAAAATAAATAATATGCAGGGGCGTTCATTTAAAATAAGAAAGTTGGTATTGGCCACTGTCACATGACACTCCCTATATAATTGTTTTTGTTGAACCAATGCACATTTAAAAATACAAATCGAGTGTTCAAGCGTTTTTCCCAACAGGCCCTCCTTTATTCGTTATCGAATTTACTCCATTTAGCTATTCCACACTGCATACCTCATACTGCATATCTTGTTTTCTTTAGAGACGAAAACAATATGTAAAGGTAGGCGAAACTTGACCCCAATCTGAAAAGATTGAGTTAGCTGTGCCTCAGGGATCATACTAGGTCCAGTATTGGTTCTGTTATCTGTGAACAACCTTGGCAAACTTCGAGGTCCAGCAACATTAACTCTATATGCTGACGACATCTGAATAATGATATCACATAAATCTAAATATTTGGTACAAAGAAATGAAAACTTGGTGCTTCATTAAATACTACAATTCTTTGATGATAATGATCTTTCCTAAACCAAAAACAGAACAAATAAGATTCCATAACACACAATAAGCTTGTAGCACATTAAACGTACACCGGTATGAAATTTTTTGAATACAAAGCGATATAAATTTTCTGGGACTAATTTTTGACGAGTGCCTAACATTTGCGTGATAGGTTGGCTAGCGCATTGAACTCTGTCGCATTTCAAACTTGATGTTTGGAAACGTTTTGGACTTTAAGCAACTCATGTATTATAGGGAGGTAAATTGACGCCTGCTTTATGGAATTTGTTTCTTGGGTCTTTTGAATGGAGCGAAAGACGTGTTTATTGCTCAAAGAAAAATTTTGACAAATATATTTTGTTTGGTAAATGAACAAACTTGTAATAAAATCATATTCTGACCATAATTGACATAGTTTCCTTAGGAATGTGGATATTTCTTATCTGAAAACATAGACTTTTATGTTAGGTTTAATACATTTAAAATATTTCGTATAACACGCCTGATTCGATGGGCCGCCAAAGCTTCTTCAATGCATTACCACCAACATTGAAATCACTGGATAGTCTACCAAGATTCTAATAGGTTCTAAAGAAGTTTTTAAAGAATAAATGTATATATGTAAAATGTGGCCTTTTTAATTTTATTTTAATTTATTTTTTAGTTTATTAACTGTAAATTTTATGTCATTCAATTTAAATTTGAGAACATAAACTTTTCATTAGAATTCCAATAACTTACTCAAATACATTAATCTGTCAAAATAGGGTTTTCTTTTATTTGATTTTTATGCAGTTAAATCTTCCTATAAAGATCAAATAACTTGAAATTTTGGCTTTTTGATGTTTTACCAGAAATGCATGTTTTTAAACGGTTTCTTGCGAACAACACAAAAATCTGGGTTTTTCTCAAAAAAGTAGCTAGTTATAGCTCGTTTAGGATGACCTGCGTTTTCCGTTATGACTGAGGGAGTCACATTGAAAAACAATGGATCACCCGAACTTTTGAAAAAAGTTAGCAGTAAAGACCCCCTAATTAAAATTAATGGCACTTTCTCGGCAATTCAGTTCAATTATCTTGTGAGATTTGGGGAGTCGGCAGATTATGACTTCGATTTCGAATTATTAAATAGTATTCTAGACAAGGACAGGAGGCAAATTGAACACCCGAGTTCCATCTAGAAAATTTTTCAATCGTTTAGTGAGTAGTGGACGATGGGCAGATAGAGTCCCCGAGTTTTATCTAAACTTGAATTATATCTTATAAATATTCTGATGAAACTTGAGGAGTAGGCAATTTACGGCTTTGAACTCTTGCAGTTTTATTTTTCTTCTTTTATCTCTTGATAATGGCTCCAAATCAGGAGACGAAACGTTACAAATTTAGACCTTGATTTTATGAGATTCCTTCCAGACATGTGCCACATAATAATTAATAAATAGGTTACGAATGTTCAACCGAAGTATCTAAAATGATATCTTGTAAAAAAAAACAAAGGGTTTTTAACGAAAAACAACAAAATTATCGTAACATTAAGGGCGTCCTATTCCACTGCTTCTCAAAAATATGTGCAACCTAAAATACAAAAAAGTTGTATTTGCAGGGGCCTAGTTATAAAAAAATATACAGTGTTGTTCAACAGTCTGTATCTGGAAAACTACGATCTTATATTTCTGAAACACCCTCTATATTAATCAAAATTCATATATTTATTCTTCAAATTGTGTTTAGTTGACGTTTGTTCACTTAATTATTGAAATCGTATTTAATAGGTATTGCTTTTCACTCCATTTTAGCAATAAAAAAATTGTTAAAGACAAAATTTAAGGTACGCACGCAATTTTATCACCTACAGGCTCTTTTCCGAATTAGATTTTCTCCAACAATATTTCCCCTACTGCTCACCGAAATTCTCATTTTCCAGAACCAAAATCACCTTGTGGAACACTATTCAAGCTTCATCAGACTTTACGAACTTCATGCTCGAATCACAATATAAAAATATTGTTTGGAAGTCGAATAGTTCAAAGATTGTTAGCGAAATCGCATTAGCAACTTTATTAGTGAGAACAAGGAACTTCGATGTTCATGCTCCTGTTTAGTTCGACAGTAACTGCTTACTCCTATTGATTGATCCCGAGTTATGTAACACGACCACAAAACAATTAGTATATGGTTACTTAAATCTTAAGCCGCCTAAAGACATTCTCCGAACTTATGAAACGTGTTATAGTTCGTGAGGTAAAGCGAACAGGGAATTCCCTGAAGAATTTTCTAGACTGGGATTAATGCTGGAAAGCACAATACATGAAAGTTTCTGTAACAGCTCGTAGGAAAAGCTGACAAAGAAAGTTACATGTTACTCGTCTCGGTTTTTATTCTTACAGTAAATTTTGAAATCAAAGCCAATAACTAATCATAGAACAGGCAAAAGTGTAATTTTTGAGGAATTAATAAAGTGATTATGACTTGTGTTTGATTGAGAGTATCGTATCCTATTTAGAAAATTTATTAACTGAATTTGAATCTAGTCCATATCTGCAACATATGTTGTTAATTTCATATTTTATCATATTCGATTGTATTTATTTATTTACACGCATTACACCCAATTAACACAAATTACCACCAGTATACATAACAAAATTCGAAAGAAACGCTACATACATGTTATACAATTTCGAATTTGAAAAATCAGATTAATATTGCTAGATAATAATATAAAATAATAATAACCTCAATAATCATAATCGTAATGTATCACAAAACTGTTTGTAGCCTATGATAAAATCTAAAATTCCCTTATTTCTATTTGCTGATCTAGTTTCTATGGGGATAAAGGACTTTGCGATAAGTGTAGTCAAACACAAGGGTGCCTGAAATGTGTTTGTTGACCTGGTGTGTCTTAAAAGTACATTTACTTACATTAAAGGTAATAAGTTTACTGCAGAGTTCACAATTTTAAATAAAAATGTAAGGTCTTCCTGCAAGGTTTCCAACTAAACAAGGTTTGGAGAGGAATAAATATTTTAATAATATTGGTTATGAAATCAGCAATAAAATTACTCAGCCGAATAATTTTGAACTAAAACTCCCACCCCGCAACCCGAATAATATATTTCTAACACCAACTAATGAATTAGAAATATTAGACATTATTAAAAATATGAAAATTAAAAGTAGTGGTGTCGATGAGATTAGCACCAAAATTGTATTCGCATTAGCCAACTTTATTGCAGAACCTCTCGCACATATAATCAATTTGTGTTAGAAAGATCCATTTGGCCTGATGCACTAAAACGAGCTGATATAAATCCAATTCTCAAAAGCATATCATGTCAAATTACAGGCCCATCTCATTGATATCTAATGTAGCTAAATTTTTGTAAAAAATTATTTACAATAGAATTTTAGAATTTGTGAACAATCATAAAATAATATCAAAAAACAGTGTGGCTTCATGAAGAAAATAGGGACAAAGGATGCCTTAAATTTTCTAACAAATGTAATTTATGAAAAGCTTGATAAGAGTACCCCAATTGCAGCTACATTTCTAGACTTAGCGACTTAGCGTACTGTCAATCACAAGATATTATTAGAAAAATTATATTCTTATGGAATAAGGGGCAAAGCTTATAAGCTCATGACTTCTTATTTGCAAGACAGAAAGAAGCGTTTTAAAGTAAATAAGGTTGTAAGTGAATATTGTTAAGTTCAAACAGGTGTTCCCCAAGGAACTGTACTGGAGCATTGTTATTCATTCTGTACGTTAATGACTTACTAACTACTATGCCTGATGATGTGATAATATCATTTGCCGATGATACAGCGGTTAAATCTATAGGCGAAAGTTGGACTGAAGTAGAGATGAAGATGAATAGCTATCTTAAAGCTGTAAGCTTTAAATAAACTATCTTTAAATTTGGACAGAACTGTTTACATGACATTCGGAAATTGCAACATTAGTGTTCTGGTAAACCTAAACATTTCAGTCAATAGAAAAAACCTGAAAAGAGTTGAATCCTGTAAATATTGATATATGGGATATTGATTCTGCTGTGGCTTATTTTTATGATAAATTGTATTCGGCTATTAATTTACACGTGCCTGTTAAACGATTCAAGTCTTCCTCTTATCCTGCTTGGTTTTCTAGTCAGCTGCGTCATCTGGTAGCTGAAAAGAAGGCTGCGCATAAAAAGTTTAAGTCAACTAATAGTTATGATGATTATTTGGTTTTTTCGCATATTAGAGGCATTTGTAAAGATGTCACTAATAGTTGTTACAGATTGTACATTAATAATATTGAAAATAGTTTAAATCACAATCCAAGAAGTTTTTGGGGGTATATTAATGACATGAAAAAATCTTCTAATCTTCCGAAATCCATGTTTTATAAGGATGAAAGAAGCAACGGGGCTGAGGAAACGGCAGGTCTTTTTGCTACCTATTTTTCAACAGTTTATAAATTGGATCAGAACATTAATGTGCCTCATTTTCATTATGAAAACTCGGTTAACTTGTCTTCCTTTTGTGTAACTGTAGCAGACATCATTGGCAGAATTAATGAACTTCGGTTAAAGCTCTCGTGTGGCCCTGATGGCATTCCTTCGCATTTTTTAATAAACTGTGTCTACACTCTAGCGCTCCCTCTGAACACAATTTTTAACTTGTCACTTTCATCCGGTAAGTTTCCCAGTTTTTGGAAACATAGCTACCTGAGGCCAATCCACAAAGGTGGATCGATAGAAAATATTGAGAATTACCGTGCTGTATGTATGCAATCGGAGATCCCGAAATTATTGGACTACTTTTTCTCTCAATTCTTATCATGGCAATTTAAACACATTTTTGTTAACGAACAGCATGGATTTCTTCCAGGTAGATCTACTTTAACCAATTTGGCCGTCTATGAGTCATTTTTAGTAAAAACTTTGGAGAATAGACTACTAGTTGACTCTGTTTATACGGATTTCGCTAAAGCGTTTGATAGAGTTAACCATAGAATACTTTTGTCCAAACTTCAAGCTCTAGGATTTTATGGGCCACTTTTAGAGTGGACAAAGAGTTATCTCTCAGACCGATACCATTATGTTAAGGTGGGGGGTATTATTTCCAGGATTATAAGTGTGTCTTCAGGAGTTCCACAGGGCTCTCACTCGGGGCCATTTCTTTTTAATTTATTTATTAATGACATTGGCAAAATTATTAATCATTGTAATATCTTAATGTATGCAGACGATTTCAAACTGTTTAAAGAAATTGCAACTTGTAATGATGCTACGTTACTCCAATCCGATTTAAACTCTTTATTTGCCTGGTGTATTAGCCATGATCTTGACCTGAATATCAATAAATGTTTTATTATTACTTTTGCAAAAATTTCACAACCTATAATCATTTCATACGGTATTAATTCACAAACGATACAGCGAGTAAGTGAAATTCGTGACCTTGGTGTAGTTTTCGATAACTCCCTGACTTTTCGTAGACACATTGATCTAGTTGTTTCCAAGAGTTACAAGGTTTTGGGTTTTATCAATCGTTCATCTAAAACTTTTTCTCATAACACAATTCGTTTATTATATTGTTCACTAGTACGATCTATTCTGGAGTACTGTTCTGTTATATGGAACCCCCACTATAACACACATATCGATTATATGGAGAAAGTTCAAAATAAATTTCTTCGTATAGTAGCATTTAAAATGGGTTTGAGCAGGGACAATTACCAATATAATGATATTTTAGTTCAATTGCATTTACAATCTTTGCAAAATCGGCGTAAAATAGCTGACATTTGTTTCCTATACAAGTTGTTATCAGGTGAACTTGACTGCCCTTGCTTATTAGACAGAATATCCTTGAATACGACTATGAGATCTCGTTCTTCAGAACTCTTCAAGGTGTCATTTCATAGAACTAACTATGGATTTTCTTCAGCAATGACTAGGCTATTACGTACAGGCAATCAGTACTCCTCACATATCGATATGTTTTACAACTCCATCAGGGTAATCAAGCGATGGTTGTACTTTAATATTTAAGGATGTCGTTTGTTTTGTTTTTTTGAGTTTAAGTAATTATATTTTATTTTGGATTTTTGTTTAAACTTAGATTTATACGGTTTTTGTGTGTTTTGTGTTTTTAGATTTAGTCTTAGTTTTAATGTTTTTTCTTTAAAATTTTGTTTTGTACTTTATGTAAATGGGGCTACCCGTAGATGTGAATAAATAAATAAATAAATAAATAAATATTTGGGAATCATGTTTGATTACAGAATGAAGTGGGAGAAACATGTAGAATATATTCTTAGAAAAACAAAGTATTTAGGATTTGTATTCTATAATCTCCCCAAGATTATGAAAACGGACACGTTTATGAAGTTGTATTACGCATTTTTCCACAGAATGATCAAGTATGGAATCATTGCCTGGGGGAGCTTACTCCAAAGCTACAAAACGTCTGCAAAGCGACCAGAGAAACTGTTTAAAATCGTAAACAAGAATAAAACGAACTTACATAACATTCCTTTAAATTTGAAGGAGCTCTTCTCGCTTGAGTCTTTGAAATATCATTATATTACGCTGAAAGAAAAATTTCTGAACTCAAGCAGTATTACTAGGAACAAGAGCATAGATCTAAAACAGTCAGTAGCAAACAACAGTCTTCCAAATGAATTAAAAGCGATAAGCAATGTAAGTGCAATAAAAATAAGTCAAAAAAGTGGACAATTGATAAAGATAATAACGTAATCAGATAGGCAATTGACAAAAAAAGTCACCATTGTTATAGAAACTTCCTATAAAAATTAATATTTTGTTTTTTATGTTCTTATTTTATTTATTTTTATATTTTTTCCTTTATGTTAAGTATATATTTTCGACAGGATAGATTCATATATTGTTAGTTTTAGATATTATGCCAGGACCACGAACAGGTAACTACAATTACCTCTGTGGAGATTATGTAATATTGTTCTGATATTATTGTGAATATCTATTGGTTAAATAAATAAATATGGCAAGTGTAGTTTGGAGACCACACAGAGCAGAGTTACTGAATAGAATGGCAATTTTTAATTTCCTAGGTAATTACTTTTATGAAACCGAGTGATTTAAAAGCCTTGGATACTACTCTGATTTGTGCAATGTAAGACAAGGTAGTATTGCATAATTCATAATCAAATAGGATTTAGCTATCTGGCTCAGACTACAAAATAAGCCAGTCTTCTACAAAGAATATGGCTAGGTAACATTTGAGGTCGTCAGCAGAACGTAAGTAATTAGCATTTTGAAAGCAGTTAAGTATATCGTTCTGATAATATTTAAAAAAAGAGAGATCCAAGACGAAGAAAACGACCCCTGAGGTAAGGGAACAACTACTTCAGGAACTTATAATTGTTAACTTATACAACTTGTATTCTGTTTGAAAGATAACAGGCACACCAACTCCACAGTATTTAGCGTATTCTTGCAGTCTTTAGTTTATTACATAGTGTTATATGATTTATATCAAATGTACGACAGTCATATTTTGTTACAAAATCCAAAATATATGTTAGCAATGGTTCCACTAAGATGTGAAGTCAAAGAACTTCGGAAATATATTGACATTACATATTTCTTTGTAGTCTTTAACATCTTTGCTGTTACCGCGTTTACAGATCACCGATCAGGAAATAAACAGGACCTTTAAAGTTATGAAGCTTACAGATTTCTTTATATATACTTTCTAGATATAGAAAGATGAATATCATGGATGTCCAATGCCCTTAATGATACTGCGGGGGTTAAATGAGCACTGCTTATTACAATAAACTCAGAATTTGGGCTTCTTGGTACCAGTTGTGTGGAACACAGTTTTTAGTTTCGTACCGTGTTTGTGATGGCCCTATGCTACGTCATTCGTTTAGAGGTCGCCATTTGCTTATTTTGCTTCTCAATTTGTCTTGAGATATGTCCTTCCAGAGATCACTTGCCTGTCTGATCCACTAGTTGGTTTATGGTCTATCAGAGCAGAGCATTCATGATCCATTCATGTACTTACTTCTTGTTGGAGTTCTTTTGTTAGACACGCGTATGTTGCAACAAGGAGGGTGTATTTGTTGTAAATTCTATTTTTCTTTTAAGGTAAATTTTGGTTTTCAAGACGTTGCTTAAGATCTATCATACATTGTGCAACATGCACAATACTTATATTAAATTCCAAGGTATCAGGTCATGCAGAGGGTTACCAGATGGTACCTATCATTATGCCATTCAAGTGAGTGCTACAAATAAATTTCATAACATTAGGAGAAATAAAAAACTAATTTAATCACAAAGAAACGAAATACTAGTGATGTGGCATTAATAACATAGCTGCTTTTTAACAACTATTATTTACCTACTCGACAACAATAACAACTGCTATTGTCCTCTAAAATTAACAGATCTACGTTTACTACTGCTTAGTGCTTATAGAACAATAACGAAAACAGTCTGGGACAAAAAAGCACCTAAAAAGCACCACTGCTTTTTCTCACAGCAATAACTGTTTCGTTGGATAAAACAAATAGCAGATAGCAGTGGTTTTTCATACTCATCGTTTCTGTTCGTGGTTGTAATTGTAAATCAAAACGTAGGCTGAATAACAAAAACTGTTAACTGAATCGTACTGAACACGCCCAACGGCCAAGCAGAAAAGGATAATTGAAAAATTGAACATCAATTTGATTGATCTTGCAAATAATGTAGGTTGGCGTTCAGATATACTTTTGTTCATCACTGCCTTTATTGAAATCTTGACAATTTAATTATAAATGGGGGAATTGGAAATAAATTATGATTGATATGTATTAGAAACCCTATTATGGGTATATATTATTATTATTAATACTTTAGTACTCTATGTTTTTGAAAAAAATATATTTAAATTGTTTCTACAATATTAACATATAGTGGATTAGTTCTTTACATTAATTACTATTTATTAGTAATACATAAATCATTATGAATAATAGAATTAAATTGAAGAATATATTAACAAAACAGAAACATTAACAAAAGCCATAAATTTATATTGATCACGGTATGAAAATAAAATATGTACCAATCTTTATTTTAAAATTAGTGGTAGTTAGTAAGTTATTACACATGTTGCAGCAACATACTCCTTTGTACTTTATCAGTAGATAACCAACTTCTATGACATGAGATTTCTAGTTTTTGACAAAAGCCTCTTGCACAACATTGCCAAATAATATTTTCACAACATCCCTTCAGTTTGGGTAATTATATTAATTAATATAATTGAGAATAACGATAGAAATGAATATATAATATGTATATAACAACACTGTACCACGTATTACACATAAAAAATAAAATCTCAGAATATTGTTTACCGTTTTTCAATTGTTGGTTCTGAACTTCCAGTTTAATATTAATCTCAAAGCTACAACACTGCATGAATAACGAGACTTACAAAAATATTGCAATATATTCTGTACCGTACTTAATGAGAAGATCTCTAACTTTATTAGTAGCCAACAAATATGAATTTTGCATATTTTAATTTCTTTCCAAGAGATGGCAACAGCAATTTTAATCATAAAAATTTAACAGGTGTCTGTTATTTTCAACTGTTATATGCAAATAGCAATACCAATAGCAACTGTTATTTAAAAATAGCAGTTTTGCCCATCTCTATAAATACGGTATATTTATAACCTTAATGAATGCATACGTACATTGTATGGGGAAGTACTACATGAGAAGTTAGGAATAGAAAAATTTTAACATCACAAATGCTCAATTACGAACATATAAAACCTGAACATATGAATGCATTCAAAGAAAACAAAACTAAAAGATATATGATAAAAGCCCGTCAGATATTTGAACACCAAACGTGACTTTAATAAGGAGAATTGCTAGGTGGCACAACCATAAGTGAGGATGAGGATCTTTCAAATGAAAAACGAGACATGTGAAACAAAAATAGTTTTCATTTATACCTACTGAACTTAAAAAACAAACTAGTTATGAAACTAAATATGAATGCTACGAAAGAAACACACAATTGCTAAATTCTTTAAAAAACGTAAACTGTAACAACACTCAAATTGAAGACCTATGTTTACAAATTTAAGAAAATCTTATAGTTTCTAAATTTTTGGGTAAAAATTTTATTATTTCGACACTATGACTTTGATTAGTGGTCATTAATCACGAATGTAGTTTTAATGTAACTTAGTTATTTAATACAGCTTTATTATTTACTTTTTACCATTACTTTATTTATGATGTGTTTATAATTCATTATCATATATATTTAACTAAAATTAAATAATAAAGTATCAAATATTATAAATATTAAATGTTATTCTAATAAAATAAATAAAGTTTTAATTTTAATTAGACATTTTGTGAAAATTTCCGATCCTATTAAACGAAATTCCATCTCTTAATATCAACACAAAAGATCCTTTGCTACTAAAAGCTAAAATTACTGAGGAATAGCTTATAAAATGGCCATAATTTTATACGCCATTCAAAAAGTACATTATAAGGAAAAGGTTCCCCAGAATGTCACTACAGGCTCACTGCCGAATTACAGAGACAACTAAGTTCAGAAATTGCTCGTCATTCGTATAATTCGCTTTGAATTTTCACGATAATGACTTCAGTCATAATGTGATTATTTGCGGAAAGCTAACCTCTTTTTGCTTAAAAGGAGTTTAAAAAGGAAACCTTTAGAGACGGCAATTGATTTAATCTTTCAGCAATCGTTTCTGACTTGGGTATTACACTCTATAAGCTAATTTTATTTTGTTAAATGGCTTATAATTTTGAAGGTCTTTTCATTTCTGCAACAGGTCGAGTTGTAAGAGAGCGTGATCAGCAACGACGAGATTGTAAAACGGAGTAACTTTTCCTCTTTCGTCACCTGATTGCATCTGAGTATGTACAAACATTTTGTAAATCTCTTAATCTATTCATTCTGTTTCTATTTCTATGTTACATTCCATTTTTCGCTAAGCTGTTACAATAATTTTCCCTATTTCATTCCCCAAGATATTAATGTTATGTTACGTCCTCTTCTGTCTGCAGTATCGCCATCCTGGGTCTCTTGGTCCTGTGTTTCTTGTTTTCGCCGTAGTTTATGGTCTCTTTTAGTAGTGGATTCCTGTAGTTTTCCATTCTAGCTATCTTCGTCGTTTCTCATGTCATATCCCCATATGCTTTCTCCGTACGCTCATTACATCATCAATGGTTTTATTGCTGGTTCTCAGGTCGTCTTCTTTGTCCTCAGGTTTAGCTTGCTCCTCCGTCCTGCTGATGCGCTGTTTGGCTGCCTTTGCTGTTTCCTTTATATGTTTCCTCCATGTTAGCTATCAATGTGGATCCCAAGGTATTTTACGTCTTCCAGCCAGTTGATGGGTGTTCCTCCTACTATTAGTCTCCTGGTTGGCTTGTCCTTATTTTTTCGTCGTTTTGCTATTGCCTGTGTCTTTTCTTTGTTGATTCTGATCTTCCATTTCTGTCGTCTGCGTACCGTTTCGGTATGTCGCTGGTGTAGATATTGTATAATGCCGGTAATAGTGCTGATTCCTATGGTACTCCTACCCTGATGCTCCTCTCCGTTAATGTGGCTCCGTCTATCCCAATGATGTATGTCCCGTCCTGTCAGGTAGTCCTGGATTATCCTTGTGGTGGTTCTTCCAAATCGTTTTTCGTCCATTTTTGCTTTTAGCCCGTCCTGCCAGATCCTGTCGAATGCATTTTCTACGTTGAAGAATATTATGCACGTCTACCTTTTGTTCTCTGTGTTACCCATCGCGTCCTTCACCATCCTCATTACTTGTTCCTCTGTCGAGTGTCCTTGTCTGAATCCGCATTGTTCGTATAGTATAATCCTTAGCTGTTTATCTTCATAATTTTGCTTGTGTTGCTGAGTTGGCTAATTGGCCTGCAGTTTTGTGGGAGTTTCCTGTATTACTATTGCTTTCTTTCATTTCCTCAGGTATTGTTGGTCTGAGTATGTGGTTGAAAAGTCTCTTCGGTCTTCTATCTATGTACGCCTCTGACACCTCTTTTAACACCCTGTTCGTGATCTTGTCCCATCCTGGTGCTTTCTTCGTATTCAATCTTCTTATAATATCCTAATATCCATTATTTCTGCTGTCGTTGTTTCTCTCATTTGCTCTTCGATAAGTTGTGGTCTTCTTACTCCTTGCGCTACATTATTGATTTTTTCTTAGAATTCTCTGTCGTCTCGTGGGTCTACACTGAGTGTGAATTGTTCTTCCATGGCATCCTCAAATATTTCCACCTTAACCTCTCTTATATTCTTTAGTCCGTTTCTCCCGTTTTTTTTGGTGCTGCTTTACCCCCTTCTGTGTTCCCTCTACATTCTTCTCCACGAATTTATTAAGTACGAGGCGTTCTTATAAGTCACTACCGTTTTCATAATTCAGCTATTGCAGCGTTGCGGTTGATGTTCTGCGTATGCGTTACTCGAATAATGATTTATTCTTTAGCGGAGAAGACCGAAACTGGTCCAGTTTGAAGTGGGAACACTAGTACACATGAAATTTAAAAATTCAATCAATACGTATGACACATTGAAAATAGGATGATTTAAGTAACATTCTAATTTGAAAAGTGCAAACTACATATTATATATATATATATATATATATATATATATATATATATATATATATGTTTATGTATACTGTATCACGGATGGAAATATGTGGTTGATGATTTATTCCGGTGTGCATCCGTTCGTCTGTATTCGTTTGAAAGATCACTTGACGTTTCGCCAAAATCATATTTGGCTTTCTCAAAAGATATGTCAAGTGATCTTTCAAACGAATACAGACGAACGGATGCACACCGGAATAAATCATCAATCATATATATATATATATATATATATATATATATATATATATATCCCTCGAGAGTAAGAGAAAATATTTCCGATGGGAGATTTTAAGTAAGCATCGACATCTTACCAATTAAGAGCGTTATGTTCTGCGAAGATGTAATAAATAACAGTGGTGAACTACTAGTAGCAACATTTGCCCACCAACAACTTCGAATAAACGCATATACTTTAATCATAATATAAATAGACTTTTTAACATTCATAATAATAATTAATTCATGAAGTTATATAAACGGCGACAAAAAAATTCCAAATAACCAGTTATAAGAACAGGGTACTGTAAGCGAAGTTAGGAAAAACATACAAAATATTAAGTGCAACCGAATCAATAAGACTAACAAAAATCAACATAAATGGAAAGAGAAACCATCTTCCATCTTTTACTGAAGAAGAAGAGGTAACGTACCAGAAACAAAAAGCATACTTGCAATATAACAGCAATAAATCATTAGAAGAATACAACAAATACAAAAGGGTCAGAAATAGATTTAATCAAGATATTAAAGAACTAAAAACTTCTCAACGTGTACAGTAGAACGTATTAAAAACTAACCAAGTGAAGTAATAAAAACAAACCAACGATTTAATTCAGAGACATCCTATATTGAAGAAGTAATTGAAACAACAAGCAAACAATTGATGGTCAAATAGTTATAATGAATGAAAACAAATAAACTTAATTTTATGTTATATTTGCACTTTGATGCGACTAGTTTCTACAAAACAAGGAAGCAACTTGGTATCATGTATTTGCAAAAATATGAAAAAAGAAATAATGTAAATTGGAATGTTACTTACATTATATTAGATTGTATACTATTGCTATAAATTTTTCCTTGGGTTCAGTTGGAGTATTATGAAGAACCTAACTGTTTGGTGTGGCAATAACGATGCTCTTCTCACTATTCTAAATTGCAACACTTTTTCTTTTAAACGTAGACTGATCCATGGCGTCATCGTAGGGTCGTTATCTTGTCATAACTTCTTCAACAAAGCCGTATAAAGATGAATCTTCATCAATATTTCCCTTTAATTTTCCCTTTATTAATTTACATTGTGTGCTATGCCATTTTTATCTATTTTCTTTCTTTTTAAATAAATGATCCTATTAAAATTTTTTAATTGTCAACTCTGTCACGGTTATTTTTAAAATTTCAGTTCATTTGTTATCCGCAAAGTAAATTCCATAAGGCGATCGCGTTCCAAACGTTCGATCGCATCGTCGGGAAACGCAGTCTCGTCTCTCCAGTGAAGCGCGGTTAGGATATTTTTAGTTAGAATGTACTGTAATGTTGATCACCCAATTGTTTTGTATATTACGTCTTTTGAACTGATATCTCTGTCATTTTAATTTATATTTTTTACTGTTATCATTTACATTTTTACATAATTTTAGATAGATAACAAAATTGTAAACCCTACAGCCGGGTAACAGGATGGCTGAAATGTCTTTTAGGGAGGATATACGGCTCCACTACTTCCTGAAGATGCACATGTTGCTCAACATCTAATTGAGGTTGACGTTTTTCTCCTTGTCGTCGTCTAACCCTTTTTGGTCCATCATGTCCACCCAAGAAGAATCGAAATTCATCAGAGAAGACGACCTGACGTCATTCCACATTAAAATGTTGTCGTCCTCTGAACCACTGTAGTCGTTGTCGTCAATTCTCACCGGTCAGAGGTAGCACAAGATCAGGTCGATAATGCTGCAGTCCAAAAGACCTTATACGGTAGTAGACCCTTCGGACAGTTCTTCTCCTAACTATTCATCAGCCAAATTTCGAGTTGTCGAGAATCGGTCTCTAAAGACTTGAACTTCATTTCTGCACCGTCCACGGCCGCTGCCTACTCTTCTCTCTCCAATTTTGGGCATTATCAAACCACGTTCGACAACATTTCATAACAGTAGTTGGATTTCTGTTCGTGCGGTTAGCGATTTGTAGAAATGAAAAACCCGCCTCCCGTAAACCAATAATTCGACCTCTTTCAAATTCACCTGGCTGGCGATACATTTGGCATACACATACTCTAGGCATTAAAACATTACTAAATATCGATTTTGGATCCTATCAAACAGTTTGTTATTTAGTAAATACAAAAAATGCAAAAAACGACTTCATTATTAATTGATAAAAAATATTTTACCAAAACAATATTAAATTTAAACATCTCATTCTGGGTGTTTGTCAGAAAGTATATAATATTTCATCTTCCAAAACGGGCCTCAATAAAATTTCTTTCCAATTAGTAATCTTGTCTGTTCCTCATTGCGTTCAGTGTGAATAAATGTTTGTCTGTAAGCTTAATTTCATTAAAGCAACACAATTTTTCACAACAAGTATTAAATCTGTAAAACGCTAATTAACATTAACTTCAAAGAACAAACAAACCGACATTTCGTAACCCATATCGTATTCAGCGTGTGTAATCTTCCTCCGAAGAACTTCCGTTGGATCCCCAGTCTTTATGACGGCAGAAAAACAAGACGAACTGAAAACATTCCAGGCGAAATTATTTCCACATATTCGCTTTCCTAAATCAGATAAGGCGATGGAGGAATGTTACTTTGGCCGATATAATTCCGGAAGGAGTTCGAAAACAAACGGAAAGAATGGCCTAACTTAAATTAAATCGGACCATTATGGTAAAGCTAGTGTTCTCTTAACATCTATTGTCGAAAGAATTTAATATATGGCACTTTGGGTTAACAAAAGATGCGAGTTTCGTGCCTGGAGGATGTTGGCCGTGAGGTATGCGAACGTGGGGATGAAGTAATTTGCAACTTCACAATAGAGTACGGGCGGCAGAGCCGTATTGGGAAAACATACGTTAAGATTTTTTTATTTTCTGCAAAATTGCAATAATTAAATGTTACTCTAAAGATGGTAGACAATGTAACTCCTTACTCGAAGTTTCCTTGGACATTCTTGAAATGATTGATCTCACAACGTTTAACAGCGTTGCATCTGCTATCGTCATCAGGTGAATGATGAGAAAAATTCAGATTATCCGTCGTTTTTATAGCCTTAACCGGGCATGCTCATTGGATAGGTTAATCCCTTGTCTGTCCACTCAGACTCGCCGTACCTGGCGATTTGGGTGTCAGTGATTCGTAGTGGCAGTGGCTCATTAGAGATTATGTATACCGTCCCGATAAATTTTCTTTATACCAGTACTGTTCCTTGTGAATTATAAAAGTTCAGTCCATGTGTGATTAGCTAATCCAGACTTTGTTAGGTCACCCATTTGAGTATCTATGCGGTGCTCCTTTACCCTGGTGTCCAGTGGTCGCTTAGTCTCTCCAATGTAGGGATTGCCATATTCACAGGGTATGCTGCATATACAGTTTTTTGGTACTGCAGGATTATCAAGCTTTGTTTTTGTAGCTCGAATAAGTCAGACAGAGCCAGCTGTAAAAACATGAATTGCTGATGAATTTGGAATATTCTAACCTCACCTGCTATGATAAATGTGAAAAATGTGAGCAATTTCAAGAATGTCTATAATTTGAAAAACATCAAAAACGCCAAAAAATGTAAAAAACAAAAATCTAGTGGTCGTCCAGTGGTCGAAATTCGACCCTATTTCATCAAATTGTGAACATTATTGAGGTTCGTTGATCAAAAGTATATGTCTATCAGAAATAATAGGAGAAACCGGAGAAGAAGGCGTCATAAACCCCCAAGGTATTCCAAATAATTTTGAAAAATGCGTGAACTCCCAATTTTTGGTGGGATTGCACTTTGTAACCTAAAAGTTTTCGTCATTTGCAGTTCAATCGAGTTCCAAAATTTAAAAAAAATATATATATATATGTTAACAAACTTATAAAAACTACAATCTTTAATATATTTTTTGTTAACTTTCAAATTGTTACACCACCCCTTCGGAAGATTGTCAAATAAAGTAGTAATAAAATAACTAAATTCACAACAAAAACTTAAAGAATAATTAAAACGAAAGTTACTGCTACTTTGCCGGAAAATCAATACTGATCTACTACATTGACAAGTTTACTGCTGAACAATAAACAATGCTTGATGCTGAACTATCAAAGATGATCTCCACATGATTTAACAGCAGGAAACGCTTTTTCCATATATAATTACTCAATACTTTGACCGTTTTCGAAAAATATCTTCAATAAAAAGATATTTTGTTGTAGAATAGACGTATACACCTATCTTACCACAACAAATTAGTAAATGCATTGACTTTCTTTATATTTTAAAACACATCGTTAAAATGAACTGATTCCCTGCATAAAAGTAATTGAAAGATTCGACTTTTAAATATATTCAAATATGTAACTATAATTTTTAACATGAACAAATTAATCCCTTTAAAGATATTAACATTATATGAAATAAAATTAATATTAAGTGTAATATTAAAAACATTAGTTAATACCTATAAATTACAAAAATATTTTTTGATCTGTGACTGACAAATTTCATTCTGGCATTTCAGCTCGTAAGGAGAAAATGAAATCAACCAACTCAAAAGTTAGTATGAAGGTGTTATACCTACTATTGCTTTTCAAATAACTACAAAATATTAATAAACCATCAACCAAAATTTTAAGATTCATTATAATTTCATCATCTTACAGGAAAAACATAGTAAGCAATGATTATTTCTGTTTTTTTTTTGTATGAAAAATATATGAAAATATAAGCACCTGTTGTTAATTAACGATATATCAGTAATACTCACATTTGTTAAAAACTTTTCGCAGTGAATGAAGCTAAAATCTTGAATTTTACAAACTGAATTTACAAATTACCTTCATGCTATAATAATCTTACACCAAACAATATTCTGAAATGTCAAATTTCAAACCAAGGGGCTGCATCAAAGATAGCTGTGAGTTCAGGGCTGCCAGATCTAACTATTTGTCTTGAATATTACAACCAGTGCATTAATTCACATTTTTTACATTCTTATTCAAATTTTATGAAATTTATACGGTAAAAATTAAAAGAATCTTTAAATTGGAAATATAACATTAAACTTAATAAAACATTATTGGAAATAAAGTCTTGAATTGCAACACAATTCTTATTGACAAATCATATTTACAAAGCAATGAAAATTGCAATCTTGGGAGAGCCCAATGAAGAGTCATTATTGTGTAATATAAATTTTCCTGGGTTCTATTTCAATAGCAAATGATGTAGAATAACTTTAGGAACGGATCAAAAGTTGTTACTTTTTATTATAATTTAATTGGACTTTGACATTCGAGTCAATCCATCGTACGATTTTCTCTCCAAGCAATCTGGCGACAATGTTACTGTTATCTGTTTGGCATTGACAGTATGGACATATATTTTTTTTATATTTTATCTAATGAATCAACCAATATTATAAATAAATTTTAGTATTCTGCACTGAAGGTCGTCAGTAGCTGAAAACAAAAATAAAGTAAATCGGTTGAGAGTCAGAGGAGAAAATGGTACCTAACCTTTTTGTCTTTGCCTATTTATATATGGATGCCACTAATGTCAAAAATCACAAATAGGTCAAATATTTCATTTGGGATGAACGAGATATTTAAAACATCTAAATATATTTTGATTTTAATGCAATGTACAATGAGGTCAGAATAAGACTTTGGATCGTTTGAGTTTTTTGAATATACTTGCAGCTTTTTCTTTTAAACTGTGCTGTTATTTTCCAATAAAACATTTTAAAAAAACTACAAGATGCCACAAATAAGCTTCAGAAAACAATGTCAAAATGTCCAAAAACTTCTAAAACATTAAAATTGTTGAAACTGTCGAAAACAAAGAAAATATCAAAAATTATTGAGTCCAAAATGCCAAATAGGTCTAATATCAAAAATCTGATAAATGACAAAAACCACAAAATGTCAATTATGTCAAAAATTTGAAAAGTCAAAAATGTTAAAAACGTCATAATCGAGAAATATGTCAAAAATTGCAAAAATAATTTCGGTGATTTCAAAATGATTGTAAACATTAATATATGGATTCCGCTAGTTCTGCATACAACTCGACATTCGCTGACGTCGATAATCGTGAAAACATTCTTCCATAATACCCACTCTATAAAATTTTTCCGTGTTTGTTTCTTTATGCACAAAAGGACGCTAGAGATTTTAATTTTGTAAAAATTCAGGTTAAGTTCATATCATTAATTATGTTTCTGTTAAAGCTTTTGAAGCTTAAACAACTCGCTCTTCAGTATTAGCATCGAGAGCTGGGAATTGTTTTTGCTTTTTTTTGTTCGCTCTGTTTCAGTAGCACACTCTCCATTTAGCTTTGTCTTTGATCGCATTCAGCTTTTTTTAATAACGGCATTCCGTTTCTAACTAGAAGTTACTGTTCGGCAAAAGAGCATTTCAATAAAGTCAAATTATGCACTTTGTTCGAGATGAGAATAGAAAATTTGCTTTAGATTCGAAGCTAACGATTTAATTAGTTGTGACGGCTTTTGTTCCTTTCTAATAACCTCACATACAGGATGTTTCAAAAATATTAGCCAACGGTTTGTCATCTAAAAACAAAAATAAAATTTGTTAAATGTAGGTTGGTAAATTAATTTTTAATAAACAGCGTATATTAAAAGTGCATTGCAATAATCTACAATACCGTCTAATCTCTATTTTCATTATAAGATATAGCTTTTAATTAATTACGCTAATTAATAATTAAATTACTTGAAAGGCCTCGCAGATCTTTTCTTCGTTATTCTTCTTCCAAATGTGGCCAGCCTATGCATTTTACAAATCACAATTACTCTAACATTGCAGAAAAACTTAAAATTCCTGATCTGTACTCATCAATGACAAGAAGTGATATTGTTTTTGCTTTCAAAATCATTAACAACAAAATAGATTCTATTGACTTGTTGGGTAGGTTAAATTTTCACGTTCCGAAGAGACATTTACGACACACTTCTTATTTTTATGAGTCGGAATATCACTGGATGAATAGAATATCGGAATTTATGAATAATAACTGTTCGTGGCTTGATTTGTATAATTGTAATGTTGCTAATGTCAGTTTTAAATCAAAAGGTATATTTAATTATTCGTAATCATTTAAGTGTTGTTTTTATTAATTATATATTTATTATAGTTTGTTAATAGATTTTTGTAGCGTTTCTTTGTATTCTTGTACTTTGTTGTATAATTTTATGTAATGTAAATGGGGTTCTGCCCCGTAAATTATATAAATAAATAAATAAATAAAAAAAGTAACATAAATGATCTAATAACATTATAATTTATGAGAAATTATAAGAAAATGTTAATTACAAGAATTATTTTCAAAATGTTCGTCATTTTCATATATTACAATGAAATTCTCTGTTACAACTTATAGTAGGTATAAATATATTGGTATTAAATTTCTGTAAAGGAATGTTTTTAAATCAACTAAGCCATGGATGTCCAAAAGTTTTTATCTTTATAGTAATTTAAGCAAAAAAAATGGTGAGATACGCTGATCCTGAAAAAAATGTATGTATGATATTTACTTAAAATCAAATTGCAATTTGACACAACCAATTCAAAAATATTGGGAGTTGTACCCCAACAGAAAGAACTTTTCAAGTATCTCACAAAATATAGTCAAAGACAGTAAGTAGTGTTATTAAGTATTATATTCGTGTCAGTGTTAATCAAACAAAGATATGTAATTCCCCAAGTAAACCTAAACTCGGGAACCGGCTGTCAGAGTGTTGGTATATGTTAGGTAATAGCATGAGATTGCATTCATATACGTAAGACATACTGAGCATGACGTTAGATGTCGTTAATGTCTAGAGGTTTATTGTGCTGACATTTGTCTTGTAAGGTGCTTACTAGCTTCGAAAGATTCTTCGAAACAGCCGTCGTGCGTTGAATAATGTAGTTTTAAAAAGTAAATTTCATATTTGCTTTTATTTTAGAGTTTCACTAAATTCGGAAACCGCCGTCAGAGTGTTGGTATGGTATGTAAACACCATGGGATTGCATTCATATACGTAATACATTCTCAGCATGCCGTTAGAGGTCGTTGATGTCTCGAGTTTCATTTCGCTGACATTTTTCGTGTAAGCTGCTGACTAGCGTCGAAGAATTTCAGTTCTTAGAAGCGTACCTGATAAGAACTCCCAGTTCGAAACGGCCGTCGTGCGTTGAATAATGTAGCTATGAAAAGCAAATTTCATATTTGCTTTTACAGTTTTGCTAAATCTGGAAAGCGCGACAAAGTATTGGTTTATGTACATAATCTATCAAAATGATAAATAACATCGCATCTCAGTAAGTCAAAGTTGTAACGACGACGACCTTTGTAACTTCAATAATCTATCAAAATGAGTAATTTCTCTGTAGACCACTGTTGTTGCGTACAGGTGTTTACCAAATCTCATCAAATGTAAACAATGCATTTAACCTAGCTCGTCTATATCGTGACGAAATTCTTAAAAATAAAGCTCATAAACGAACCTCTGTAAGTAAAAATATAAACCAATAAAAACTTCTTAACTTAAATCCTTAGTAAGCAAAACCTCAATAACTCACATTTAATGTTTCTCTTGGTCTTTATCTTATCGAGGTTCTACTATAGCATGATATTGCATTGATATACTTAGCATGGCGTTAGATGGCGTTGATGCCTAGAGTTTCATATCGCTGACAGTCGTTGTTTAACGTACTGACTAGAATTTTGGTTCATAGCTACGTCATTCAAGGGACCGTACCTGAAGAAAACTCCTAATATGAAATGACCGTCGTGCGTTAAATGAAGTAGCTATAAAAAGTAAATTACATATATCATCATCATCATCATGTTCACCTAATTTCATTGTTTCATGCTGTGACCTCTCTTATATATTCGTTACACATTTCTCTCCGTGCTGTTCTATTCTACGCTTTTTGGGACAAGGTTATGCCTGCCATTTTCTTGATGTCATAGTCCCATCTTACATTAGCCTTTTAACACTCCTAGGATACGATTATGTGATTTTGTTGACCGCCTGTTATCTTGCTTCTTGCCAATTGTCCTGCCCACTGCCATTTTACTCTGAGTATAACATCTATTACCTGGGTCTTGTCTTGTTTCTTATTCACTCTATTCTCTTGCGATCGGATCTCTTCTTGTTATATATTAATGTTTTCTTAAAGTTCTGTTTTCAGCACACAAGTTTCACAACCGTATCTTAGTACTGGCAAAATACTTTGATTAAATACTCTCTTCTTTAGGTAGAATGGCATTAGTGATGCAGTTTCTTTTCAACGTCATCACGACAAATTAGATCCTTCTGTTGATTTTTGGTAGTAACAAACCTGTATATTAATGCTCCGGTATATATATTACCTATTTCCAGAATTGTGTTATCTATTGTTACTAGTTAGTTGTACAGTATCTTCGTTTTCCTGATATTTATTTTTAAGCCTATTTTCTTACTTCCTCTGTTGAGTTCACCGACTTCATGTTGTAGTTATTCTGCATTATTCAGTTTTTGACAATCAAATTACTCATTTTGTACAATTTCACCTGTAACAACAAGGACAATTTCTTGTATGTCGAAACCCCATTGTACTTCAAACAACAAAAGTCCGAAAAAGACAACCGAACACAGAATTAGCAGTATCACGTCACACGGAAATCTAGCCAACGCAAACAGTGTATAATGTTTCCATTTAACGCACAGGTCGATTATGCTGGCATCTGTTACGGTTAATAAAAAGCCAGTGGATGATGGAATACGGCCATAGAGTGCAGCTGCATCGCGTGTTGTCCTGCCAGAACGGGATAGCTACCCATGCAAAATAGGACGTTATTGTAATTAGGCAAACCTGCGGCCATGTAAATGGTAATTGTAGGCGAATCAAGCGATTAAACAAGTAACATAGTTGCTTTAACGTAACTCTATCTCGTTTAGAACTTTACCACTGTTAACGGATTTTCCGGTTTCTACGTAAAAACAGAGGGAGTACTTTTTTTATTTGAATTTAAAATGGCTGTAAAACAACTACCTACGTTTCCACTAAGTTTATTAATATTAAATTCTAAAAGTAGATTAGTCATCACCAATCTCCTTCGTATCTTCTAATTAAATCTATGAAACTATTTATTTTCTTCATATATAGAGCCTATATATATATATATATATATATATATCAGAAAACTAAAAGCGTAGCAAATTTTATAACGGAGAAACTTCTTGACATCTTGACATATTGTAATGTTTTTATATTCACATTTCGGATTCCCAGAAGTCCCTTCCACGAATTGGTTGATGGCCGATTGCACCAGCTGTCGGATGAATTCTCGTAACAATATAAACATTCTCTTCGAGGTGTCATTCCTTTGTACACAAGACAATATATATTATATATAAATATAATATATTGTTTCTGGTCGGGAACCTTCATCAGTTGCGCTTTCCACAATTGAATGTCCTCTCGAACACTTCTTTATGCATTTGACGCATTTCGTTAAATTTGAAGACGCGAGATGTAAGACGGACATCTAGGATTTTCAAGAGAATCAGTACATAGAGGTTCCGAATCTGGAGCCGTTCCGTGCAATTGCTGTTCTCCCTTAACTCCTAGGACAGAATGTCACGATAAAATTTTCAGGTTACTTCACCTGTCAAAGAGTATTTAATATTTCTGAAAATTTTATCGTGACATTTTGTCCTAGGAGTTAAGGGGGAACAGCAATTGCACGGAACGGCTCCAGATTCGGAACCTCTGTGTACTGATTCTCTTGAAAATCCTAGATGTCGGTCTTACATCTCGCGTCTTCAAATATAAACATTACTCATAAAAATGACAATTTGAAAACTACAACTAAACTACTATGTGAACATGAATCGGTCCCAAAAACCAAGGTATAATTTCAGGATACAGCAAGATGACACAGAGAAGTAAGAGATAAAAGAAGTGTTTTATTGTCAAAAAAAGTATCAAATCCGCAATATAGTTTTTGATTTTTGGACGTTGGTAATACGAAAAATCAATTTTCAATTGTATAATTTGTTAAATAGTTAATGATGCCATAGAAATAAAGTTGAAGTAATTAACAAAGTTTACTATATGTAATTCATATGATGAAATTGGAGACCTTTCATTTCTTGACAAATATATAGACGGTCTTGAAATTTAATTTGATTTAATTAATGTCTTTTCTTAATCGGTGTTTTAAATCAGCAATATTAGTTGGTTTACTCTTGTGTATTTATGATTTTAAGTATCTCCACAAAAAATAATCGAAGGGAATCAGTTCGCAAGAACTGGGTGATCCTTTAATTTCGTCACGTCCACCGATCCTTTTATGTGGGAGAACATGATTGAGACAAGAGAGATGTTTCTATTAACGACTGTGGGGTTAACTGTATTAAAAATTATTTGTCTTAAATACGGTATTAAAACATTATGCAAGATCCTCCCAGTTAATGCTGACTCAAAATATATAGTTTAATTATTATGTTATTTATTATGTCAGCCCGATCATTCTCTTTAATAGAATACTGAGTGTTACCTTCCTTCATCCAGTGAGAATATTGTAATGTAAATGTTGTCTCATCAAAGAAAAGAATATTTTTGGGAAACGTCAGGTTCCCTGGGCATCTATTCATCACTATTTAAATCTATGATCAGGATCATTATCATTTACTTCCTAATCCAGTTTGATTTTATATAGGTGGTATTTCTCTTTTACAAAATACTCGATACAACCGTTTTACTTACATCAATATCACCAGCTATTTCTATTATAGATTTCTGTGGATTTTCTTCAACATTTAACAATATACTCTCTTCGAGGTTTCATTCTTTTGTACGCAAGACAATATATATGATATATATTATTTCTGCTCGGAAACCTTCATCAGTTGCACTTCCTACAATAGAATGTTCTCTCGAACACTTATTTATGTATTTGATACAGCAGTAAATTTGTAGACGCGAGATGTAAGACTAAAAAACTAGCACACATAGGTTCCGAATCTGAAGCCATTCCGTGTAATTGCTGTTCTCCCGTAACTCCTAGGACAGAATGTCACGATAAAATTTTGAGGTTACTTCACCTGTCAGAGTTACTGAATACTCCCTTCGAAGTGTCATTCTTTTTGTGTGCTAGTTTCCCCGAAAATCATAGATGTCGGTCTTGCATCTCGCGTCTACAAATTTAACAAAATGGCCAGTTTCTTTTCCTCATTCCATTGTGATCAGGTTTGGGAAGATATTTGACAGTTTCGGAATTTTTGTTCTATTCTACTCATTTTGAATTCTGACGGTAAGAATACTTTTACTCTCTTCGAGGTGTCATTCCTTTGTACGCAAGACAATATATATTATATATAAATATAATATATATTGTTTCTGGTCGGGAACCTTCATCAGTTGCGCTTCCCACAATTGAATGTCCTCTCGAACACTTCTTTATGCATTTGATGCATTTCGTTAAATTTGAAGACGCGAGATGTAAGACCGACATCTAGGATTTTCAAGAGAATCAGTACACAGAGGTTCCGACTCTGGAGCCGTTCCGTGTAATTGCTGTTCTCCCTTAACTCCTAGGACAGAATGTCACGATAAAATTTTCAGGTTACTTCACCTGTCAGAGATATTGAATACTCTCTTCGAGGTGTCATTCCTTTGTACGCAAGACAATATATATTATATATAAATATAATATATATTGTTTCTGGTCGGGAACCTTCATCAGTTGCGCTTCCCACAATTGAATGTCCTCTCGAACACTTCTTTATGCATTTGATGCATTTCGTTAAATTTGAAGACGCGAGATGTAAGACCGACATCTAGGATTTTCAAGAGAATCAGTACACAGAGGTTCCGAATCTGGAGCCGTTCCGTGTAATATCTCTGACAGGTGAAGTAACCTGAAAATTTTATCGTGACATTCTGTCCTAGGAGTTAAGGGAGAACAGCAATTACACGGAACGGCTCCAGATTCGGAACCTCTGTGTACTAATTCTCTTGAAAATCCTAGATGTCGGTCTTACATCTCGCGTCTTCAAATTTAACGAAATGCATCAAATGCATAAAGAAGTGTTCGAGAGGACATTCAATTGTGGGAAGCGCAACTGATGAAGGTTCCCGACCAGAAACAATATATATTATATTTATATATAATATATATTGTCTTGCGTACAAAGGAATGACACCTCGAAGAGAGTATTCAATATCTCTGACAGGTGAAGTAACCTGAAAATTTTATCGTGACATTCTGTCCTAGGAGTTAAGGGAGAACAGCAATTACACGGAACGGCTCCAGATTCGGAACCTCTGTGTACTGATTCTCTTGAAAATCCTAGATGTCGGTCTTACATCTCGCGTCTTCAAAGAATACTTTTCATTAAATATTCTGAATACTCAGAATGAGTTCTTCTTTATCCCCACTCCAATTAATATTAATATCTCAATTCTTTGCGTCTCAGCAAGGTTAATTAAAAAAATCAGTAAATGTTTAGAAATTCCTAAATAAACTATTATAGTAACGTAACAATACGTCTTAAAGTCACAAACAGATAATTTTAAATACTTAAATGTTACAAAAAAAACCTAAAACTCTCAAAATTTTCCCAAATCACCAAAATATTCCTCAATAACTTCCAATAGCTTCTAAAATAGCATCTTCCTTTCCGACACCATGTTTTCTTAATCTTGTATACTTACAGGCTGTATATGGCTACACTCCAGACAATTACATCCTGAAAACTTACACCCTGTATACGGGCTACAAGCCATTCACTCTATGTACTTATAAACTCATCTATACCTGCAACATGTATACGTTACCTCTAACAGTTATTTAAGCATATCGTCGGACTCACTGACTCTGTAGTAATATTTTCTTTAATATTGTTATAACCTATGCAGTTTATCTGCATCTTCCTTCTCAATTTGAATGTCTCCTGTTTCGTGTTATTGAGCGCTCTTGCTGTGACAAGGACAAAGTTAATTTCATTCTTGACTCACCCTCCTGGAGCTCCACAGGTCCATTTCCTATTAGCTATTTTCCTATACAAAGAGTTTTATATGTCGGAGATAACGAAATTTTTTGTTTCTTGACTATTAGTTTATATTATCAGTAACAGGATATCCCTGTTTTTGATTATTTTTTTGTTTACCATTCTTAAGTTTATTATATTTGCTGCAAGTTGAAATCGAAAGGGACTGAATCAAGTGGTGCATCATCTCTTTGAGTTTTGGCAATGCTTGTATGGAAAGGGACGGAGGGCGACAGTTCTGTTCGAACGAGGTACGCTTGTAGACGGCTATCAAGTAACCGGGAACCCATCGCGGTTCCGAGTACCTTGTGTAACAATTTACATTAATAATATGGCTTTACCGATCGAACTCATTTTAGGAGGCACCCGAGATTAACGGATCATTAGGATTATCTATCTATTGTTGGTGTAGTTCAAGACTCCATTGGAAATCATTTTGGTGCTTTCGGTCAATTAAGTGTAATTATTATTTGTCAAATAAAATGTCCAGCCCACATTTATGTCCTCTGATAACTCGACATATGTACACGGTTTCTCGTAGGGTGCGAACTGTAGAATGTCTGTCAAATATTCAACATCAAAGCAGAAACCTTAGAAGGACAATAATTTTGACAGAAGTGTTTTGTATCATCAACCAGTACTATTGATGTATCCCACATCGCAAAACCTTCATATGCAAGTAGAAATTCTGAGAATATTGTAAAGATCTGAGGTCCGTAGAGAAAAAGTACGTAAAAAAATTGTTGATAACATTATTTTGCTTAATGCTCCTCTGTGGTATAATAATAAACTAAACATAAAACTTATATATGCATTGCCTTCAAAATTTTATTGGCCTATATTTTCACTCCAGATGATATCTAATCGATTATGAAATACTGAGTGAGTAGCATGTTTTCCAGCCGATTAGGCTTATCTTGACCAAAATAATTGATATATAGAAGAGAAAATCTTATTATTAAAAGTACGACGTCAATTAAATTATTTCGATTCAACAAACAAGTCGGAAGAGAAAAAGTGTATAAAAAAAAGAAATTGAGAAATTATGATATTAAAAGATAATAAGTTTTCCATGAATAACACTGTGGTGGAGACATAAGGAACTAAACCTAACCGAACGTTAAGAACATTCAAATATACCTCTGGATGCAAAAGCAAAGACAAAACGGTTCGGTACCGTTTTCTCCTCTGTTCCTCAACCGATTTTCTTTATTTTTGTTTTGTTTAGTAGCTATTGACGACCTTCAGTACAAAATATATAAAGAATCTTTACTAATGTCTTTTAAAATAAGTAATTAAAGATAAATTATTAATAAAACCCAAGTGAGCTAACGCTATGAACAAATAGTTTAAGCCTTAATCTAATTTTCGAAATTTGACAGTAGTCGACAGTAAAAACCCAAGTGTGTACAATTGTGTAACGAAAAATAAATATTACTAAAATAATACGAAGATGTATGCTCTAAAAGCTCCTCTTCTTTTCATTTGTGGTAGTAATTTTTACATAAAGCATGACGACAGTAACTATTAAAGTGACCAAATTGAATAAGTTTATAAGAAGTTTGCGCATTTACAGAAGAATCCAAATAAAAAGTTTTACTTAAGTACAAGTACACAAATAACAAAAGCTATTTAGAGATTCTAAAGCTAATTGATACATTTGACTTCTGATCCTCACGAGTTGAGTACATTCCTTCAGTCATGAATTTATCACAAATCTGATAACAATTTAAAGGTCGTAACACTTACGAAATGTGCAAATAGTACTTGAATAAGTTAAATTATAAACTAAAACGATTTATTTTGCAGTTTTATTTCATGAATGATAGTTATTTAAAATAATTTCAAATGTCATCTATAATATTAGTCAGTCAAAAATTGTTTAATGTTCTTTTAGATATGATATACTGCAAATATTTTTTTATTTTTTTTTATCTAATAATACACAGTGTTTGTTTATTTGTGTACATCTTATTTATATATGTAATTAAATTCTCCAAAAATTTCACAATACGGCCTGTTCTTGATATTATAAGCACTGTATGCAAATTGAAAATGAAAAAAGGCAAAGTATTGACGAAATAATGGTCCACTATAAAGATAATAAAGATCAAAACGACACAATATAAAATTCAAACCAAAAAAATGGGGATGTAACTGTTATTACACATTGCATAAAAATTAGGTTTTTTTTACTGTATGTTTGCACATTTGAGTTTCATTTTTATATAGTTATATTGCAAATAAAGACATAAACAATATGAGTTTTCTGTAGTAATTTTTTGGCACTGTATCCTATAAGATACAAAATCTATTAGAAATATATGTTTTAATATTTTGCAGTGTATCCTATAAGATACAAATCTTATTTAGTTTTTTTTTTCCTAACAAACCTAAAGAACCCAAACGAATAAATTTTTGCAAAAGGGATTGCCAAATCAACTTTTGCCAAATTAAGGGTTAAAATAGTAAAGTGTTAACGGAAGAAGGTTTACATGTCATTTTTATAGATTGGATCAGCTATAATGTCCCCACTAGCTAACATATCTAATTCCGAATTAGCTCTTAACTAACGTTTGCCTCTTTAACAGTTGGCAGAAATGATTGCCAAATGCAGGGCTAACCAACCAGTAACAATTTAAATTTAGAACATTACATTTTAAATTTCATAATAAAATAGGTATTAAAAAAATATGGTTATTACTGACTTCTACATTCACTGTAAATTAAAATAAGATAAAGACAAAGAGCTACATAACACTAATGTGTTTAAACTTAAAAAAAGACTCTTTATTTTCCTTCGGTTGCTTCATATTTTGATAGTTATTGGAGGCAAAAAATAACATTTAAAATATCAGAAAAAACTACAAAACAAATTCGAGCTATCTGAGCTTTTACCCCAAAAATTATTATTAACTCACAAGATAATGGAGCCTTTATGAACGCAGTGTAAAATATTTAATTAACTTTTGGCGAAAGTTTACTTGAAATATAATTTATAACTCTGAAATTGTTTGAGTACGATCGGACTTAAAAAATAACGACCGGTCTGTTTTAATATTCTACAACAAATAAATTACCCCGTTCGTTGTGAAATATCATTCCTTCGGGAAACTGATTTGAATTTCCATTAAAATTAGCCAAGGTAAACTCTCTAAGCCCTCCAGTCTTTATCAAACGAGCTAAAACAAAGCTTGATTAATAATAAATATCCACTGCGAATTCATTTAATCAAAACAAAGACTTATCCCGAAAATCTGCCAGCATTTCACATATAACAAACTTAGACCACTGAGCCTGTAATTATTGAGATTTAAGCTAGAAGCTCGAGAACAGAATAATGCTGAATAATAATGTGCATTGTAGTTAGTTGTAGAGATTGTTTTCAAGTGGTAGGTAAATTGGTTCCATATAATAATACAGCAAGAAATTATAAACAACATTTCAATTCATCACTAGTTTAAATATATTATAATAAATGTTACTTTATTATTTTCAACAGAGTTGGCAGTAAAATTTCGTGAAACAATAATAAAAAAAGGGAGACCGCATTAAAAAATATTTTTTAGGTGTTTCAAAAGTCCAAGTGCTGTTGGTAAATACTTAATCTTTGTTAAATCAAATTATTTGAAAAGAGGTAGAGATTTGCAAATATATCTCCACTATATGATCAACCAGTCTTTCAGTGTACAAATAAATGTATAAGATGCATATTTAATAGTTGTGCAGACCTTCAGCTAGATGTAGTAATATCTTTGCTGAAACGATTCACTATTCCATATTATCGAACTGTTCCAAATGATTCGAATCTCGAACGTCGGTACAAATGTATCATTTGAAATTAGAACATCTCACATCTCAGTTGTACATTGGATCATTTCGTTATTTTGGGCGCGAGTTAAAATGATCCAAATGAAATATGAAATGATTCAAAACATGCCGATACAATAAAGTGCATGATACAACAAAGAAAGTCAATTCGATTAGGAATATTGAATGTTATTTACCAACATAATATTTGGGAAATTTTCAAATATACCTTTCAAATTAAATTTAAACCGAAAATAAAAGTTGTGGATTGTATAGTCACATACAGATAGAATAAGCTACATAAGTTAACTTTTTGAGGGATTGAACGGAATAAGGGATTGACGGTATGTATAAGATAAATTCCTATGAAAATCATGCTAAAATAGCCCCACAAAGATTCATAAAAAACTTGTTTACAACCACAGACGGTTGACAATTGTTGTGTTCATGTTTAAAACTGTAAGATACTATTAGATTACCATATAGCGTACCTTCGATATTGTAAAATATGTCATGCGTTGATACCTTAATTTGTCTAAATAAAAACTATTTTTAAAGACGCCAGCTGTATCTCTATGAGTACATATCCGTATGAGTTATAAAAAGAAATTAGATATTTTAAAATGGTATGAGCGCACTATTTACCCACATTCTGGGAAATAATTAGCAATCATTTTTTAAATTCAAATATTCCATATAAAACACATCACTGTTCTATATTAGTATACTGATCAATCATCTAGCGGAACGCTACAATTTTAATAATATTCTCGTGAATTATGTTATTCGTTAAACCATTATTATCAGGATGAGGTCTACCACTTTTTTTTCAATATCGCTGTTATCAAAATTTGATTATTTGGTGCCAAAATAAATGTAAATTTCTCATATAAATAATAAGGGACATATATACATATATATATATATATATATATATATATATATATATATATATATATATATATATATATATATATATATTATATTATTTATCATTGACTTCGAAAAAGCGTTCGACACTATATATCCGAAGGCGGTAATCAACGCTCTGAGGGAACAAGGTGTAGATAAGCCATACATAGAAACGTTGGATAATATATACAACGAAGCCAAAGCCAAAATCAGAATATACGAAGACAGCCCCGAATTTCCTACTAACAGGGGAGTCAGACAAGGTGACTCAATATCACCGAAGCTATTCACAGCGGCATTAGAGAGTATCTTTCGACTATTAAACTGGGACCACAAAGTACTGAACCGAGATGGAGAATATCTGAACCATCTGAGATTCGCCGAAGACATTGTCCTAATTGCCAATAACGCAGGAGACCTACAAAATCAAATCAATGAACTTAGCAGAGTAAGTAAGGAAATAGGCCTAAAAATAAATATCGGAAAAACAAAGATAATGTACAACGAACTAGTAGACACACAAGACGTCACAATAGATGACACAATTCTGGAAATAGTAGAAAAATATATATACCTGGGTCAATTCATACACATATCAAGTTCGCTACTACCAGAAATAAACAGAAGGATCAAACTTGCATGGATGACGTTTGGAAGAAACTCCATAATCTTCAAGTCACGAATGGCATTCCGCCTTAAGAAGAAAGTATTTGATCAGTGTGTTCTACCAGTACTGACATACGGTTGTGAAACCTGGATTCTGAAAACCGAACTTACAAGAAAAGTTCAAGTAGCACAAAGGTCCATGGAAAGATGCATGCTCGGAATAACGAGAAGAGATCGGAAGAGAATAGAGTGGATAAGGAACAAAACCTAGGTAATAGATGTTAGCCACAGAGTAAAATCTCTGAAGTGGCAGTGGGCAGGACATTTGGCAAGAAGGCAAGATAATAGCTGGTCAAGAAAAATCACTCAATGGTATCTTAGGGGTGTTAAAAGTCCAAGGAAATGCCCCAATGTAAGATGGGACTATGACATCAAGAAAACAGCAGGCATAACCTGGTCCCAAAAAGCGTACAACAGAACAACATGGAGAGAAATGCGAAACGAATATGTAAGAGAGGCTACACCATAAAATAATCGTCGAAATTAGCTGAACATGATGATGATGATGATAATGATATATTTTACATTTTATATACATATAGTTTTTTGATTGCCGTTCAGGATAGACGAGATTTATTGAGAAAAATCTAGAATATTCCAGAGAACATTCCTGGATTTTGCCAAAGATTCTAGGACGTCTTAACCCGACTTACCTCTATAGAAATAAACTGAAATACTTGAAAGACTTGTTGTTGAATTCCTGTAAAAGAACTTCGTATTTGAGTTGATTTAACTGGTTTTGTGTATTTCTAAACATTGTTAATTAAAGATATTATTTAATTTAAAACAAATTTATTTACAAATCCAGGATTTTGTTACAATTTGTACTCTGGTGTCTTCTTGATTGCTTGTGCCTTAAGATTAAAATTTTATAACTTAACTAAATACGGCTAAATTCCTTTTTCAGGGTTTCTCAATGCAAATACTGATCCATATTCACGAAGTCCAGCAAATTACGGACTCATGGACCAAATTGCCGCTCTGCACTGGATCCAAGAAAACATTGCAGTTTTTGGAGGTGATCCGACAAATGTAACACTATTAGGGCATGGAACTGGTGCTGCTTCTGTGAACTTTCTGCTAACATCCAGTGCTGTTCCTGAAGGTATAGTACACACTTGTGTCAAAAAAATTATTTTTCCTTTCAAAAATTGTAAACGTCATGTAAACCTTAAATATCGTGTAAAATGCTACCATAATGTTGACTCGCAACGATTTGGCATAAGATAGCACATATACCGGAGAGGTCTATACCAACCATAGAACCCTATTAGATTGACAAAAACAATAATTTTTAGAAAATTGTAAGCAGTTTTGCACGTCTTCACGCGAATGCACAAAAATTCACTCCTGATTTTCTACAGGAAATTGGAATTCAGACTCCAAATCGACATATGGAGTTTCATGTTAACATGTCATTTGCTGATTCAAGCTGATTTATAGAGTTTAAATAATACTTTTTAAATAAATAAATAAATAATAAATTTTTCAACCAAAGTATAGGTCCTTTCCACTACAGAATTTATATCCATGGTAATGTTTGTCACTTTTTGAGATAAATAAAATGGACTTCCGGCTTACAGCATCAAATTTAAGTATATGAAGGAATACTATGCTATAACATATACCATACTCTTGACAGATGGTTCGAGTGTTTTATACAAAACGGCCGTCATACGTTGAATGATATAGTTCTAAATATGTGGATAATTAGGGTAATTCAAATAAAATAAAAAAATTTTTTTTCTTGCAACCAAGCTCAAAAGTTGCAATTTGACGTAAAATGATACCAGATAAAAATTTGAGCCCTTAATAATAATATTTAAACTGTCCACATCGCATTTATCTATTTTCCATGAGAAGAATAACATGGAAAACTTCTTTTCGGCAAAAAAAAAGATCCTTTTGCTTATTTTTGTAGAGAATTAAATGCTCTACAAAGAAGGTCTCTGTCTAGATTTTTCAGGAAACCTAATAGTTTAAGAGTTATTTAAGACCAAAGTTCAATTGTTTTTTATGCATTACAGCAAATTTGATGGTTTCATTGGAACAAATCTTCCAAAAAATTCATGTTTATCTTAAATTTAGTAATAATAATAAAATAATCCATGGTTAATGGATAACTTTTATTAAACAAAAATAAGATTAAACCTCAAATTCATAAAATAACTATCAATATTTGATGGAACTAATACTTCAACAAAACAATACACTGAGGAATACAAACATCAATTTTTACAGTATCTGCAAACTAAATTACTGTCTACAACTCTTCTTATAGTAGAGAAAAAAATATGTTGCCATCTAAATCTATCTAAAATTTCTTTTTTATCGGTTAATTAATATAAAATCATTTCTCACCTACAATTTTGGGATTTCAAATTAGTTTCAATGACTTTTAACACATTTACAAACTATTGAATGAATCTGGAGCCGTTCCGTGTAATTGCTGTTCTCCCTTAACTCCTAGGACAGAATGTCACGATAAAATTTTTCAGGTTACTTCACCTGTCAGAGATATTGAATATTCTCTTCGAGCTGTCATTCCTTTGTACGCAAGACAATATATATTATATATATTGTTTCTGGTCGGGAACCTTCATCAGTTGCGCTTCCCACAATTGAATGTCCTCTCGAACACTTCTTTATGCATTTGATGCATTTCGTTAAATTTGAAGACGCGAGATGTAAGACCGACATCTAGGATTTTCAAGAGAATCACTACACAGAGGTTCCGAATCTGGAGCCGTTCCGTGTAATTGCTGTTCTCCCTTAACTCCTAGGACAGAATGTCACGATAAAATTTTTCAGGTTACTCCACCTGTCAGAGATATTGAATACTTTCTTCAAGGTGTCATTCCTTTGTACGCAAGACAATATATATTATATATAAATATAATAGACATTGTTTCTGGTCGGGAACCTTCATCAGTTGCGCTTCCCACAATTGAATGTCCTCTCGAACACTTCTTTATGCATTTGATGCAATTCGTTAAATTTGAAGAAGTGTTCGAGAGGACATTCAATTGTGGGAAGCGCAACTGATGAAGGTTCCCGACCAGAAACAATATATATTATATATATTGTCTTGCGTACAAAGGAATGACACCTCGAAGAGAGTATTCAATATCTCTGACAGGTGAAGTAACCTGAAAAATTTTATCGTGACATTCTGTCCTAGGAGTTAAGGGAGAACAGCAATTACACGGAACGGCTCCAGATTCGGAACCTCTGTGTACTGATTCTCTTGAAAATCCTAGATGTCGGTCTTACATCTCGCGTCTTCAAATTTAACGAAATGCATCAAATGCATAAAGAAGTGTTCGAGAGGACATTCAATTGTGGGAAGCGCAACTGGTAAAGGTTCCCGACCAGAAACAATATATATTATATTTATATATAATATATATTGTCTTGCGTACAAAGGAATGACACCACGAAGAGAGTATTATAAGTATTATAATAAATCTTGAAACTATTCGATTTTTTTTTTTTGGACGACTACCGAAAATTATTAACCTAAACAAGAATTTTTTGGGGAATTTGTGCCAATAAAATCATCAAATTTTCTGTAATGCACCAAAAACTTTAAAATTTCCGATAAATTGAACTTTCGTCTCAAATAACTCTTACACTATTAGGTTTCTCGAAAAATCATTACCTTTTTTGTAGAGCGTTCAATTCTCTACAAAAATAAGAATTATGGATGAATGATATTTTTTATGATACTGGACAGGCTAGCAATAAAAGGTGTAGAATTTTTTTCCATGTTATACCTTATAGAAAACAGATAAACGCGATGTGGACAGTTTTAATATTAATATTAAGGGCTCAAATTTTAACTGATATCCTTTTACATTAAATTTAAACATCGAGCTGTTTGCAAGAAAAACAATCATTTTTTGAATTTGAATCCCCCTAGTGAATATATATCTATATATAAGACCAATTTTAATACAATAATTGCTTATTGAGCACGACAGATTCGCCATTACCATACAACACATATGGAATATGTGTTGTATTTTTTTAGCTTCCTTTCAATATTTTGCGCTCTACCACTTACCGAATCTTTCACCAGCTCCATTTTCTTCACACTATAATTGCCTTATTGGTCGGAAATAATTTCGATCGATACTGTTTTTCGGTACAAAGCATCTCTCTTTCTTTCTCGTCTCGAGGCTCATTTTAAAACGGGGATGTTAAATAGCTTACACACTAGCTTCTGCTTGTCTGTTCTTCGAGATAAATTTCCGTGTACTTTCAGCTCGTAAAAATGGAAATGACATTGGCAACTATTGAGAGCTGTTATGAGTTCCTGAATTCGTGTAATGCCAGAAAAGTCATGAGTGTTTCAGTGGCAAGAGATCAATATCGAGCGTTTACCAGTTTTGAAATGTTATTCGCGAGGTGGAATACTATGTGATGGCTTTTCTAGATTTCTCTATCGTTTGATGATTCTCGAGATAAATATGATTATGGGAATTGATATGTGTGTAGCGTTAGGACGAATTTCAGAATATAATGCAAAAGTATATATAAAGGATGAGTTTTTTTTTTTGATGATCAGTATGGGGATCTCGAAAACTAGCGGAGATAGAGCAATGGTTAAATTGGAAAAGATTTGCAGTTTCACTGGCCCAATTTAATGACTCGTTCGGATTTTTGTAAAAAGTCATGGCTTACTAGATATTTTGAAAAAACGAAATTCTGTCGATTTAGTCAAATCCCTCTAGCTCCTTTGATTTTGATTTTATAATACTCGATATAGTTATTCATAAAAACAACGAAATTATGGATGCTTTGCTCTCTTATTTTCACTTTTAACGTAGGTAGCCATGAAATAGATTAATTTATTAATAACTATTCCAAAAAACATTGAACGATTTTTTTATTAGGTATATCAGATATAACGAAAAAACTAAATAAGTAGGTACTTACTAAAAACTTAAGAAATTAAAGTACATAATAATGGTTACAATTTATGTTCGAAAAGTCCACCATTGTAATTTAGACAAAAATTGCATCTTTTTAAGATTGACATTACCGCTTTCCTCACAGACCGCCTATCAATTTCGTCAATTGCTTGTAATAGCGCCTCCCTTAGGTTACCAACTGTCTCATACTTTCTTTTGTATACTTTGTTTTTTAGCGCACCCATAAATAGAAGTCTATAACTGCCAAATCGGGAGACCGGGGTGGCCATTCGTGTGGAACATTTCTTCCTATCCAAGAGTTTGGATAGATATTAGCTAAGTGTTGTCTTACTAATAACGAGTTATGAGCAGGTGTTCCATCATGTTGGAACCACTCTATTTCTAAACGAGTTCTCAAATTCAAATTATGCAACATGTCTTGAAAAGTGTATTGCAAGAAATGCAAGTAGCGCTCCCCAGTAAGTGATTCGTCATAGATAAAAGGCCCCAGAATAGTAGACCCTATGATACCGCACCCAACATTAAAACCAAATTTTATCTCGTGTCGTCTTTGTTTTACATGGAAAGGGTTTTCTTTAGCCCAGATATGCTCATTGTGTCTATTGAACATACCGCAGTTAGTAAATCTAGTTTAATCTGACCATAACACCTTTAATGGAAGCTGTGGATTGTCAAGGCACATGTCTCTAAACCATGTACAAATCAAAATACGTCGATATTCGTCACCAGTATGCAAAGTTTGAGAAACTGTACCTTAACTACTGTTCGTTGTGATGTGCCAGCATCTGCAGCAATCTCACGAGTTGATGTAGATGGATTTAGATTTACCATTGCCAAAACATTTATTTGTGCTTCTTCGTTAATTTGATTACGTTCCTTTGGTGGTTTAGTAAAAGATCCATATCTACGTAAACTATCGTAAAGCCTCTTAAATGTACATACAGCAGGTTGACGACGATTAAAATATCTAGGAAAGTATTTCTCAGCTGCACGAACTGAATTTTTATGGCATATGATATAACATTCCACCATATTCAGTTTTTCTTCGTTAGAATATTCCATTTTATCACGAAAACTTGTCAATATCGACTGTCAGTTCAGCACTACTAATGAAATTACTCTCAAATGAGGAAACGTCAAAGTGAAAACAATGTTTTTCATGGCTACCTACGTTAAAAGTGAAAATAAGAGAGAAAAGCATCCATAACTCCGTTATTTTTATGGATAGCCATATCGAGTTTTATATCATTGAAAAGCTCTAAAAATGTCCGATTTTTTGAGGTCATAGCCAACTATGGTTTCCATTCAAAAATAGATCAGTTTGTGACATATCTCGAAAACGAGACCTGTCACGCAAACGAAGACATGACAATCATATTCGGGATACAATTCCCTTCAATCTTGATATTTACACTTGTTTTATAAAATCAAACACAAAGGAGCTAGAGGGATTTGACTAAATCGACAGAATTTCGTTTTTTCTTTTTCATGAAAAAGACGTAAGTTCATTATATGAAAATTGACATATAAAAAACTTTAAATCGGTTTTATACGACATAAATTCTTAGTCGAGTGGTAGACCCGTCGAATGATTTCAAGAATTGGAGCCTATTATAATGTCGCGGTTGGGCGGTTATCGATTGGTCCCGTGAATGGCTGAGTGTGATTGGCCCCTAGCGTTCAGTGGACACGCTCCCCACTCGCTGATTGGTTATTTCCGGTTGAGTTGTTACATGGCGGTGCCGGACCTATACGATATTTAATAGAATTTTCCATGAATTCCATAAGTTCTGGTTTTCGTTGCACACGTTTAGACTGTGACGCCTTTTCGCAATCTCAATTCCTTCTCTTACCAGTCTCGATAACGGGTGTTCTATATTGGTGAGTACTTTCGTATTCTTAAAGTATATTTGATGTTTTTTTTTTATTTTATTTTACATGAGAGATCATAACTCATCGCATTCAGTATCGACATAAACACGGTATGCGCCGTGCCAATATGTTTTATTATCATTTAGTAATATACCGATTTGTCTATCATTGCAAAGCGGGTGCGGGCCAGCTAGTCAATTATAAAGTAGTAAAAGCTTCATCGGAAATGTTTGAATTCAAATTATCACCGATTTCTCCTAATCCTTGCCATAATTACATTATTTGTAATTAATTGTAGTTACTTGTCGAACAAATGGTTAATTATGGTGGCAGGGTATCGAAATCAATTAAGGTTACATCAGGTGTGCCCCAGGGTTCACATCTTGGGCCGTTACTGTTTAATTTGTTTGTGAATGATCTGTCAACAGTGTTTAGGTCGAGTAAATTTCTTACGTTTGCTGATGACATAAAAATTTTTAAGGCAATTAAATGTGTTTCCGATTGTGAATCTGATCTAGATAATTTGTCTCGTTGGTGTGATATAAATGTCTTACACTTAAATTTGAAGAAATGTTTTAAAATAACTTTTACTAAAGCTAATTCTCAGTAGTATTACACATACAAACTGAAAAATGCTAGTCTTGTTGAAGTTAATCAGTTGAGGGATTTGAGTGTAATGATGGATAAAAAGCTTACATTTAATCTACACATAAACGAAATTACCTCTCGAGCTTATAAAATGTTGGGATTCATTTATAGAAATTCTCAGGAGTTTTCTATTGCTACTTTTAAATTATTGTACTGTTCATTAATATGTTCTGGTCTTGAGTATTGCAGCATGATTTGGTCTCCTTTCTACATGACCTACAGTAGTCAGTTAGAAAGAGTTCACAATAAATTTTTGACGTTCTGTGATTTTAAAATGGGCTTATTAGCGGATAATTATAGTAGTGTTGATATTCGTGCACAATTGAATATGAATTCGCTACAAAATCGTAGGTCACAATATGAATTGCGTTTTTTACACACATTGTTAAATGGTTATATACTGTGTCCTGAACTATTGGAGTTAATTAAATTCAATACAAGCGTTGCTAGAACACGTTGTCCTGATTTGTTCTTTACCGATTTTCATCATACCAATTACGGTAAAAACGAAGTTATATATAAGACTTCTTCGTACTGCAACTAACTATCACGTGAGTTTAGAATTTTTTGATTCTTCATGTTCTTCTTTTAAAAGTATGGTTAGAAGATTACAATAATAGTTTTATTTTAATAATAGCTTTTAAGTAATATTTTGTACTTTGACTATTTCGTCATCTGTTCTCAATATTATAATGGTTTTCATTTCTTGTAAAAGGGTTTTTAACCCGTTAATAAATAAATAAATAAAGTATTTGATATTTTCACTTTAGAACTTTTTTTTACTATAGTTTAAAACACTGGCCGTAGCCTGAGCGCAACTTTTGGGGTTTGTATTTAAATATTCACTTTAAACGAATTAAAATTAGTTTACATGAGAATAAATAAATCAGCTAGAAGTACACTATGGTCACCTCATGCAGCTCACGGCAAGTTATACATGACAGCTTGAGTTCGTTTCTGCAAATTTACACTTTCGGCCCGCCTGATATAGAGCTAGCTTCTCTATATTCCGACTTTCGGTAATTTTGTAAGTGAAGTATTTTTGAATTATTATAATTGAAGAAATTTCATATTTCTATTAAAAATTAACTGCGTCATATGGTCCTTTGTAGTTATATTGAAATTAAGAATTAAATGACACATTAGGATTAATAAGGTAATATGATCGTAACAAAATAGTGGCATTTAATTCTTCTGAAATTTATATTCATTGCTAATAATAGTACAAGAGAAGGAAAGTATATTCCATAAGAAACTTCCAGTCTCAAATGATTGCCTCTCTTTTTCTTTATAATCTTTGCAAATTTAGTGCATAAATATCAAAGAAAACATTAAATTAAGAATTTTTAATAACACATGATAATAAATATAAACAAAGTTAAAAAGTTAAAAACAGGTCTGATACCAGAGAATGTTTTGTTGTAATGCCACAATTCTTATTTTTTCCAAATTTTATTTTTTCCATCAAAACCACATTTATTAGAACGTCCACAAAGATCAATAAAAGCAGTAAATGTGTAAATTCTGCACGGATTTATTATAAGTTCGTTATCATTTATAGCTCAGGTCATGTACGAAATTACGTGACAAAATTTATAGTAGAACAAAACCGACATCAACGGGTTCTAATGATAAAACTAATCGACATTTTTTTAACAAAAAAACAGCGAAAAATCGTTAACATTTAGTTTTGTACCTTTTACACAACAACCTTTACCTGAAATTCTAAAAAAAATAAATAACCGCTTACATATATTTTTTTTATTTTATAGCTGAAAGATTCTTATTAACTGAAGCGATAGATTTTCTCATTCCCAATTCATATTCTAAAAATAAATGCTGTGGCCCCAGTAGTTTTTGCAAAATTTCAGTCAATCCTATGGAAGACATATTTTTTTGAACGGCCATATTACCTCACCGGATGACCCTATCACTATGAATAAACCACCTATGGAAAGTAGAAGAGTTGGTCTAGAGACCCCTCATCTCACTTTTTCAAAATTTAAAGTATAAATACATATAAGTATTGAAAATATTTGGCCATTTCGTAAAAAATATTTGGACGAGTCCATTGGAAAAATTGCTAAGGTGTGGTACTATATCCTTATAATAAATAATCTTAAAGCAAATATTAATTTTAAGCAGACACATATTTATATTTCTTGCATAATATGGATTTATGTAATAAATTTAGCAAATTGGAATACCTACACTCCATTTAACCACAGATGATAATTACGGAGCAATCATAATATTACGCTAAATGCGAAGGCTATTGCAAGCGATTTTTCCATTTGTAAATGTTTCAATAAAAGATCAATACATACCTACCTATATATGTAAAGAAATTTAGCTTGTCACTAATTAGTATTTATTAACAAAAAATTAACAGGAATCTGAATTGAACAACATCAAAATTGCATAGTTAACTAATTGAAGAATAACATCTTATGTCTTCTATTGTTAACTATTATCAATTTGTATCAGCTTTTCATTTTTATATAATAATAAAATATGAAATGTACTGAAAGTGTAAACAAAGGAACCTACTATTATTTACTTATGTTTTAAAAAATCAGTGAATAGAGAAGGCAATTTTTCGTTTTTTTATTTAAATTTAAAATAAGCATATTAAAAATTATGGCTCCATCATTATCATGTCTGTCTAAATGGAGTTTAGGTATTCCATTTTGCGAAATTTATTACATAAATTCAAATTATTCAAGAAATATGTGTCTCCGTAAATTTTAAATTTGTATTAAGGTTATTAGTGATAAGGACATAGTATCACCCCTTAGCAATATTTCGAATGGACCCGTCCAAATAATTTTTTAAGGAATGGCCAAATATTTTCAATATTTATAAGTATTTATACTTCAAAATTTGGAAAAGTGAGACGAGGGGTCTCTAGATCAACTCTTCTACTTTCCAATGGTGTTTATTCATAATGATAGTCTTCCGGCGAGGTAATATGGCCTTTCAAAAAAATATGTCTTCCATAGGATTGATTGAAATTTTTGCAACTACTGGGGCTACACTATTTATTATTAGAACATGAATTGGGTATGCGAAGATCTATCGCTTCAGTTAATAAGAATGTTTCAGCTATAAAATAAAAAAATATGTAAGCTATTATTATTTTTTTTTTGAATTTCCGGTAAAGGTTCCATTATCTAAGTAACCATTTAACGAAATTGAGCGTATATATAGTAGCTCATTTTGTAGGTTTTTTATTTCTCTTCAACATTGCCCATAGTAGCAAACACGGTTTTATTGGTGGATTTTGTATAAAGGGAAAAAAACTAAATTTTTATCGATTTTTCGCTGTTTTTTTGATAAGAAACAAAAACGCGTCGATAAAAAATGTTGAATTTTATGTCAATTAGTCAAGTTTTATCATTAGAACACGTTTTTGTCGGTTTTGTTCTACTATTAATTTTGTCACCAAAAGGTCTTTTTCTCCGTAAATGACCTGAACTATTAAGTATGCATGTCTAATTAGTAACTAATAAAGAACACGAACCCAAATGAAACTCAATTATAATTTATGGAATGATGTATTCTTGATATTATTATTAACAGAAATTTAATTACGTTTTCTAATTCTTTCTCGAACTCATGACACCTAAAGTAAGGTTACAAATGTGACGTGAATATACTCTGTTTCTAAGGCATGACATCATGAGAGATTTCGCCGATGTGACAACACAAGAACTCACTTGACGTGACGTTACTCTGTTTGCGCCTTTACGAGCTCACGGAAATATATAGCATTCTAAGCAATATTTCGATAATTATTTCAATTCTAATCATACTACGTTCCTTTCTAACAAATATCGGGGGAATACATTTCGTACAATCTTGGGTTTCCACCAGCACCAGTAACACTATTTAATTGATGACGCGAGATGTAAAGACCTCGAAGAAAGTACTATTTAATTGATTTGTTTAATCTACTTTTTTAAATTTTAGTATGAAATTTAGTTTTCACAGTTAAACAATACTCTGTCAATTATTTTTATTAAATAAAAAATAACATTTATTAATGTAACCATATTGACTAAATAAAATATCCAAACGCTAAAAAATGAATTTTGATTAACAATGTAACAAGATTCTAACAATTCAATCAACCGGTAGGCAAAAATATTGCAATAAAATCACTCAAACATTAAAATATAATTAAATTCCTAACTACTATAATAATGCCCCTCAATTATTCATCATATCGAAAACGTTTTTAAATAGGGAAGCAATTTTAAATTTTGATAGATCCCGGTGATTGCACACCCGCAAAACGTATTGTTTCATATATATTAATTTATACGTTCCGGTAAAATGTATAAATACTTTCATTATTTAGTGATAAATTCGCCGGTACAATGGTCCATTTAATAATTAAATTTTTGTTATACGTATACGCCGTTCACAATAAATATGGGATTTTGGTGAATTTGCATACTTTTCGTCATTATGATTGCACACGGAAATTTTTTTGAAGTAAAAACTGTTTTATGTTTGCGGCGGATTTTGAAGACGCTGTTCAAGAATCTAAAGTCAGCTTTGACGTAGTCTTCTTAAATTTCACATAATTGAAAAAATAAAATTATATGTCAAGGCTTTAAAAAAATAATCATATCATTCTTCGGTCAAATACTTGAGGGTCTTTCTGTTGATAAATTGCAAACAGAGCTCGAAGTTTTAAAATTGAAGGTGGTGGATAAAATATACAAGATGCTGAATTCAATACAGAGAAGAATTACAAAAACAGAGCTCGTATTTTTAAAATTCAACATGGTAGATTCAGTATTCAAAACGGCGGATTTTTGAGTGCTGATCCCGAAACAGAGGTGACATTCTCAAAATTGAAGATGGCGAATACAGTACTTCAAGATGGCCGATTCAATATATCAAAACGAGAATCTCAAAAACTAATGGATAACTGCAATGAAAATTTAAGATGAGTGATCTAAACGTTCATTTCATTCATTATTTATAACGAATAATATGAAATTGTGTAATAGTTAGTTTATCGAATTTGAGATAGGTGGAGTAATACTAATTACATACGAGTATCTTGAGTTGTGGAATTAAGTGTACATTGACTTTCGAGTTACTTTTCATTATATTATTTATACAGGAAAATACCGAGTAATAAAATTTGCAAAGAGAACCAAAACTAGCGCAAATAACATCGAATCCATAAAGTAACACCAGTAAAACTGTTATACAACTAATGTTTTATAAACTTGTTTTATAATCGGTTTACGATTTAACGACCAAAAGAACCCCGTGTAGCAAACCTCAGTGAATTAAACAGTTTTTACAATTCTCGTAGACCATATTGGATCCGCCATATTGAAATACTAGATTTGCAATATTGAATTTTGGAAATGATTACGGTTTCGAGATCAGCAAACAAAAAAACCCTATATACCAAATTTCAGTTAATCAAGTAGTTTTTGTAATTCTTGTGGCCAATATTGGATCCACCATATTGGTCCTTTTAGGAAAAGATAAAAATGTGTAAATTTTATGTTTGATTTACTTTATTTTCTCTCCAAATCTTCAATAGCTACTAAACACAAAAATAATAAAGAAAGTCGGTTAAGGAACAGAGGGAAAAAATGTCACTGAATTGTTTTTTTGTTGCCTATTTGTATATCGATATAGGCACACGGGGCAAGTAGTGGCGGCCAGTACTGGCAGTTAGAAGCCATTAATGACTTCCAATATTTTCTCATCTGTGGTCACCAGTGTGACGTTAGAGGTGGTATGGTTATACAGCTGTAGGTGTTTCTTGGTAAAAAAATATGGAATGTGACTGTGATAGTGAATGTAAGGAAGATTTTGATGACGTAGTGTGTGAAATTGTTATAACTTTAAGTGAGGAGCTGCGAACAATTTTAAATCAACATAGAGTTTGGGTTAAAGAATGTGTAGGTCGAAGGCAAACCTTAGGAGCATCATCCACTTTATTTCATGAATTGTCTGTGAAAGATCCCTTAGAATATAAAAGACAATTAAGAATGACTGTTGAACAATTTAATGAGTTTTTGAGCTCAATTGAACCACAAGTAGCTCCGATAGACACTGTTATGAGCAATGCCGTAACTCTAGCTCTCAAAAACCAAAGATATGTAACAACCAAACCCTGATTGATAAGGTCATTTTTTAATTTTATAATACTACTTTCTCTTTTTGTTTTATTGGTGTAATCTCCATGCCGTATATTCCACAAAAGTTCATAATTTTGGAAAGTTTCTATATTTAGTGGCCCTACTTAGTGTTCTTCTTAATATCTTTGAATTATTATATGAAGGATTCATATATTTTGTAAATATGAAAATTGAACTTTTCATGGTTGATGGATATAAATAGTGGCATAATTGGATGCAGTTTACAATTCTAAGCAAAAATTTAATACCCTTTGTACCTTACCCAGTTTTCGCCTAAAATAACTTATCTCTGCCATGAGCCTTCAATTTCACATCTAATTTATTTTTAATATGCTTATAACGAAACCTCATTATAATTCAGTACCTTTTAATATTTATTTAGAACAATATAAGTCGACATCGTTCCGAAAGCATTGGACGCTTCCATACTTAACGCTCTAGTGCCTCATAAAAGTGAGTAATACTGCAGACAAACTGTCCGAAATATAATTTACATTGCATTTTCAAGTATGCACCTTTGTAAGGCCGTTTATGAATATCAAGTAGGAAACTGTCGTCAAAATGCCACGGTTGTTAATTGAAATATATGTGGAGTTCATAAACAACTTATGTGAAACGGACTCGTCATGACTGTTGAATGGCATTGTTGTAAATTGAGTGGACATCAAACGAAGCATTGCCATACTAAAATATTAATCGGTAAAGTTTTTAGTGTATTAATTATTCAATTGTTGAAATAACAGAACTTTATTACTGGAGAACATAACTAACATTTTATTGTTTTGAATTATATTTAGAGTTGACTTGGTCATCCTTATCACTATGATCTGTACCGGAATATCAAATTATTGATGTCACTTAGTCCTATATAATATATGTTATAAGGTTTCGCGAATATTGAGCTTAATCAATAAATTCATACTGGCAATATTGAATGGACTGTACCTTATAATCTTAGCTGATTTTATATAATTTCGCAATTTTTAAAAAATATTAATTTGATTTGAAAATAAAATTGCTATTCAAGACTAATAGAATTGACGCAGTCAGTGGAACCTACTGACGAATATGTCAAGCTTTTTTATAATAAGGTTTAATCTAGCAGTAACTGCGCTAATATTTCCACACGTCTTTGAGATATGTAAAGTTATAGTAAGTCTTTTGATGGCGACGATATCGATGCGTGCCAATTTTCGATGGGATATGTCTAAATCGTGGTTGGTTTCCTGTTCGACAGCCCAAATACAATAGAAATAGACCAAATTGGGCAAGCAGTTACAACAACAGAATTCAAAAGTACCCCTTGTCCCCTGGTGAATACACACCAAACTAAATAGATATGAACCATGGAACTTACTGGAATACATAAAAATCTCTTCAAATGGTCTTTAAATAGGGAAAAAATTCCAGAAAAACAGGATCAGGAACAGACCGCAACCATTGGAAGAACCAGATTCGAAAAGACCTTGGGAATAGATAATCGAAATAACAGGCTTTAGACCGGGCCGGTTTACACGAGGCAACATATATTCCCTTTAAATTGTATAAGATCAAAGATCTCAAAGGAATAGTTAGACCCACATGACTTTAATAAACTTGGAAAAACAATATCATCAACCAAATTCCACAAGTAGAAAAGTTGGAACTAAAATAACCATTACATTTGCAACAACAAAAGACTTGCAGAAAAGTTAACAAAATATTTAAACAGAGCACTATGAGTATCTGTTATGCAATGTAAAACATGGGAGTGAGAATAGGACATTATTATTTAACAGATGACCAGGTTGTTTAATCGGAAGATGTATCTGTCTAAATATAAATATCCACCAATAGGCAGAAAAAATTCCAGCAGACCTGAAGCTAAACAATGAAAAATTCAAATAGATTAATACAAGCATATATAAAAGACTAGTATTCAATCTATAAGGGAACAGTAGAGATGAGATACAAATAGAATAATTGAAAGTCACAGTATAATTAGATCACATAACTTTCTCCTCTGAGAGAAAAGTATAACTAAGTATAAGCAAACACAATGGAGTGTCTTGGGCGATGATAGAGAAAAAGGGAGAGAATTAGTAACTAACAAATAGAAACAAGACAATTAATTCAATTAGAAGGTAGAAAAACAACACATGGTCATGAAGAGTACTACAATGGATAACTCTGAATGATAGAGGAGAGGACAAGCAGGAAGAAAAACATGACAGGAGCAACGGAAGCACTACATCTGAAAGAAAAGGCTAGTTACTAAAATTAAGTTCTGAGTGGGGACGACTAGACATGTATGCTCAGTGATTATTCAACAATTTTATTAAGAAATATTACAGAAAGGTACAATATAATTTTCTATAACGTGAAATTTACTATTTTCCGGAAAATAAGAAAAAACAATAATTTAGGGACTACATTTAATGAATTTCAATAAATCTACACTGTTTTCTCTAACACGGCTTAACCAAGTTGAATATTTTAAATTTTATTCTATACAGGAATGTTCCGGCTTGATTCCATAGAATTATCTATAACGTAAAACATACCGTTTTCCCGAAAATCGTAAAAATATTTGCAAAAACACGGTAAACATCAATGTAAATGTCATATTTTCATCGTAAATATCTAGCTTAAATGTCAAGATATGCCATGAAAGTATATCGTACAGGGTGTTGGTAACAGTTTTCATTGCAGTCGAGTGAGTGAGCGATGTTTTCTATAAGGTATACGATGGTAGGTGTGTGCGTGCATCGAATTCAAGCAGCAAGCAATGTGCGCAGTTGAAATATAAGGTGAAGTAAAATTACAGTTAGACAGGTGGGTTCAAAAAATCGTACAAATAAATATGATATTGGGTAGTACATAAGCAGCTCCATATGTAGGATTGTTGAAATTATATTGGGTGGTGCATAAGCAGCTCCATATGTAGGATTGTTGAAATATAAGGTGAAATAGAATTAAAGTTATACAGAGTTGGTTCAAAAAATGTGGTATTGAGTGGCACATAAGTAGTTGCGTATACAAGGTAGTTGAATTAAGAGAGAAGTAAAACAATAGGTGAGACAGAGTGGATGGAACAACTTTAAAAAAATGGTTAAATAAACATATGCAATAAGGATATTCGAGTTATCAGGCTGAGGGTTCAAAAAAATGTTAAAAGTAGGTGATGGATGATTGAAATATAAGGTGGAATGGAATTATAGTTATACAGGGTGGTTAAAAAAATGTTATATAGTGTGGAACTTAATTAGTTGCTTATACTTGGCATATTGGGCGAAGTAAAATTATAGATATACGGGGTGATTTAAACAATAGAAAATTAGAAACTATTAATACTTATACAGGCCGGTTGCAACATAGTGTAAAGTTGAATTATAATTGTGCAGGGTAATTTAGAAAAAGTTAGCAAAAAATTTATATTGTGTTACCAATACACAGAAACATATACAGGGTGGTTGCAATATAGGGTGAATTAGAGTTACAGTTATAGAAAGTGGACCAAATAATAAAACAATGAACAAAAAAGGTAAAAAATATCTTGATAATATAAAAAAAATCAAATTAGAGAGAGAGGGAGAGATAAGAAAACCTTTAAATTAATCAATAGAATTGTACTTTAAATCAGATCAAAAAAACGGTTTTTATTTTGAGCCAGTTGAAGTCGGTTCTTTTTTAAATATAAATCATATTAAGAAAATCCGAATGAGGCAAGATAAGAATAAAGGTCCAAAAATAATGAACTTCTATTTGAAGAAATGAGCCAACGAAGACTTTTCAATGGTGAAATACAAAATTGTATCTAAATTTAAAGGGGCACAAATTGACACCCTGTACAACTTTAAAATTTCTACTTTTCAACTTGTTTTATGCATATCCGTTTCAAAGTATTTTAAAGAAACAAAAATTTCGAGGATATATACCAACACCAGATCTTTTTACAATAAAAGTGTGTTTACCTAAATCTCTAAACCATACAATATTTAAAATTTTCCTCAATATTATTTCATCTAACTGAACTTTCCAAAACAAGCAAAATGTTAATTAAATTACAACAAATATCAAGTTAAAAAAACTTACTGCTTGCGTATCCTTAACCATTAACAATTCTCTTTACGTGTATCCGATCATCACGTCAAATATAAGGGCTGAGCTGGCTCTAGATCTCCGTTGGGGCAGATTAAAAGCCACCTGATGTGGTTGGTAAAGCATCTGTTTGAGTACACAAAGATAATGAGATAATTTGTGTTATAGGATATCCCGTAAGCTTACAGTTGTAGTATTCAACATATTTTGTCTGCCGGTGGGATTACGGTTGTGATCAGTTCGGGTCAGCTTATTACTATTTCAGATAGTTAATCAGTTCAGTTGATTCGTTTTGGTGTTGAAAAAGTTAGTATTTTTGAAACTCATAGCCACTATATTATATACTGTAATGTTTTTTATTTTCACACTCGGGTTCAGTTCAGTTCTTGGATTTATTTAAAAACACAGCCAACTCACTCTAATTTATTTACACTACTTTAACACAATCTATATTCACAAGAACTATTTACAATTTATCTTAACTTAACAATAGGACTGTCGAGTACTGATGAATGCCATCGCCAGCAGCCCGTATTTATATATTTCTCTCAACAATCAGGAAACTTCTCTCATATATTCTGGAAGCTTCAAGGGAATTCCCAGTAACGGCAGCGGTCGGCCTGTTAAGAGACAAAACATTTCGGATTCCCAGAAATATCGGGATAATATCCCTTCCATGAATTGGTTGATGGCCGACTGCATCATCTGTCGGATGAATTCTCGTAACAATACAATATATTTGTTACAAATTTTGGTTTTGGTTTAAAATGAACAGATATTATATATCTCGAACGAGTACTTGCAATAAATCAACTTCATTCATTAATGATATGCATTTTTGCCATTAGCGAAAAATTAATTTGTTTGAGGTTTGACGTAGCTGTCACACATTGTCACTTATTGTTGTTTTCTTCCAATCACTGAATCAATTATTTAACAGCAGAAACCCATATAACTAGGCCTATTTATGTAAAACTTTAAACGTAGAAAGCGTTGTAATTTTTGGAAAAAATATTTTATCGATATAATTGGAACAGGAGGTCACCACATATTGGTTGCACTTGAGTTGAGAGAAAATCATTTTCCTTGTATCTCCAACTGCCGTTTTTGAAGCGGAATCAATTACATACAATCTCTGACTTAAATTCTTAAACAGGCAAAATTTATACGGAAAGAGTCAGCACAATATGTTAGTAACAATACAATCCATTCTTCATTAACCACTAAGTATAAAAAATAATTTTATTTAATTTTAACAGAATGCAATTACAAACTGCATACACACACATTACACAATGCAGGCGGACTCCTATACTAATACTGACTGTTCTAACTAATACCTGGTATGCTTAAACCCTGTATATGTAACGCTGTGGATAGTTGTTCCTTTATACTGGCTCCTCGATTAAAGATACGCAGGATTACAACGTTATGTGTACTTGCACCCTATACACTACTTAATTTACTTTACCTTATTTATCTACTCCTATATAAGTATTTCCGGAATACTTACATTTGATTTACTAAACATTAAGACGTAAAATGTATTATAATAATCATCTTACTAACTCTATATACTGTGTCTCCCGTCCAAACACGGCAAAGAACGGAATGGTCCGGCCGCGCTCTTCAAATTTTCCACGACCAAATTACTAAGAATTAGTCAATAACTTTTTAAAACATAAGACAAGTTTCACCGGCATTGGGTAACTTTCCATGCAATTATATACTTATAATTGCATGGAAAGTTCAATATATACTTACAGTCTCTATACCTCTAATTTTTCAAACCAAGACACCCACAACAGATAGCCTATTCCGCAAAAATAATTTATTTAAATATTTAACAATCAACCAATATATATATATATATATATATATATATATATATATATATATATATATATATATATATGTATTCCCAAATAAATACTTCTTCATATTTTTCAAGATATATATTACGTTTTTGAGGTCTTATAAATTACATAGATGATTTCATTGACATTTACCATTTAATATAAATTTGCGTTTCTCTAAAATAATATCTTGTTGCATTGGTATATTGCCAGCGAACGCAAGTATTGATACGGACTTTGTACGTTTTAAAACAATTTACTAAATCTTTATTTTCACCAAAATTCACAATTCCCTAGACTAATTATTCAAACATTACAACGATTAGTCAAACGCAAATTAGCTGTCCACCACTACTGACCCGCTCTTCTCGCACCGATGAATTTATATCCTGTCCCCAGTTCCCTCGATCATTCTTGTAGCTTTATTGTCTCTCTAGCATGCATCACGAGTAGTTTCCGAACGGAATAGCATTTTCGGTACAATACTAGAATATTTTGTTATTTATAGTTGTTACTTTTTTTACTAAGGTGAATAATTTCTAGAGAATTCCCCTGTTGGTACCAATTAAACATTTTAATAGTGTATTATTGAACAACGTTGGTTTTCTTTGCTATATCTCCTGTTTCTATAAATATAACAATATAATTTATACACAATTTTTTAAGTAATCCAAAACAGTATATAGTATCATATTTTAGCTGATACTTCAATCAACAGTCCACTGCCATTTTTGTACCATTTTATATTGTATTTTATTTTTAGAAGCCCCATGTTGGGAGTACAATTTATAGTGCATTAATATTATTCATTCATGCTGTCATTCACTCTATCCTAAATCAAAATGAAATTTGAATGCGACAATCTAATACAATGATTTGGTTGTGCGCAGTCACATATATAGAGGGCTTTCATTTCAAAACTGGCCACCAAAAAACAGAAAAAGACAAAAAAACCGTCAATTTATATTTACGGGGCGACAAATTTTACACGTATGCAGTTTCAAGCGCTAAACGGGGGTGAATATCACTTCTACAAGTTTAAATACAAATAGGTGTCATGTGATACCTCTTTTTAGAGGTATCTTTTTTGCCAATTTTTGGAAACATTATTTTATAAATCAAATTATTTTTTACAGATTAATGACCTAGAAAAACTAAAACATTTAACTTTTGAAAATTATTGTCAATTACAACAAAATTGGTTTAGAATGGTTTTTAGGATCTGCGATCACGAATCCGAGGTCAGATTTGTAAAATTCATAATGGCGGATCCAAGATGGCGAATGACAATTTAAAAAATCAGCCATTTTGCACCAAACTTCTTATAATGGGTTTTTGGGGTTTGCTGACTACGAATCTAATAGACAAAAATCAAGATGGAGGATCCAAAATGTATGATGAAAATAATCCTGGAGACGACAATTTCGTCCGCCATCTTCAATTTAGTAAATTAAGGACTCATGATCAGAGACTTCAAAAACCTCTATATACCAATTTTGGCTTGTATTGGTTGATTTTTTAAATCTTCATCCGCCATCTTGAATCCGACATTTTGAATTTTGCAAATCTGACCTCGGGTTCGTGATCAAAGATCCTATAAACCACCCTAAGCCAACTTTGGTGCAATTGGCAATTATTTTCAAAAATTTATTTTTTAAGGTTCCTAGGTCATTTAGAAAATGATGTTTCAAAAGATTGCCGAAAAGAGACCTTTAAAAAGTGGATCACATGATACCCCTTTGTATTTAAACTTGAAGTGACATTCACTCCCGCTGAAAATGTGTCCCCCCGTTAATATACATTAACCTGTTTTATTGTCTTTTTCTTTTCATGATATTTTAAAAGTTATTTTGTATGGTTAGTTTTGAAATGAAAGCCCTGTATATATTTTCTAATAAGGACTTATTGAACACCGTTCAAACAACTCTTGGAACTTAATATCATTTGATAGACAGCTACCATAAAAAGTATTATGTTCTGCACGATTTTAACAGAAGCTTTGTTTTAATTCCCTCTTTGAAAGTCAGGAAATATAAAGGAAATTTATTCGGGAAATGGCAACAACAAAGCTACCTGCCTTGGGTCATTATATTAATGGTAGCGTAACTTATGATAATGCCAAAATTTTCTCTCTTAATCTTTAATTCTGAACAGACCAGAAGAGGATATTCAAATGGGTCGGCGAAAATAAAAGCAACAAAGTGACAGGAAAAAACGAAATTAAAAATTCCTCTCCTAAATGACATTCAGTCCAATAATTGAACTGCAGAAAATTTTCGCGTCCGCAATCTAAATTTTCATTATGTTTGTGTTCCGGAAATATTCGAGCTATTCGTGACATCGGGAGATTTTTAATTAAAACTAAATACCATCTTGTTCGATATTTTCAGATTACGATGACATGGAAAAGTTCTTAATTCTATTGTTTACGATCACATCGTGGCAAAGTCAGAACTAATAAAGTTTTACAAACGATTTCGTAGGAAAATGCGATTTTGGATTCTTCTATATAAATTGATATAAATCTGTTAAATAATGTTACTGTCTAGGAATCTCATTACAGTTAGTTTTGTTCAAGAACAAATCTTTCTAATATCGTGCCTGTTCCAAGTATAGAATTTCCAGATTACATTAAACGCAGGGTCTGATTTTCATAAGGGCACTATGATCACTACTGTCCCCCTCCACCAACTGTGAACCAAAATTTAAAAAAACAAATATTCCAAGAAGAATTGTGGCCAAAAATTGTAAACCAAAGTCAAAATCCACAAAAATCAAGGATACAATGTTTATATTGTATGAATATTGATTTTGAAAATTTCTTATCATATTCTCAAGCATATATACAGGTTGAGTTTTTTTGATGATCAGTATGGGGATCTCGGAAACTAGTGGAGATAGAGCAATGGTTAAATTGGGAAACATTTGAAGTTTTACTGGCCCAATTTAATGACACTTTCGGATTTTTGTAAAATATCATGGCTTACTAGATATTTTGAAAATTAGTCAAATCCCTCTAGCTCCTTTGTTTTTGATTTTATAAAAAAGTGTCAATATCAAAATTGAAGGGAATTGTGTCCCGAATATGATTGTCATGTCCTCGTTTGCGTGACAGCTTTCGTTTTCGAGATATGACACAAACTTATCTTTTTTTGAATAGACACTTTTAACGTAGGTAGCCATGAAAAAGATTGTTTTCACTTTATCGTTTCCTCATTTGAGAGTTATTCCATTAGTAGTGCTGAACTGACAGTCGATATTGACAGGTTTTCGTGATAAAATGGAATATTCTAATGAAGAATATGGTGGAATGTTTTATCATATACCATAAAAATTCAGATCGTGCAGCTGAGGAATACCTTCATAGATAATTTAATCGTCGTCAACCTGCACAAGTTCCACCCGTACAAACTTTCAGTTTTTCAAACTTTGCATGCTGGTGACGAACATCGAAGTATTTTGTTTTGTACATGGTTTAGAGACATATGCCTTGGCAATCCACAGTTTCCATTAAAGGTGTTATGGTCAGATAAAACTAGATTTACTAACTTCGTATGTTCAATAGACACAATAGGCATATCTGGTCTAAAGAAAACCCTTTCCATGTAGAACAAAGACGACCTCAGATAAAATTTGGTTTTAATGTTTGGCGTGGTATCATAGGGAGCCTTTTATCTATGACAAATCACCTACTGGGGAGCGCTACTTGCATTTCTTGCAATACACTTTTCAAGACATGTTGCATAATTTGATAACTCGTTTAGAAATTGAGTGGTTCCAACATGATGGAGCACCTGCTCATAATTCGTTATTAGTAAGACAACACTTAGATAATATCTATCCAAACTCTTGGATAGGAAGAAATGGTCCATGCGAATGGCCACCCCTGTCTCCCGGTTTGGCAGTTATAGACTTCTATTTATGGGGTGAGCTAAAAAACAAAGTACACAAAAGAAAGTATGAGACAGTTGGTGACCTAACGGAGGCCAGTAAAACTGCAAATCTTTCCCAATTTAACAATTGCTGCTATATATATATATATATATAAAATTTCCAATGAATCATTTCCGAATATTTAAATGTTGTCAAGAATATATTTAACATTAATGCTAACCAGTTGTACATAAGAAAAGTAGTTCTCAAAGCTAAAACTAATTAGATAGCGTCTTCAATTATCATCCACTCAAGAATCCCTGTCTATAACCCTAATTATTTTCAAAATTTTAGGTACCGGAAATAAAGGGGGGAGATAAGTATTTTTTATATTTTTGTTAATATATTTTGAACAATTGACTTAAGAATTATGAAAAAATATTCTATATTTGCATTCCTCATAATGAGCCCTTCCATTTGACATATTACAAGATGCGTTTAAAACAGTTTACTTTTTTATTGTCCATTTAATTATATTATAATCCCTTCCCTCCTAAATTAACATTAGGGGTTTCTACTTATTTTTCCTGTGGTCTTATTGATTCGGAAATAAGAGTTGGGGGAATGGGTAAATGTTTTTATGTCATTGTTAATATCTTTTAAATAATTTATTTTAAAAATATGAATAATATTTGTGTTTTGATATATTACATGATGCGTTAGAAACAACTACACTTATTAATTTTGGGGCCAAATACTGTAATTATTATTAGGGATTTCTACTTATTTTTCCTGTAAAGTTCAAGTGGGGGCCTCTATCCCTAATGTTTTTTCAAAATTTTGTGTGATATAGTTTGGGAGATAAGGGGGGAATGGGTAAATTTTTGCATATTTTTGTAAATATCTTTTAAATTAACTATTTTTAAAATATGAAAAATTATATTTGTGTTACTCGGAATGAGCCCTGTCATTTGACGTACTACCTGATGCGTTTCAAAAAAAAATATAATTCTTCATTTAATTCTATAATGAAAATTTGGAGTCTTTTCTTATTTTCCCTGTAAACTTTGGGCAACGTTCTGGAGTCCCCATTTTTCAACATTTTGGGCTCAATAGTTTTCGGTTGTCGATTTATTTAAAGGACCTGTCTTAAGTACACCTAAAATCAAAATTTCTTCATTTACTCCTGATCGGGTCACCAAACTATACGCTGGTACCAAATTTCAAGCTTTTCCATCGAGTAGTTTCGGAGACAATAGCTTCGATGTGAAAGACGGAGAAGCCCGGAGTGATATTATAAGGGTATCCGTATATGTATATTATATATATGGAACTCTAAAAACGATATTAGAGAAAATAGGAATATATATTATACCTCGGTTATAAGAAACCTCGAAGGTGTTATGGAACCCTGAGAATGCAGGTCCAGCTCTCATTTAGCTAAATATTTACTGATAAAATTAAAACACTTGATGGTCTATATCAGAAAGTAATTATATAATATGAAATTATCAAAAAAATGAGCCCTAGGTCGATTCAGCTGGATGTCTAGTAACACCCAAAACAGAACAAAAATCAACATATATTCAAATATCTAAATGTTTATCTTTTTATTGGGGATTTAAAATGGCCGGAAAGGACCATATTCCTGAAATATTCTTCCAAGATTTTGTTTATATGTCTGATCAGATCAGAATTTTACATTTTATATGATATTTAAAATTCTCATGGTATTTAATTCTACAACAAAAATACCAATTTCAAATACTGTTACTATTGAAAGGGTAAGAACATCATGTGCTAAAGCAGAGTTGAACTGTCAACTAGATTTATTGTCGAGACAATGAATTTTTAATCAGGACCTAAGCAAACCTTGACTAGGAAAGCTATAACGTCATCTTATATAAAGAAAGGTAAAATATCAATAGTTACACCCGATGCTCCTCACAAATTATAGTTATAAAATAATAAAAAAGAAGCGCAGAAAACAGCCTAAAAGAAACCACGCTTAGGCTTAGAACAAAACTGTTAAGGATAAGATTGATGTTGATTTTATTTTGCAATTTATTTCAAATACTTTAAATATGGACTAATGAATTAATACATTAGGGTCTAAGATGTTCTTTTGATGTTTGTTTTGCAAAATTATATCAACAAGATCATCAGTATGACATTTAATATACAAGATGTAGCGAAAGTACTGCTATAATTCAAGGTTAATACCACTTTTAAACAGGGAACTTTAATTTTTTTTAAGTGTTCGGTAAGAGCGGAAATATGATTTAAGAAGTTCCCGGGATATACAAATTGAAGGTTATGTCAAGGTCAAGTTCATTTTTTTAAATTAATTAAGCGAAAATTGATCGAGCGGGAAATTTAACAATAACATATTTACTCAAGTCCTAGGTATAATTTAACTCCTTAAAAGTCACTCTAAGGGTTGGTAAAACTTAAAGAAGTTCAAAATAGGTCATATTAAAAAATAAAAATTGAGCTCGAAATAACTCATTGTCAGGTCACACTGTATAGCCAGGGAAATACGAACCTTTCTTGGCATTTTCAGCTATTTCCAAAAACCGCGATAAAATTAAAGCTCAGAATTTAAGACCTCAGACCTACATGGGTCCATGATATAAAACGAGAGTTCCCATTTTAAAAAATTACTTTGACCGTCGTTTTATTTAAAACATTTTAACATCTTAAAAATAATGTACAGTGCATCCCGTTTTGGTTGAGATTGCCAGGTTACTCGGTTGTTATTGAAGATACAGTCTTGCGGTTTTCACATACCTGTTTTACTTTTTTGTGAAACTCAGGATGGCCATATCAGATTTTGCATAAGTGTTTCCATTTATAAGATACAGGGCGATTTTGATAATTTATACTTTTTGGACCCCTTCTATATCTACGAAGTTATTAGAAATACTCTTGCGCTAAGAACTACGTCTAATAGAAAATTTTGCATTTTTTCGAGTATGGTTTTGAAGATACTACACAACATTATATATTTTGAAATGGAACAACCTGTATTTTATTATTTCATTGAATTCGTTATTTTTTCCCTTTAAAATAATTGAAGAGGTTTGCCAATTATGTGTTAGGGAAAATGAACAACAATTTGAACAGTTAAATCAATAAGGTAATAAATAATGTCCAAAATTAATTTTAAGATAGATATTTGATTTGTAATACTTGTTCTGTTTGTTATACATAATAAACGATGTATAACTATTTATTAGTTGCCTAAATTTCGTGTTTCATGTTATTGAATTATTGTTAACATTATTTTTCTTTGCTGATAAACTCCTATAAAAAATCTCAAATGGAATTATTTGTTTGATTCTACTTTTAAATGGAAAATACATGGCCTACTAGCAAAAAACTCAGCTTTTTAGTGTTTTTTAGCATTTCTAATAACACCATGTGTATTGTATTATACATTATTTTATATATAATGTTGTGTAGTATCTTGTAGTATCTTCAAAACCATACTCGGAAAAAACAATCCAATCCAGTGGATTGTTTTTTCCGAGTGCAAAATTTTCTATTAGACGTAGTTCTTAGCGCGAGAGTATTTCTAATAACTTCGTAGATATAGAAGGGGTCCAAAAAGTATAAATTATCAAAATCGCCCTGTATCTTATAAATCGAAACACTTATGCAAAATCTGATATGGCCATCCTGAGTTTCACAAAAAAGTAGAACAAGTATGTGAAAACCGCAAGACTCTACCTTCAATAACAACCGAGTAACCTGGGAATCTCAACCAAAATGGGATGCACTGTACACACTACACCTGTTATTTAGTTTTAAGATAATGTATCTTAATATATAATATATTAAATTTACTAAACAATAACTTACGAGAAGGTGAAACCAATAGTTCAAGCTCCGCATTTTATCATTCCTACAGAGGCAGCAACTTTAAAAAATTTGAATAATACCGCTTAAAAATATCATTCTCCATATGTAGATACTGTTTCATTATTCAAACAAAATCCCCCGACTTTACAATTGCCAACGTAAACAGAGCATGTACACTACGCTCTGTATCCAAACACTAAATGAACTGGAAAACATGTTAAGAGAACAAACAGAATTTTCCACCAAAACGGCATTTTCCCTGCGAATCGTAAAAAGCGTAAGAACAAAAGAACATAAACGGCCCACAACGCAAATGTAGAACGAGATATTTTATAATTTACCCCCCTTGGAATTTATTCTTTACGTTGTCACATAGAACTGAATAAACACAAGTTGCCATTTATCCTTGTCACATTTTGCAGAGGTACAATATTTTTTTCCGGTTTGTTTATGGTGTGAAAACAATAGAAGCTTGAGCGTTTGAAACAAAATTGGAAAAACTGGCGATTATTTTTTTGTTTTATACCTAAACTGTGTTTCTATTTATTTGTTTTCAAAATAGTACAGTGACTGGGGAATTTCCCTGGAAAATTTTTTGCCAGTATATCGATTTGTCTAAAAGTTTGACAGTAGGTTCAAAATAGTATAAAAACAAAAGTTATATTGTCCCAATCTGTGATCTTGCCCAAGGGGTGAATGCTAGCGGGTGGAAATTAAATTAGTAAAAATAATAAATTCCAAGTAAAAAGTTATCAACAAACATTTTTCGATAAAGCAATCCTTTTTGAGTTATGGTTGATGGAAAATGTTCATTTTTCATCAAAAAACACGTTTTTCGGCGGTTTTTGTCGAATAAGTGGAAAAATTGACGTCCTACAACAAAAATGCTCTTAAAGAAAATGAATCTTGTAAGAAAAGGTAAATTTTGCTTTTATTTATGTAGAGGCAATAAATATTAAGACAGGACTGGTTGAACGTGAAATAACTCAAAAAATTCAAGTTTTAGAAAAAAATTTACTAAAAAATCTTCAAAATAATATGATTTAAGCAATTAGCATAATAATTGACAGAGTTATGGTCAAAAAAGCAGCTAACTGATTTTTATTTTTGTTAAAATAGTGCAATAAACGATATATTTACCACCAGATTTAAAATTAAAGGCTCACCCTTCTACAATTTAGTTTATTATTTTATTTTATTTAAATAATAATAAATAACACGACAAATAAAAGAAATACAAAAAGATGTAATATGGGCAAAAATTTAGCAGTTTTTCCGTAGAACATTTTTGCTTTTTTTATTTCCATAGCACAAAAATTAACGGAGAAATCACGGTTTGAAGATAACAGTGGAGATTGGAAACCATATGTTTCAAGCACTTTTATCGCGAAAACAACGCGCTAAAAAATATTGAAACTCCTAGGAGTTGTAGCTGTTACAATTCCCTTTAAAATGTTTACGATAGCTTTTAAAATTAAGAAAGTTATCATTGTAAAACTGACATCATTTAGACGATTTATTATATTCAAGCGGTAGCAGACGAGGAAAAAAGGAGCAAACCAAGCAGCTGTTAAACATCTGCTCATGACGTTGTGTTTATTTGGCTGTAGTCAGTGGATTTTAAAAATCGTCAGAGTATAAAAAATGTTTGAAAATAAAAAAAATCGTAATTTTTTCATTAAGAGTTAAAAAATCGTATTAAATTGTTTCTTCTACCATAACTATAAAGAAGATTTTTGTTTTTCATATATACATATAAAAAAACTTGTAAATGATAAAAAAAGATTTTTTTTTGTAATTTTGTCGTTAAGGGTGGTTTTAAGGGTTGAAATATTATAAATACTATATAATAATGTGTAAGATATGTTGAACAATGTTAAATAATACCTGTTCTATTCGTGTAGATATAATTTTAGCCCAGGAGACGTCTATTTTTGTGGTTTACTTTTTTTAGCCTAGGGGTGGTTTTCACCCCTTAAAAATCAAAAGCACATGTCAATTTTATATAAATTTTGATCTAGAGAGTAAAATGAACTTGATTCCCAACTTTCAAAAAAATCGGTTCACTGGCAAAAAATTTTCCAGGTTCGGGCTTTTTTCCTCCCGAGTCACTGTACTAAAATATCGATTGTGCAGGTCAACGAAATAGAATGTTGTTAAAATAATTATTTTTGCAAACTGCGAAAAATTATTCTTTCCAATGATACACCCTTCACTAATATATATTTTTAAATTGTTCAACAGTAATTTAAACTAAAAGAATTACAAATTAATTTATACTAATACACATGGTGACCCATTCTTAATGACTCACCCAAATATTTTGGAAAAAAAAATCTTCATACAAAAGTTTTCGGAGACACAGTTGGGATCTTGACTATAACCTGGAGATCAAAATCATGTTGAGATCTAATGGATTTTCTTAAATGGATTTTTGACCAAAGGAACTGGAACTCATATTGACAAAATACATTTTACATCCGGTATTGCCTTAACTTATAATGGACGTAAAATTTTCCTCTTTTTCCATTTCCGCCCCTAGGGTGACCCATTTTTAATAATGCAGCCAAATATTTCCCAAAATACGCATCAGAGTAAAAATGTTTCAATACAAAAGTAGTACGGAAGAACGTGGACACCAGACGCTGATCTTGAACTTGATGTACTCAACCGATTTTAATACCATTTCGATAATAGAACGCTACACTATCAAAGAGTAGTATAGGACATATTTTATTTGGATAAAATCTACTGGGAAAGTAGGCACTATGGTTTCCATTGGTTTTAAGGATATTTAATGTGTCCGAAAAAATAAGAGATAAAGGACTGAATATTGGTATAAATTGTAATGTTTTTATTTACTCTTCGATAAAATCCCTTGCGAATGTAATAAATTCTATATTGGAGAAACCTCTAGACCTTTAAATGTTCGAATAAACGAACACAAAACTGAAATTAAAAACGACAGTTTGAAAAATCCAAAATTTGTGAACATGGTTGGGACGTTGGTCATAAAATACAATTTCAATATTCAGTAATATTACACAAAGAAGAGCACAACACGAAATGAAAACTAAAAGAGTCTGCTTGTTAAATGAAAACGGTTTTATCGGTACCAGCTTCTTGGGGTTCAATGGTTCCTGGTTGCCGAGGATTAAGGAAGAAATTGCTAATGGTCATGTCGTTATGAACAACCCAATGTCAGGGTAATAATTACCAAATTGAATTCCCTTAAATACGTCATAAGTCAAATAATAGATACTGTCAAACATTTTAATTTTGATATTTTAGATTTGTTGCTATTTTTATAATTTCTTTGCCATTGACAACGGAGTCTGATCTAGACTCCGAAGAACTGGCCGATCCACGGGGTAGGCTAAGGGGCTGAAGCCCCCCCCAATCATTTTTTTGTGTTTATATATAAAATATAAAAGTAAAATCAACCTTTAGTGACGTCACCCCCCCCTCTCCAACGAGATCTAGCCGCCGCCCCCCAATGTCAATCCTGGATCCGCCCCTGCTCAGAAACGTTTGGAAATATACAGACATTTCGTGACGTGGTGTTATTTCCCAGAAAGCGCTTGAACTTTGAACGTTTGTTTACAATTCAAAAACAAAAGGCGACAGTGACTTTCTAATTGCACCTTTAGATGTATCTCCAAAAAAAAGAGCCTGTTTTACATTTTCTGATGATGTTGACATAGTTTATGTTGTCACGTGTAACTACGAAAATCTTCGAACCTCATTATAAAAATTAGCATCTAATATGACAGCAGTTTGAGTCTTTAGCCGTAATATTCATTAAGAATTTCACTAAATTCTCATACACGCTGCCGGAAAGACCCAATAAAACAGCATTACCTCACAAAAACGTGTAGTTAAACGTTAACATTATTCCTTGGGGATTCAGCACGATCTCACGACAAAGAGACAACACAAGAATACTTAAGAAAACGAAAACATCCACGTCGTCTTGTCGACTCCCAAAAAGCAATTTCCATTTCCTACTTCAACGTATCTAATTATAATTCGAAACAGGAACAACGTTAATTTAAGAAACAAGAATTTTCGAGAAATTTCGTCTCTCTGGCTTCGAGCGGCACGGATCCACCTTAGCTAAATAGTTATAGAGAACGGAGCACATGCCTTTGGGTTTTCAAACTAATTTCTGTTTAATCATGCAAAAGATATGTGCCTACAACGGAAGCGACTTTGAGCATAACTTCCAAAGACGTACTACGGAACAAAAATCAGCCAGGGGAAGATCAAATAAGACCAGCGTGATATATAATATCGTAACTCCCGTTATTATTTTGGGAATTTAGTGTCTGGGGATTATTGAAAAATCAATTCTATAATATATCGGGTGTTCAAAACCACAAGTACACCCCGAATAAGATGCCAGCAAACTATTAAAAAAAATCTGACGACGTATCTTATAGGTATAGGTATTCTCTATAGATTGGACGCAAAATAAACTTCCGGGAGTTAATTTTTTCAAATGTAACATGCATATTTTCAGGGTATTCGGATTCTACGTTGAAAAGCATATCTTTTGTTAGGAGGATTTTTTGAAAAAAGGCATTGTTAGTCCTCAGAGGTACCTTAGATGAGAAGATCCTAATAATAGAGCTTTATATGCAACTTAAAATACAAAATGCGACTTTAACTAAGAGTATGAACTCTTCATCTGAGAATATCTGAAAATAATTTAGTCAAATGCGAGTTGGACTCGCATGCTAAAGGTTCCGTAGCTCCTTTAAGATTATAATATTCCAATTTCAGACAAGCAGGGAATTACTACATTTTCATATAGTTACCCTAATATATTTTAAAGGAAGCGTTTTAAATTTTTTAAAAATATACACTTTTATTTTTCACACATAGGTATTTTATTTTATCTGCTACATGACTCGCTTGATATTTTTAAAAATTCATATGTATTTAATTTTCTAATGTGGTCCCTAAAATTAACATTAGAGTTTTATTTTACTAATACACTTTCAGTGAAGCCTTTTATAATCTACTATGTGAATTTTAGGCTCTTTAGATTGGAAGATAAAGGAAAAATAGGTCAAGTTTTAAATAATAAATGATTAAATCGTTATACAAATTATTTAAACATACAAATAAAATATATTTCTCAAAATTTTAGATTAGTGTAGTTTCGAAAGTGGGAATTAAGTCTTTGTTCAACATTTTTGGTAATACCTTTTAAACAAGTGATTTTAAAATATGATATATTTCAATTCACACGGTGAGTCTTTTATTTAATATATTACATGATGTATTTGAAAATTGAATTTTTATTTTCCATTTAATTCTATAATTTGTTCCCAAAATTAATATTAGGGTTTTCTATTAATTTTTCTTGTAAATTTGAAGTGAGCTTTAGTACCCCTAATCATTTTAAATGTTTTAGGTAGTATGGTTTCGGAAATATAGCGAGAAATGAGAATATTTTAGATTTTTTTGTTAATATCCTGAAAACAATTAATTTTAAAATATGAAAAATATATATTTGTATTCCTCATAATGAGCCCGTTTATTTGATGTATTGCATGATGCATTAAAAAATATTTTTTTATTTTCCGTTTAATTCTATAATTTGGCCCCCAAAATTAATATTAGAGATTTCTTTGTATTTTCGTGTAAACAAAATTAAGGTATTATAGTTGGGGGAATAAAGGGGGAATGGGTAATTTTTTTAAATATTTTTATTAATTTAGTTTAAAATAATCATTTTAAAAATATGAAAAAATTTATTCGTCATAATAAGCCTTTTGATTTGGTATATTACATGATGCGTTAGAAATAATTTTAATTTTATGTCAAAATTAATAGTAGAGGTTTCTCCATATTTTTCTGGTAAAATTAGGGTGAGGCCCTATATCTCTAATATTTTTGAAAATTTTGCTTCTTATAGTTTCGGAGACAAGGGGGGGGAACGGTCGATTTTTTTACTTTTCCCCCAAAAGTACCCCAGAAACCAAATTTCTTCATTTACTATATTTACTCCTGGTTTACCAAAGTATACACTGATACCAAATTTCAACCTTGTCCGGCCAGTAGTTTAGTAGAAAATTACTGTGATTTGTGGGAGAGAGAAAAACAATAATCACTTCCGGTTCCTTCTGATCTGGGAAATTCTAACCATACATCCATGTTTTTCTTGAGCTATGTACATTCCAAACTTAGATTCGGCCTCTATGTAGAAGTAAACATGGTAAGGTATACTTTGTCGGGGATATCGCATGTTTTTTAGTTTGCGTCCAGTCGATAGAGCATACCCTTTTAGCTTTGGTTACGTCGTCAACTTTAAAAAAAAAACAAGTTGGTGGCATCTTATTGTGGGTGTAGGCCGTTTAGGGGAGTTTTTGTAGATCCGGTATATTACTACTAATAAAATAGTAGGCTCTATGCTGTTTTGTTTAAGAAAATATGACAGAATATCTCAGAAAATTAGTGAACTACGTTAGTTAAACGTGGAGAACAGAAGACTTAATCACCTAGGTAATTTTGTACATGCTTTATTAAATAACTACATTCAAGTATCAATTATTAAAAATGTCAATCAAATACTGATATCCATAACGTTAATACCAGAAATAAACACAAATTTTCTACTCTTAAACACAAAACAATTTTATCTATAATGCCATTAACCTATACAATCCACTCCCAGACAAATTAAAAGATTATAGCCTCTCAAAATTCAAAGCTAATCTAAAAGCCTACTTATTTTATAGACAGGCCTGTTCACAAGAGCTATATCGCTGAACGTGATCTTATTTTCCTGCCCTTCCATTTACCTTAAGCCTTAGCATAGTATATATATATATATATATATATATATATACAGATTGGAAACTATTTCTGATTTTTAATGGCATCCTTTGTTGTTTGAGGTGTTGTGTAAACCAGATCTTTAACTGCAATTTTTGTGAAATCGGGCGATATTGAAGGTTATTTGAAAGAATCTCGTCTACCGATCCATTGTGATGGAAACACATAATTAAAATGATCTATTAATGTTGTATAATGTGCAGATGCTCCATCATGCACATACGAGATACACCGTGTTCTACTCAATATTGACTGTAACCGATCTTTACAAATACCTTTTATTTGTTATCAATTTGAAGTAAATCAGTTATAGTTATAGTTTGAGTAATACTTCAAACATTAAGTAAAATGTTTAGAGCCTTCTTAGTGTGAATGAGAGAATATATGGTGCATTTAGTTATAATTTAATATAGAGGATGTGCTATTTAAAAATAATGAGATATATGAGATTCTGAGAATGAATAGGGGAATCTATAATAGAATATATAATATAATATGGCCTATGTTTAGTTTGCAAATATAGAAGTTTGGTTCACCACTGATTTCTAGAATATTCTATATATTTAATAATATGTCGACAACTTGTTTTAAAGATTTTTTCCTAACACTAAGGTAATTGTTATGTCTTTGTTACATAAGTTTAATTAATGTGTAAGGTCATTTAGTAAACAATTTGCTTTGTTCCAGGAGTCCTGTTTCACAGAGCCATCCTCATGTCGGGCTCTGCGTTATCACCTTGGGCACTGGTTCACCAACCGGCCAGATATGCAGCTCAAGTGGCACATTACGCAGGTTGTGCTCCAACTTTGCCGTCTCCTCACTTACTGAACTGCCTCAGAGAGAAACCGCTAGAGGTGCTGATGGGTACTCCAATACTTGGTGCTCCAGAGTTCGCGTTCGCCTTCGGGCCTAGTGTGGATGGCGTAGTTATAGATACCGGGGAACCATCAGGTAAATACCGTAAGTGTTATGAAGAAGTACATTTCTAAAACAAAAAATACTAGTAGTTCCAATAATAATCTAAATAAATTGATATATTTTCAAATGATTCTCAGTTGGGGCCTACCGTTATACATATCGAATATCTTCAAGATACACTTGGTTTAACACAACTCTAAAAATGTAATTTTAATTAATTTTATTTTGTAGTTACGGCTTCTATTTCTATATAAATATAGTTTTATGTATGGTATGCTTCCCCAGTCAATTTTTCTGACAGTTGTCAAACCTGACCATCCTAAAACTGTTCAGCTATATCTTTAACGATTATCCTCTAGGTGGCATATTCATCATTAATGCATTCTTTCAACATGTTTAATAAATCAGTAAATTTTGGATCATCATAGGCTCTCGGATCTATCGTTGATCTTTCCTCATTGTCATCTAAATTGTAATCCTCGGGGACTGTGGCACATCCTGACGTATCGACATCATGACTTTTTCTTTCTGTTCTTTACATCCCAGAGTTCCAATTTTGCCCCATATAGACTCATCATTTTCAGCCTTAATAGACACTCGACTTGAAATTTTGATCAAATTATGGTCATTGCCTCTTTGGTCTTCTTGGAACTTGTCGTATGAATCATACGATTAAGATTTTCAAAGTTAGTTCTAATAAAAATAGCCGAATAGTGCCATCACGGGTAGTACGGATAGCTGTAGTAGTCGGAACTCGTTTATTTCCTGTCTGGTCAAGTAGCGAGTAGTAGTTTGTAACAAATGATTACTTTTTCTCTATCATGACCATTGAATAACAAGTGATAAACGTAAAATCTTTGAATTCTAATTTTAACACGAAATTATTTCTTGGCAAGTCACTTCGCCCTTTCATTTGAACAGAGGGTGTTTCACCCAAATTTCTCCAAAAATTGATGTTGTACAAGAAATTACATCAGACCAATGCTGTTTAGGACAGGGGGCTTTCTTTCATATCGGTATTTACCATGAAGCCCTTTTGACACCGGATCTTAAGGGAGGATCCAAAATGATATTTTTACAATGTCAAACTAAGGTTAAATATAGAAAATTCGTTCCAAAACCGTTTTCTTCAAATTTGTTTGTTTGTGGGCGTGTAAATCCTTAACTTGAGCATCCTGAACTTAGAAAAAAACTGCATCTAATCGAGTTTTTATTTTACCTTTATTTAACCTTGTAAAGGTAATATTCTAAAATTAAAAAATATTATTTCAGATATAAAATATCGTGTTGTTTCAGACCCGCGCTAAAAATCATGGTTATATTGTATAAAAATTAATATTACCTAGGAAAGTCTAGGTCGCTCTGCTGAGGTGGCTGAGCCCGAAAACATTCAAAATATTCTGAAAATTATGCCCGATCATTAAGTTGCAAAAGATTGCTGGCATCCTAAAGATATCCAAAGGGACCATGTTCCAAATTGTGCAGAAAAGGGTGTATCGTGGGTGAAAACCGACCAAAACTTTCGAAGACACGACAGTCAACAAGCAAGGTGATGGTCTCTGTATTTTGAAACCGCAATTTTGCTCATCGACATTTTTCCGAAGAGCCAAACGATCAACAACGACTCTATATTGCGACACTGCATCAGTTGCATCATGCTGTGAAGCAGAAATTAATGAAATTGTAGAATTTTCCATTCGAGTTATTATCCATACCCCCATATTCACCAGATCTAACCCCATCTGACTTTGTCTGTTATAACCGCAACTGGAGCAATAAACAAATTTGTGTATATAATAGGAATATAATATAAAAAAAAGTCGAGTTTTACTTTATAATCTGGAGACTTAATTACCCATGTGATATGTGACATTTTTTGTTAAGAGTAAACGTAAGCGGTGAACATACTGAAACCTAACTTAAAAACGAGCGGCAGTCATTTGAGACTGAACGATGAAAGCGAAAGCTTCTTCGAAATATTCTTTCCTTCTCTCGTTATCTCACTGTCTCTATATTTCTTTCTTTGTGTCACTCTTAGTAATGGATATAAATATCAAGTGAATTAAAATAATTGTCACTGTTTTGTTACGACTCAAGTATTAATCCTAATTTAACTCTTAATTTAAATAATCTGCAAAGAAATATAAGTTTAGATATTGAGTAAGTGTTTGTAAATAGTTTTGTTTATCTGAAATATTAAAAGACAAGATGTCAAAGAAAAGTACGTTTTGTTCATCATGACAATCGCATAAAAATTATAAAAAGCAATAAATTATATACCTATATATTCAACGGTAGCATTAACCCAATATTAAAAGGAGTTTTATTCATTTTATGCGAATTGAAAATAGTACATAAAATTAATTAATAATGACATAATATTAAAAAAAGTATAATTGTTCTCGGTTTCAAACCTCAGAAGTTTGGATCTGCAGTCATGCGCTTTAGACTCATGACCAAGTTCCGGCTGTATGTAATACATCAGTGCCTCTAATGAGTGGTAAACGTATATTTTTAATTACGATAACAAAATGATGTAAACAAAGGACATATTGTGCTTAATGTGTATTCTTCTATGAGTTTTGTTTGTATTCTTTTTTATTTCTGACGTATTTCAAGTCTCCAATTTAATATATCACAAATAGAGAATTGGAGTCTTTATTAGAACGAAAAGCAAATTTTGTGCAGGTGTTCTACATTACTTGGATGTTATATTGGCTGATTTCATATTTATTTTATTCTCTATAAAAAGAGAGTTAAAGTATTACCTGATCCCTGTTTTTGATACAGAGGACTGAATTAGATGGGTATTTCAAGATCGAAGCAGTGTGTATGTCGAAACAAATGAAATTTAAAGATATGCATGTCATTCCCTTGCTCATCTATTTTCATAGGTTAAGTGAGGGCCACCGTTATCAAGCTTTCGCTTCAATAACTTCAAAAGATTGAAATGGCTGTATACCCGAGTAGTTTAAGTGATTATTCTGATTAATGAAGTTAGACTAATTAACAAAGGCAGGTACATATGTGCTTACGTTCTCCGAGTAGGTGACAATTATGGTATTTTGTCGAGAACATGACGAGTATTTTCTATGCATGACTGGTAACTAACTACACGTTGATCTATCATTCTATTTAGCAACGGCTTTAACTTTGCATACAACAGCCCAGTACGTGAACTTTCCTCTTTGTTGCATCGAAGTCTGTGGTCGTTTGGAGAGCAAACTCAAAACGTTTTAACCTATTAGAGAATCGAGTATGGGAATTCTCATTTAGAATAATTGAATTGCGTGCGCAATGGTGTCTTGATGCGAGACAGGGAATTTATTGTCCGACAAGCATTTGTTTTATATGTTCCGTGGCAGACCACGCGAGCAAAACAATTAAGGGTTAGCCGGAAGATGAGCGAGGGTCAGAATGGATTTATAGTTTCCGACAAGGAATAATGAAGGGCAAGACCGGCGGGTTTGAAATTCTACATTTTTCTTGGATAACCGCAGAAGGGATACGCAAAAAATATTCAGCCTTTAACGAACTTAACCTTATTAGTGGAGAAAATCTAAAATGATACTTATAAATCCACTTACAAAACTACAAGTGCAAGACCTAGGGTAGCAATCACATAAAAGAATTGGTAGGTTAACTAAGTCCTATCAAAGCACGGACTTATAAATTCAATAGACCGAAAGCTTCACTCATAAAGCAGATACAAAACCGATCCAACATTAAATATAAACAAATGATGAGTGAGAAAAAGACAGAGCATCATGAGTTGCTAGCCGGCAACAATGTACAGCTTGAGACCTGTTGTCGTATAATATCCAGTAGCGTAACGTAGAAATATTAAACAGTTTTAGATGTAATCCAACATCTATTACCTACATATTTTATTCAATAATTACAAAATCATTTTGTAAAATTTTAATGTAATACAAAAATTATGGTGATAAAATAAATATAACTTGTTTAACGTATTTGTATAACATATCTGATCAAACCTTGAAATTTCTAAATATTTATTTGCAATTGGGAAGTTAATTATTTTTGAAAACTCCATATTGAGTGGTAAAGGCGTCAATTGTAATGGGTAAGAGGGATGTATTGGTGTCGCATATTATGGATTTAGGGACAGATTTTCGAAATTCAAAATTTAGAATCCAATATCGCGGACTGCTAATCAAACTCAATGAATCTACCTAAAAACTTGTACAAAGTGTTATTATTTTAGACATATTCTTGGGCAACATATTAAAAATGACAAACATATTGTTTTAAATTAGTCGTGTTTTTTTTTTATTTTTTCTATAAATCCTCTAAAAATAGGGCTTTTGTATAAAAAAGTAGCAAATCTCTATCCCATTTTCTATAAATAATATTATAATCATTGTTAAAAAGATATGGACTGCCAATTTTTAATAAATATACTTGTGAAATAATAAATAAAATATTTTCTTTACAAAAAGCTTCAAAATATCACAAAAATGCACTTAACCTCAACGCAAACACTGAAACACTGTTTTTTGCCGGCAACAAGGTAAGAAATAAATTCATTCATAAATCCATACTGGTCGTTATCTCATCGTAAAACTAGTAAAAGCATTGCCAAATGTAGCCATTTTATGTATTATACTATAAGATGAGAATAATTTGAGATATTTCTGTAGTAAATATTCCAGCGCCACATTAAGCCTCTTATATAATTAGTAAATTATGGTTTATATTTTCTGTTGGATCTTATATGTTGTGTGTAAATCAGTAAAGTATTTTAGTTTCTATATTCCTGTCAATTAGCTTATAATGATTTTGTTAAATCTAGCTACAGTGTATCGAGAATAAAGAGATAGTTTGGATGTTGGAACGCATAAAAATGTAAACAATTGGGTCTATGATTTTGAAATCGGTTAATTAGAGTTTATGTTTGTTCAATTTCATTCTATTTTCAATTAATTTCATCCCAGAATTCGAAAAATTATAATTTCATTCAATGTTCCTTATTTCGACTGCTCATTGGAATTTCTCCACTTCTTTTCTTTACTATCTCATTCCATTTAAGAAATAATGATAGTAAAATAATATATTCTAGATGCAGTATGAAAAATGCAAAGTAAAGGCTAAATGTATAATATGTTGTTGATGGGTGTTAGTATATAGCTAGTGTGAACGTATTTAAGAAAAGAAATAAACTAAGGACAGTTGATTTGTTAATTAATATTAAAGACATTGATATATTAATTTCTATTTCAGTTTGAAATTCTAAAATTTCAATTACGATTCTAACCATCATAACTCATAATGTCGACAAACAAATTTATATTTCATATTTCAACTTCATGTCAAACAACATTGTTTTGTGCTATGACTCTTTTAATTAGATCTGTTCTGCTAATAAGTTTATTTCTTTTCAAAGAACAGGTTCGCGGAACAGTCAGTGCAAACCTGTTCTCAAGAACCTGTCCCCTCCTTTTTTTTCGTACATCCAGTCAGGCAAAATGCGAGTGGCTCATGTTTAAGTAGAAACGTGGAACCAGTTGCATCGTTAGAAAACTCCAGACCTTCCATGTTGCGTAATCATCTGTATCCAAGACAGGTATACAGATAATCACAATACTAATTATTTCTAATTATTTCATCCAAAGGGTTATAATCTTTCCTTGAATTTGGTATTAGTTACTTTACTATAGTTAGTTACAAACTAGGGTATATATGTTTTTCAAGAATTCAGTTTGAAGCAATTGACAATTATCGGTTATTGGTCACAACAAAAAAGAACACAGAATACATCATGTATTTTGGATGTTAAGAACCTATTAAAAATAACTTTACGGTCGAAAATCAAAGCCATAAATCATTAAAAAAATTAATTGTAATATTTTTAATTTTTATATGTAATATCTTCTAAATTTAAGTTAGTTTTTCCTACTTAGAATTTTTCGGTACGCCAAAAGTTCTAGGAAAAATAATTGTAGCATTTGACAAGTGGATATACAAAGGTTCGCCATAATATAATTGTAACATGGTATCTTTATTCATTACTTTATTCAATTAATATAGAAATGAAGAGTAAATATTTGAGTTTATTTACTAAAGTTGTTGCATGATGCAACAAAACAAACCATAGCTTTGCTAAATAATAATGCAGTAGCATTTATTTTTTATTAATTAAAATATTCGTCGACTTTTTCGAAAACGAAATCTTCAATGACGTTTTTATTAAAGTTTGGCATTTCTTGGATACATTTTTTTCAATACTAGACACAGAAAGAGCATTTAGCCAGTCCTGAGACCTCGTATTTCTATGTAAGGTTTTAATCTTTCACTACAGTTTGCGTCCAAATTGATTCCCCGCCATAAATAATGCAAGGAAAACAAAATAATGTATTTATGGGATCACATCCTCACAACAATTTCTTTTATTATAAATTTCACTTTTAAAACTTTAATTTATTTTTCATTTTGCACTCTTGTTTGAAGATATGGCCTAGTTATACCAGCCAATTTTATATCAAATTTGTTTTGAAACGATTTATTATTGTTTTTAATATAGTCAGTGTTAAAGTTTATAGTCATTTTCACAGTTATGTAAACACACACACACATACACACACACTATGTATATTAAATATAACAAAGCAACCACTAATTAAATCAGGTAGACAAAATTTTGAATTATTGAAATGTTCGGATACGTTCGATCAATATCAGCAGAGCTCGGTGTTTCCGTGCGGCGTACAAGAATCAGCCCATTACTTCATATAGTTTGCATTAACTATCTTCTATCTCACGTGCTAAGCGTGTTATTTATATCGTATCTCATAGAAGCTATATAAGTTTCACCGTGCGCTGTGAAATATTCTTTCGAGCTAATATAAGTCTTAATACAAGTTTGGATTAGAGCTTAAATTGTTTTTTGATTCGTTGTTATTGACATTATATTTATTAAATATTTTGTGTCGATTTTTAACCTTATTAAAAGCTCATTAAATTTGGTTGTTTTCTGAAGGATATTTGTGACATATTTTTCAATGTTTAAGTACTTCTTAGGAAATAACACCACAGTTAAGAAAATTGTTGTAAATTCCAAACGTTTCGGGGTCTAGGTCAGATTCCGTTGTCAATGGTTAAGAAACTATGGATAAAAAAGGCACAATTCTAAGCTGTAAATTAAAATATTTGACAATATGTATTATTTGATTTCTGACGTAACTAAGAGAATTTTATTTGTAATATACAGGGTAGCACAGAAACTTCTAAAGATCATATAATCATAAAGTTCCTTTCAAATTGGTAGAATTTGAAAGGGAGATCTTCAGAATTTTATGTGGCGCTCCTAGGTGCGACTTTGTTATAAGACAGTGCATTCGCCCAAAATGCGACCAAAGAATTTTGTTGATTCAGTGGTCCCATTAAACTCATAAGGGAAAACCTAGGAAAAACCTTATGAACTATCCCGATATTAGGTTGTTCACAAGGACATGACCATTAGTAATTTCTTCCTTAATCATCGGCAACCAGGAACGACTGAATTCTACGGAGGTAGTAGCGATACAATCGTTTTCATTTAACAAAATTAAAGCAGACTCTTTTAGTTTTCTTTTGGTGTTGTGTTCTTCTTTGTGTAATATAGATGAATTTTGAAACTGTATTTTACGACCAAGGAGTCCCAAGCATGTTCACAAATTTTGGATTTTTCAAATTGTCGTTTTTTATGTAATTTTTGTGTTCGTTTATTCGAACATTTGGAGTTCTAGAGGTTTCTCCAATATAGAATTTATTACATTCACAAGGGATTTTATAAATGCAATTTTTTGTATTTTGAGTTGTGTTATTTGGTTTGGTTTTTCATGTAATCGATTTTAGTGTTTTTCTTGTTTTAAATGATGTTTTGATATTATATCTGTTTGTTTTCCACTCTTTTTACTCTTTCTGATAGACCCTGTATGTATGGTATAGTTATTGTATTAATGTGATTTTCTTGGGAGTCAGTGTTGCTTGATGAAGTTTGATGTTGGTTGTTAGGGATTGTTTGGTATTCGATTTTGTTTAACTCGTTATTAATGAATTTATTTGGGTAATGATTGGTAGAGAGTACATTTTTTATAAACGTTTGTTCTTCATTGAATTTATTGATGTTAGAACAATTGGTTTTTGCTCTGTCATATAGAGATTTGATGATACCTCTTTTTACTTAATTTGGATGATTAGAGTTAAAGTTCAGATACCTGTTAGTGTGAGTCGGTTTTCTGTAAACTTCTGTTTCAAATGTCGATTGTGTTTTGGTTATTAAAATGTCTAAGAATGGTAATTTGTTATTCTGTTCAAGCTCTAGTGTAAACTGAATAGTTTGTTCTGTATTGTTTATGTCGTTAAGTAATGCATGTAAATCCTCAAGATTATGTTCCCAAATAACGAATATGTCATATTATTAAATTTGGTGGTTCAGCGCACGAGTGCACTTAACGGACACCCCCCCCCTGCTCTCAAGTATTGACTACTTCCGTTCTTCTTATCAATTGTTCTTTCATTCTCATATCTGAAGTAACTGCACTTTTGTCTTTATGGTTTACAAAATCCGTACATATTGTTTTGTTCATATTTAATGTTAATTTATTTTCTATAGCCACTGACAACCATCTCTAAAGACGATTTTAAGCTGGATTTAAGGAAGTAAGACAAAAGACAAAAGTACAGAAACTGTGATGGCGTTTTTCGTCCTAAAAACTAAAATATCCAACCAAAGAAATCCTATCAGCACTGAAACCAGCCCTTACATTTGAAGCACAGACAAGAACAGATCAACAAAAACAAAATGAAGCGTTAATTATATACATAATATTGATAGAAAAACAAATTAGACGAGAGAACGAGACAAAATCTAGTAGCTAACATTTGTAAAATCAGCAAACGCTATATCAGATAACATATTCAAACAACACCAAAGAAATAACAAGACAATTTACAGCTAAGAACAACAAATAATTATTAAGAAGAAAACCAACAGATGTAGTTTCTAGTCGTTTGAAGAAAATAGTTATTCCCCAAGGAAGTTCCAGTTTTCGTGGACCTGAGAAACATAATAAAATATTCCATTGAAAAAACTATTTCCAGCGAACAAAACCCATCTTCGTCGAATCGAAATCAGGATACCACGTTGTGTTGAATTAAATGAAATGAAATGCTTCCACATTCCCCATTATCGTCCTTTGTTTTCCATTGCAGCAACATTCTGCACGTACATTTCTCATTAATTACGAAACCTCCACAACTAAGATATTACACGAGAACCGAGCATTTTTCAAGTTTACAGTGCTTTTTCACCTCATTACTTTCCGTCGTGTATGCGAGGCAAAAAGTCGTTTTTATCGACACATTTTGCCAAACGCTCTACCTCTTGCACGTAATATCATTTCCTGTACACGTTCTGCCGTGAGCAATCAGAATTTAATAACGCCACACACCAATGTTGCGAATTGTCGCGTATGTCGCGCGACCGTCGGGTGATAATTGACCGATAGTAATGAAAGGGCCACGTTTGCTAACAACTAGTCGAACAGAAACGTTTCTGGAAGAGGTGATTAGGGGGTAAATAATCCCCGACCAGTTAGATTATCGCACTGTTGTTTTCACATTGAAACACCGAGAATAACTGAGAATATACTTTGTTGCTCTACAATACGTTGTAATTTCTTTTATGCTTCTCTATCAACCTTATAATCTATCAACTAGCAATAAAACGATCAAAATTAAACTAGTAAGAAAAATATTCCAACTGTTTAGCATGTTGGATATGGGTGTAGATTCATTAAAATATGGCCCCCAGATGGTAGTGTTTTTAAAAATTTGTACGCCACGTCAAGTGTAATATACACTGAGGACGCGTGGGTTGGAACAAATTCATTTAAAATTCAGTTGTGTTTTTTTGAAAAAACGCTCTGACACAACTGCGGTTTTTGTGATGATAAACTCATTTATACAGGGTGGGCCAGAAATAAATGCGACCATCAATTTCATTTTTTCAAATGGAAATATTTATTTTTTATTTTATTTTTGAATTTTGCATTGAATTATACGTTTTTTCATGTACAATGTCCTATACCGAAAATTAACAGTTATTAAAAAAATTACATTTATTCCAAAATTTAAACAATTCATTTAGCATTTGTGGTAGGATTCGTTGTATTTCGGCCCTAATTCTATTCTTTAATTCCTCGATATTTTCCGGCTTATTGAAGTAGACTTTCGATTTCACGTAATCTTAAAGACACAAATCTAACGAACTTAGATCTGGAGACCTAGCTGGGCATTCGATATTACCTCTCGCACTGTTCGCGAATAGTGCGGCGGCGCTCCATCCTGTTGAAACCATACCGAATCTGCCAGTATATTGGGGTTTTCACCATTCGGCTAATGTTCTGTTAAACAGGGTATTATGTCATTTTGTAATAGGTCTAAATACTTTTCCCAGTTAAGTGTTCCCTCAATAAAAAAAGGACCCACAATTGAAGTACCCACAATTCCGGCCCATACGTGAACTTTCTTGGAAAACTGTGTATGACTTTCCATAATCCAATGTGGGTTTTCTGATGCCCAATATCGAAAATTTTGCCCATTTACTGAACCATTTAAACAAAATGTAGCCTCGTCGGAAAAAACAATCTATCTTGAAAAATGCCGGTTGGCATTGCATCTATCCATCATTATTTCGCAAAATTTTACTCTCCGGTCCAAATCATCTTCAGTAAGTTCCTGAACTAAATGAACTTTGTATGGGTGCCATTTATTTCTATGCAAGCATTTTAGAACAGAAGATTTACTTATTGACTGTTCTGCGGCTATTTGTCTAGTGGATTTGTGAGGATTTTCTTGTAAATCTAGCAAAACATTAAGTGTATCTTCTGAAAGTTATTTGGTTTTCTAATTGTCGCTTACATATTAAACAATTCATATTTTGAGACTTTGCAACTGCCCTTACAACTACTTATTTGAAGTATAATTATAGTACAGTTTCTATGGAAAATCCAACATTAAAAAAGGGTTTCCATTCATGCGACTAAAATACCGCCAACAATCATAAAAACCAGATGTAAATAAATAGGTTCAAACCAACAAACACCTTATTTTTACCGTTGTTTTCTTAACTTTAACTTAAAATATTTAGAATTCAATGTAGAATTCAAAAACAAAATAAAAAACAAATGTATCCATTTGAAAAAAATGATGTTGATGGACGCAATTTATTTCTGGCCCACCCTGTATAAATGAGTTTATCATCACAAAAACCGCAGTGTAAAACAAAACCGACGTATCTGAGCGTTTTTCCAAAAAAACAACTCCTGAATTTTAAATGAATTAGTTCCAACCCAGGCATCTTCACTGTAGATTGGTACTGTTTTTTATTTACAAATATCGTCATTCGTTTTACATGTTCACATCCTAATTTTCGAATTTTGAAGATTCTCATGGCAAGCAAGATGCTGCAAATCCTCACTAAAAAACAAAAAAACTCTTCTATGCACAAAAACGAAGCAAATATAAACTGTTCGCTTGATTGATAAGTTTAACTAATTTAAATTATTTTTAATTTACTAATATTTTACACATTGCATTATACTTATTTCTTGTTTCATATTATTTCATTATTTGTAAATGCTGTAAGATAAATATTTCTTTTCTATAATTTTATATACTTTAATGGAAAATTAGAAAGAATTCATTAATTATGTATATATAACTCAAATTTAGATCAAAAAATTCACGGCAAGATAATAGAAATTGAAGGTGTAGACAGCTATCGGCTCCCAAGCTTTAACTATTAAACTGAGACGTCCCGTTGAACCACGCCGTGTTAGATTGTGATTGGCATATGACACTTCTGATATGCCTTGCAGTCTATAGATACACCATTGATGAGGCACCAGCTTAATCCCACACCAGCAACATATTAAAGACAACAGTAGACCAAATCTGATACGGTTGTGTCAATAAACAAGGCCGTGGAGTTTCATAATACAATAAAATAAAATATGATTTATGTCCCGATTTCGTTCGATTCTGCACATCACGTCACTGGTGAGAGAAATTTGAATCCTGATTAAGCAATGTTATAAATATTAAATATTTTTAAAGCTGTTAATCAAGCTGTACTTGTGGTCTTTTAGAACATTAAAGTTTTGTCCCAGTAAACACATTTTTTCATTTAATTTGATAACTTAGCCAACAAAAAATTGCATTTTGTAATGATTTAGAATTGGCACTTTCGCAATTATAATACCCATAGGAGCGATTCTACCGAACATTCGTTTTTTTTTCTCCCCCAATATTTACAATTCGACCTTTATACACTCTAGGTATCCCAAGGGACTAAGGAATTTAAATCATCACCATGAATTTAAATTTGAAATAATCAGTTCAAGCAATTTTGTGTTATTTTTGCATTTATCATTGAATTACTTAAATATGTATCTTATTATCCAAGAGTTGTGAAATCAATCAAATTAGATCGCCAATGAATGTTAATCTATAAAATATTCTTTATCAAAATTCGTTAAGTTCATATAAAACTAGGTTTCACTGATAACTTTTTCCGCCAATATATCCAGAGGTTAAAATGTATGACAAATTAAGTAACATTTTAATATTTTAATTGTTTCTCATTTTTGATATTTTTCAAATTTTGGTCCACATATAAATTATATTGAGATATATTTGTATGCAATATTGCAGCTACATTACTTCAATATTGAGTATTTCCAATAAAAACCAATTCAGATTTTAGTATTCCTGAAATATTATTGTAACTTTGCGAATAACTATAGTATAGTATTTAGCAATATTCCTGCAATATTATATAAATATATTATATTATTAAATCAAAACTGCTCACACTCTAATATTGGGCGTATATTACATTAATATTGTGTTTAAATATATGTTTATGTAAGTATGCTGTGGTATAGTAAAGAAATTATATTTAGCTATATTTGTATCTAATATTGCAGCTACATCGTTTCAATATTGAGTATTTCCAATAAAAAACAATTCAAACTCTAGTATTGCGGGAATATTATTGTAGAATTGGAAATAAATATAGTATTTACCAATATTCCTGCGATAATATAGAAATATATTATAATATTAAATCAAAACTGTTCACACTCTAATATTGCTCTTATATTCCTGTAATATTGTTTTTATATATATTTTTCTGTAAGAAATTATAGTGAGATATATTCGTATGTAATATTGCAGCGACAGTGCTTCAATATTGAGTATTTATTATAAAAACCAATTCGAACTCTAATATTGCTGGAATATTACTGTAACATTGCGAATAAATATATCATTTAGCATTATTCCTGGGATATAACAAAAATATATCATAATATAAAATAAAAAATATAATCAGTTTACTGCCAATATTACAATATATTGCAAAGATATTGCGATATACTCGTGATATTTCTGCAATATATTCTGCTATGTGTGGGGAAATTGTTGATATTATAATATTTCTCTAAAATTTATCACTCACCAGCGATATCAAACTCTCAATTTTGCCACATAAAAACCATAAAACCTACCAATATCATGCCTATTTAGATCACTGGTGACCGATATTTCTCTACCATATTATTTTCTGTATAGTACGCAGGGTTTGTTTTTCCGCGTTGACATACAAATAATATTAATTCTAATGGCAGATAGTGTAAGTACTTTCAGTAATTTTAGAGAGCTTAGAAGGAGGCCTGATAACATTAGAAAGTTTTTGGCATACGTTTCTTTTTCATTCCCCAGACCAGACGTAATATATTATAATTATGGTTCTTAACCATAGGACTGAAATTTTTATTTTACAAATTTCTTGGTAATCTCAATCATTAGATGTCTCTATTAATTTTTTTGTCGGTAGTATCATTTTTCCCAATAGAAATATAAAATAACACTACCTATTTTTAAATTTGCGATGCTCATTCATCCCTTTCTTGCAAATTCTACAACTCTGTCCAAAATAAAATCTCTAAAAATAAACTGGGGTTTTTTATTTTCTTTAATTTGATTTCATTAGACATATTATTTCAAAACAGACACTTAGATTTTTGGATAAACTTCTCTTAATGCCTTCTGTGTTATTAGATTTTTAGTATTTTACTTATGAATGGAGTTGAAAACCCTTTATTTCCACTGCATAAAAATCATTTTTAAGACTTAGCCGCAAACTTGTCTCTGTTATAAGCTGCAAATATCTGTCCTGAATTTAAGTTACTTTAGGAGACTACATTAAGATATACAGTGTGTCCTAATAATGAAGACAACCTATAATAAGAAATGTTTAAATGCCAAAGTTGTAGTTATTTTACGGCCAACCTAACAACCACGATAACCATCATCGAGGATTCAGAAAGAGTGGAAACCTTTACATCTTAATATGACCAGGACCTGCAAGTCAAATTTTTATATGGCATCCCATTTTTTATCACTAATTGTTAAACTCAGAAAATGTTGCATTTCAATAATAAAAAGCATGTTTGCATATATACAAAAGTGTAAAAGTCTAAATTTTAATATTTGTGTTAAATTCACCAATAATTTATAAATATCGGTATCTATTAAACTCCAAATACTTACAAATCTAGATGCAAATATTGTAATAGCGGTATTATAATATAAATTATCCCTAGCACGAAAAACTGGGACGCCTTATTAAAAAAGTATTCGGTTTGTTGTCTTTCCTGAATATTTAGAAAATTCCATTTAGGGGGCTCCATGTGTCCCATTTATGCTTGGGTTAGTATAATATATTCTGCAGCACCTTTTTAAAAACAGTTGGTTTGGCACTATGCGGTACCGAATTGTAGTATTCAACAAAAAAATAAACCAGGTATATCCGGACATACTGAATTGGTATTTTTTGCTGGTTTGGATTTATTCGAAGGAAATTGATGTTATTATTAGAAAATATCATTCATTCTGTGTTGCTAAGAAAACTGGAAACACTATTTGTTCTTAGTATGAAATTCTAAACAATGTGGTAAAATAATTGCTTAAAACTGTTTTTGGTATTATAATATTAACTTTCTACATTCAATTATATTCCCACACCCAAATGCATAAATCCTCTTTTTGTTTATTCTAATATATTCTAACAAAATCCTCGTTTAATATTATACCTTAATTTATAAATCAATATTAAACTCTTCTGCTGTTTGTAATGGCCTGAATAATTATATCTTAATATTTAAAATTAAGTTTTTCGAGTTCAATCATTGAGTAATTACCTTTTCAAAATACTGATTTAACACTACTTTCTTCTCTATTATCTATCTTCATTATATATTTTATTTATTATATTCATGATTTACGGTTTATCTTATTCTAAGATTAGATAAAAACAAAAAATAAATCATCAATTTGTCTCGTAAATAAACGCTATCAAATTTGGGCATCTGACGAAAAACTTCTTACAAAAATCAGGTTAGGCATACATCACTATTTTTTTTTCATTAACAAAACAATTGGAGGCCTCTTGCAGACGTTTAGTTTACTATTACGAACTTCTTGAACTGGGAACCCGTCTATTTACTAATGACGTGCTGAAGACAATTAAAATGAACTAAAACAAAAAATTCACTTCTTTTTCCAAGCAGGTCATTACGAAATTCCATGGCATAGATTTTTTACCGACATATTTATGAACACAACATTTTTAATCCGTAAAATTTTCCGCCCGGATGCAACGATCTAATCTCCTTTATTCGCCACCTACATTCATTAAACTAAAATCTCGGATCAGCGGCAATATCCGAGAGAGGATTATGACAATTCAAAGACTCGATAATATTTATGGTTCAAATCCTTCAACTAAAAGAGTGTGTGTGTTGTTTTTCGATATGAGTATTGCAACGCTACCGGGATTAATTCTTTTTATCTCGCAAAACAATAACAGAAAAATTTATTCTAGTGCTTTTGCATAGACGACACAGAATTAAAATTCAGCTGCCGTTGCGGCCCCGCAACGACGTCTGCCGTCTCATTAATTGTTGATTGCTGATGAAAGAGCGTATTTAGAGATCGATAAAATTTAAAGGCCTGCCTTAGAAAGATGTTGATAAGGGCACGTTATTGGAAGAGAGTCCTTGAGAGAAACTGATAAGGAGGGTTCTAAATGGATAAAAAACCATTATCGTCGTCTATTTTTTGGCAGAAATCAATTTAGATGTTCAGTAATTAGGCGCAGAAACCCAAGAGAAAAACATTTTTGTGTCGGACGAAAAACCGATACGTTCGAAAGAGGTTGGTATGGTTTTAGATATATATTTTATGTATAATACTCTTTTACAGAATAGGATTAGAGGGTAGATTAAAATGAAGCATTAAAAGATTTTATTTGCTCGATTTTAACACCGTTTTATTGGCCTCACTTTTGACCAACTATGTAACCAAATCCCGGAAGTCAATTTTTACTTACTTCTAGTTATGACTGGCGCATCCACCATCATTTTTTATACTATATTTACATCTTTATTTCTATTTGTTAAGCGTGATTTTAGTTCTATAAACTATAATTATTAAGATTTCCTACATTGAAATACTCCGTGGATATAATACGACAATAAAGACAGAACAAACTAACATACTAGTGAGTAGAATGTGCCCTATGAGGAAGATTCACGGAACGTCAACAGCATGATGACACCAATGCATACAACGTTTTACGATTTTATTATTATGTGGTTTTACGTTAAATAGTACCTACTTCTTATTAAATACAATATTTTAAAGGTTTCCAAATAAATATCTATAGCCTTCTCTGCTGGAATGCAAAAATACTGTAATGTTTTTATTTTCTCACACGATTTGTTGAATTCTTGGATTTATTTAACAACACAGTCCAACTCACTCTAATTTAATTTCCACTACTTTAACACATTTTATATTCACAGAAACTATTTACAATTTATATTAACTATACAATACGACCGTCGAAAACTGAATGACTCCATCGCCAGCTCTCCGTATTTATATATTTCTCTCGGAATTATTCTGGCAAGTCAACGAACCATCGGGAAACTTCTTTCATGTGTTCTGGAAACATTTTCAGACATTCACAATAATACAGATTTCTAATATTCAGTCTCATTGATATTGAACCCACAGAAATTCATATTACGTAATTATTACTATTTTTCTTCAAGTTCTTATCATTCCCTGGGAGTCGCAAGTATGCAAATCTGGATTGTAAATTAGGGATGTTATGGAGCTCCGTAACCGAAACTATCGGATATCCGAAATAAAAATCTATCCGAAACCGTAACCGAATCTGATATAAAAGTTTCGAATAGTTTCGGATTTGTATCAAAATGAGATAGGCACTTTATAAGGCTGTTCAAACCCGAAAAATAACCGATTGAGTTAGCGGTGGTTTGTCAGTTCAAATTCAATTCCAAAAAATCTAATATCCATAACTGAAACTATCCGAAACTATCGGGTAATCCGAAATAATTTCATATTCGTAACCGTAACTGAAACCGATATAATTTTATTCATATATCCGTATATATATATATATATATAACTTTATATATATATATATATATATATATATATATATATCCATATCCGAAATTTTATATCCTTAACATCCCTATTGTAAATATGTATTCTGTCAAATAAAATTAGAATTATATGTCATTTGTGGCAATTACCAATAAACTTGCATCAAATGAAGTTTTTACAAACCTCATTTGATATTTTTACAAACTTCATTTGATACAACTGAACTTCATGGAACCATGCATAAGATTGTACTACGGCGGCCATTGTATCCTTGTATGCAGTGGCGCCACCATGCGGTTGACTTTCGGTGAATCTTCCTCATAACAGTGGTGCCAACAGGTCGATCACTATCGACCTGTGGATCATGGATTGCTCGCATTGTCTGGAGTGTGATGAATCGAGAAATATGATTACTTGTTTGGAGGTATTAATAGCCTTTAAAAATGGGCTCAATGATTTGAAAGTACCACTTTATAAATTAAACTCAATAACGTCCGATGGCGTAGCTACAATGATAGGTTGCATAAATGGATCTATACTCGCATATAGCCTTTTTGAGCTATCCCTGCATAATTCACTAGCAACTTTTAGCTAACAAAATATTAAACACAAAAGAGGTAATGGACATAGCATTTAAAATTGTTAATTCAATTCGAGGAAGTTCGCTTAAACGGCGTCTCTTCCAACTGCAGCTCGATGAAGGCCAAGCTGAGTTATATATTAACCACATACCGATATCAATGGCTAAGCAAAGGCAAATTTCTTCCTCGATTTCGTGATTTATTGTCATTCAATTTTACTTCAATATTAAGTCATTTAAATTTAAAATCAAAACATATTTTACTAATACCAGATCTATAACAAAATAATCTGAATCGTTTTCCGTAATCATAAAAATATTAATAATAAGATCAACAAATAAGTCTCGTAAATCGAAACAATATTTTCTTTTTAATAGAGATTTAAGTGTGAAAGCATTAACCGAAAAATTTCAGACCTGTTTCATATGAATCAAGAGGCTTTAGAAATAAATATAATTTTACCAGGTCACTTAATCTTATAAGCCAAAAAATTTGATGAAGATTTTTGGAAGTATTTCAACGGGGAAAATTTCGAATCTACATACTACAGCGAATCGACATTGTTCTGTCTTGAGTGACTCGCAAACTGAAGATCTTTGTCTTAATTTTGATTTCTTGGTTGGAGACATGGAAACTCAGTCTTCTCATAAACAAAGTCAATACTAAATATGTCTTTATCTGTAGCTACTTTGAATTAATAAATATTGCTAATAATCCCTGGATGATTTAGATTCAGAATTGGACCAGTTAGGTGGCGCAGCAATCGGGTTATAAGAGAACTTTTCCTAAATGGTTGGACCGACTTTAATGAAATTTGTTGTTTTTCCAATCTCTCCAATAAACTCGTTAAATCCACAATTCATTTGACTGGTTTTAAACATATCCAAACATTTCTCCCACAAGGACTGTTGATAAACAACGTAATGAAGGACTAACGGCTTTGTACCACCATCATTTTCTAGAGCCTTTGACACAAGAGCAATCAATCCTTTATTTTTTCCACAATGATTCTGCCTCCACTATTTGTAATAGACATTTAAAGATTGTATAGACTTTTGACCACCATATGTTCAGAAAATTATAATGGTTTTGGTCCTTGGAACTTACTTGTTTTAGGGACCCTTGCTCTAGTTGATACGCGCCAAATTCCATGTGTTAACAACAAGGCCGTATCCAGCGCCCCGAAAATTGTGATTGAAGACTCAATTTTAACAATGTAACAACTTTTTTCATAGAAATATTTTTTTATTCTATACATTTCTTATATACTGGAAATGCATGCATAGAACAATAACTTTTGCGGTCCTAATCATTTCATACATCTCCCGAGAAAATTGTAAGAGTCGTCAACACCCCCTCCCACCCTTCTGGCTAAGATCTTGGCTAGCAATCATTTGATTTGCTGCAAGGCAGCGGCGTTGCTACTTCCATAGGCGTAGTACCCAACAATAAGAATATTTACACTGTAATATATTTTTTATGTGCCTGAGGCCTATGTAGGCCAAGAGCCATACAGAGCACTTATACAGAATTATTCTTATCTGATGTCGATAAAATATTCTAGGTATCGTCCAATAGTTTTGATGCTGATTTCTATTTTCAGGTGGCGACGTGCACTACGGTGACTTCAATTCCGGCGGTAAACCCATGAAAATGGAACCAATCAACGCCATCAACATCCTCAACAACGTTCTCCTCAGAAAACCGGTCATCTCGAAACTGTCCCGTTATGATCTTCTTCTCGGTGTAGTGAAAGCCGAAGCGTATTTCGCGTTCAACAGTGAAGACGTTCAATACGGAATAGAGGCAGATCGGAGATCGAAGATCTTAAGGACGTTCGTGAGGAACACGTATAGTTATCATTTATCGGAAATTTTAGCGACTATAGTGAATGAGTATACCGATTGGGAGCGACCGGTACAACATCCGATTAATATCAGGGACGAAACGTTGGAAGCGCTATCCGACGCTCAATACGTGGCTCCTGTAGTGCATACGGCGGATTTACATTCGGCTGAACATAGGAATTCTTATTTGTACGTCTTCGATTATCAAACGAAGTTTGGAGATTATCCCCAGGTAAGTAACAATTTTTGGATATGTTTAAGTAGTAAAAATATATTAGTTATGCAACCAATAATACTTTCTATGTTTGCGTCACAATAATTAGACAACGCCAGATAGGGTGTGTCTTTTTGATCCCTCTCGCCAATCACTCCATAAAAACGATTATTAGCAAAAAATAACCCCAGAAAAAAGTTGTCAATAGGGGCAAATTTTTGACTTTCAATTTGACCTAAAACTTAATTTTGGCCATCATATAGCACCGAATATTTAACGTCCAGACAATATATCCGGGGTAGGATCCAAATGACCCCATACATTAAATATTGGCTCACAATGAGCTTACTTGGTCTTAATCAATGCAAATTGATTGGAGATCTTTAATAAATGCATCCAAACATAAACTGTTGAATTGTTCAATGTCACTGTTAACGAATTCGAAGTCGGATTTATACGGGAACGTTTCTAAAGGAGTCAGAAGTGCTCCAAGTGAGTTCTGCTTTTCGCTGTTCTCAAAAATCGCTGAAAAATTTTCCGAGATGTTATATGAAATCGGGTTTTTACTTTGTCGTCGAAGTCTTCAAACAAATAAAACTTTCTTAGATGCTAACTTTTCGAGATTTTTCAATCCATTCAACGCAAGACAATATATTGTTTCTAGTGGAGAACCTTCATCAGTTGCGCTCCCCTCAACTGATTGAATTCTCGAAAAATTATTTACGTATACAGTACATATAACTGAATTTAATATTTTATCGCGAAATGAATTCCGACATCCAGTAGTTTTAGGAAAATCTAGCTCTCAGAGACTCCAAATCAGGAGTCATACTGTGTGTAACGCCGTTTCCCTGTGATTACTAGGATAGAAATCAAACGAAAAAATTCGTAGGTTTCCTGAAACCTGTCAAAGAAATTACGATATTAACTTTTCGATATTTTTCAAACCTAGAAATCACAGGGAACCGGCGTTTCACACAGTACGACTCCTGATTTGGAGTCTCTAGATTTTCCTAAAACTCCTGGATATCGGAATTCATTTCGCGATAATATATCAAATTCAAACTTATATGTATTATATAAATAAATAATTATTTGAGAATTCAATCAGATTGGGGGAGCGCAACTGATGAAGGTTCTCGACTAGAAACAGTATATTGTCTTGCATTCAATGGATTGAAAAATCTCGAAAAATTAGTATGGTAATTTCTTTGACAGGTTTTAGTAAACCACGAATTTTTTCATGTGATTTCTATTCTAGGAATCACAAGGAAACGGCATTACACACAGTACGATTCCCGATTTGTACTCTGTGTGAGCTAGATTTTTCTTAAACTCCTGGATGTCGGAATTTATTTCGCGATGAAATATTAAAAACTTTCTTCGGCATTCTAGTTTAAATTCTAAATAAAAGTAGTACTCAAATAGACTCACTTTAACCAACCACCCCAAATAAATACGGACAGCAAATGCTCAGGAACTCAATAAAAGAAACATACATATACCCTATGGAGACTGCCACCATCATACGTGGGAAGCACTAACCGGCAGAAAATAAATATGTATCAAAACAAAGAATGGCATCAGCCCTTTCTATCTCTATATAAAAGACAAAATAGGTTTTCACATATGCAATCAAATTCCAAATATAGATAATCACTGGACTTATAAGAGAGGCTATTGATTTTCAGAAAACTGAATAAATTAGACCAATCAATTGTTCTGCCTAAAACGTAAAACCAATTTATGTAAAATTTCAGTACTAAAAGTCAAAAGCAGTTAATAACAAAGTCAAAAGGTACCAACAGAGATTACTATAAAGTGGTACCAGGTTAACTTTAAATTTCACTCACAACACTGTAAACCTTGGAAACAATTTCACATCATATGATCCCACAGGCACATACACTGCCTACTTTTCTCTATATAAATATTTGGTAGTTCACCTTTAAATATGCCAAATGCGATTTTGACAAACATCAAATTAACTGACTTAATCAGAGCTTCAACAAATAAATGGACACAATCAGTTGTACTATACGTTTCCTCATTTTTTTGTCCTGGGTTTGTCCACAACAATTCTTCTCCCAAAATAGATCTTACGCTCTTCTTCTACTCTTCAGATCAGTTCTTCAATTCTTTTTGTCTTCAATCCCTTTTTTCTCCCTTTCTATTATTCAAAGCCAATTTATCACTTACTATCCTTGAGTTTTTAATTCTTCAATCACTGAAGTTCTTCTTCTTCTTTTTCGGTTCTTCAAGTCCATTCAGTGCCCAGATCTTCAATTCAATCAAATTGTTTAATTCTTCAGATCTTAAGCTGTTATTCTTGTGATCTACTAAAATCTACTTCAGTTGCACAACTATTCCTGTTCTTTTTTAAATTTTTCAGAAGAGTTTACAAGGTTGCAAATAGTTGTATCTGATCTTAACAAAAATGCTGAGGATTATTTAAATATAATGCTAGTATATAACTCACATAAACTCACCAGATCGGCGATTACTCGAAACCGTCCCAAGGATTTGGATTTTTTAAACTGGATTCTATTAAGGAGGATTCCTAAATCCCATATTATAGTCCGTTGACTAACTTCAAGATCGAGATTCGCAATTCATCTCTATATACCGTGGGTCTTCGTAAGTTGGAATCAAGTGGAAAAGTTTCTTATGAATAAATATTTTAAAAAAGTTATAATTCATAAAAAGGTAGAGTACTTTTATTTTTGATAATGGCTAAGAATATTATCAAACAAAAGTTCTTAGTCACATTACTTATATGGTAACCTTTGGCAAACATAGTAGTATTAAAGAAAACATTTGTTATTGTTGGAAACCTGGAGTGTAATAAATTAAAAATCATATTTTTGGGAATCAAAAAATACTTTTTGTGAAGTCGGTTAAGTTAAAATGAAAATAATTTGGGAAGTATATTTATGAGTTTTAATTTGCACCTTTGCTATTCAATTGGCATCGACTTTAGAAAAATATTTAATTGTTGCAGAAAAATATTATTTTTAGGTTTTTTAGTTACTTTAGTATTGTTTTGAAGCAGTTTCTTATTTTTAGGGTTCCTTATATACAATATACCGATACCCTTATAATATCACTCCGGATTTCTGCCTCTGTCACATCACAGCAATTTTTTCCGAAACTACTGGACGGAACGAAAATATAGCAAAATTTACCTATCCCCCCCCCTTATCTCCGAAACTATAAAACGTAAAGTTTTGAAAAAAATTACAGGTATAGAGTCTGACCTGAAGTTTACTGGAAAAATAAAGAGAAACCTCTACTTTTAATTTTGGGGGGCAAATTAGAGAATTAAATGGAAAATATATAATTAAAATTGTTTCTAACCCATCATGTTATATATGAAACGAAAGGGCTCATTATGACGAAAACAAATATATTTTTTCCATATTTTTAAAATAAATTAATTAAAAGATATTAAAAAAATATAAAAAAAATTACCCATTCCCCCCCTTATCACCGAAACCATTAGCTGTAAAATTTTGAAAAAAATACAGGTATAGCGCCTCACCTAAACTTTACTGGAAAAATAAGGTGAATCCCCTAATATTCATTTTGGGGGGCAAATTATAGAATTATATGGAAAATAAAAAAATATAATTGTTTCTAACGGATCAAGTAATATATCAAATCAAAGGACTCATTATGACGAACACTAATATATTTTTTTTATTTTTTTTTAAATAAATATTTTAAAATATATTTATTTAAAAATTTTAAAAATTATTTATTATTCCCCAAACTATAAGACCTATTTTTTTTGTTTGCAGGATAAATACGAAGAGATCCCTAATATTAATATTGGGTGCCAAATTATAGAATTAAACTGAAAATAAAAAAATATTTTTTAACGCATAATGCAATACATCAAATGAAAGGGTTTACTATGAGGAATACAAATACATATGTTTCATATTTTTAAAATTAATTGTTTACAAGATATTAACATATAGATATGAAAATAATTAGGGGTACTGGTGCTCACTTGAAATTTATAAGAAAAATTATTAGAAGACACACATATTAATTTTAGGGACAAATTATACAATTAAGTGGAAAATAAATATTCAATTTTCAAACGCATCATATCAGATAAAAGGCTCATTATGTGAATTACAAATATATTATATTTTTAAATCATTTGTTTAAAAGATATTTACAAAAATATTAAACATGGACTTAATTCCCACATTAGAAACTACACTATTTAAATTTTGAAATATATATTTTATTTGTATTTTTAAATAATTTGAATGATAGATTTAATAATTTATAATTTAAAACTTGTCCTATTTTGCCCTATATCTTCCAATCTACAGAGCCCCAAAATTCAGATAGTAGATTAAAAAAGGCTTCCCTGAAAATTTATTAGTAAAATAAAACTCTAATGTTAATTTTTAGGGGCCAAATTAGAAAATTAAATACAATCAAGCGAATCCTGAAGCAGATAAAATAAAAAGTCTCTGTGTGGAAAATGAAAGTGTATATTTTTTATAATTTTAAAATGCTTCATTTAAAAGATATTAGGGCAAATAAAAGAAAATGCACTCATTCCCTGCTTGTCTCAAACTGGAACATTAGAATCTTGAAGGTGGTATGGAACACTCAGTATGCGAGTCCAACTCGCACTTGACCTAATTAGTTCTTTAATTTATTTGAAACATCTTTAAACCAAACGCAAAACAGATTTCTGCGGCCATCAATTATTTGCTCCGCTTCGGCGCACTTTATCACAACTGAATATTAACTACTACCAATCAAGTTATCCTCCTGCTATTATCCCCAATTTCTCGACAATTCCACAGCATTCGGGACACTTAATTTATTGAAAATCCGTAAAACTCTTCTCTCTTTTTTTTTTTGTTCCGCTGGAACAATCAGAAGTTATGGCACGAAGCAGATGTTTTATTGCATTTTCACAGTTATGATGTTAGTTTTCGTTTCATGTTTGCTATCTGTGATTCCATGAGTTTTGTAGGGATTGTAAACTCGAGAATAGTTTGACGACTATTGTTGAAAAGAGTTTTGATTGTTGCGAATACGCCGCGACGGCGGTTCCGCGTATTGGGGCGGTATTTTATAGCGAGTTGGTCGGTTATATAAAATATTGGGTGATGGTTTATGGAATTGCAAGGCGTCGCTTCGTAACGGCGATTGTGAAAGCAATATTTCTTTTAGTGCTGCAAAATATATATGTTATTAAGTGTGAACTGTATAATATTACTTACTATTAATTATTTTTAGCATATAAAGCAATGAAATAGTCTTAAAACTCAGTGTCCTGTACAAGAATGTACAGTGTGTCCGGTTATGGACTAACGATAATCTAAATACATGTAAAGCAACTATGCAAAAGTAGTCCCTACTACCTCTCATTTTTTTTTCACTAAATCGAAAGTTTTTGAGTTAAGCTACAATACAACATTAATTTCATAACTGTATGTTTATTACTTTAGGAGTTATTGTTGTTTGAACATAGCGTATGCGCAAGCACAAAAGACCTTTATTAAGTGACATCTAACATTAGCTGCGTGCTGTCCGAGAAAAGGCTAGCAATGCTATTCGCGACTAGCAGGAGTAAGCGAAATGGAACATATTGATTCTACATGGAAAGAACTTACAGGATAAAGTCTAGTTACGTTAGTTGTACCTTGCCCTGCCTTGTGATCCCTACTTTTACTGACCGTCCGTGCTGTTTACGTTCTTTATTAGTGGTTATCTTGTGATATGAATATGGCAAATCGTCAATATTCAACGCAACATTTACATACACTTCGTTTATGGTTTCAGCAAGTAATAAGACTTTAATGTGGTTTCAATGTTTACCTACCTGTTTAAAGTCCCGACAAAGGTCTTTTGTGTTCAAACAACAATAACTCCTAAAGTAACATACAGTTGTGAATTTAATGTTGTATTGTAGCTTAACTCAAAAACTTTCGATTTAGTGGAAAAAAATTAAAGGTTATCGGGACTACTTTTGCATTGATTTGCAATAGTTTGTTGATTTGCATAATTTTTTTACCCTTTTTTGCATTTTATCTTTTTTTGAAAAGTTAAGAAAACGTTAACACTTTGTTTTGAAATGTTGTTGATAGACAGTTTTATTGTCCGTCGAATAAGCCTATTTTTTTATCTCAGTAAGACCAAAACTTTAAGATATATGAACGTTTTTGTTCACACGTAGAGAATAGGTCATCAAAAAAACAAAATGGCTGCCATATGGCGGGGTGGGGTATTAAGCCCTAGTATATAGTGTAATTGTGTATTAAAATAGTTGCTTTACATGTATTTAGATTATCGCTAGTTCATAACTGGACACACTGTATATTTATAGCTCGGGGGCTTAGTGGAAAAGTCCTTTAGCTCACCCAATTCTATATAAAATGTTAATAGGTCTTGACCCAGGATCAAATCCCCGCCAAGTCAATATTTTCTCAGTTAATAATAAAAATTGTACAATACCGGGGGGTACAATCGTCTCTAATGTAAATGGTAAAAATCAAGCAAATCGACATGTACCCCTTACCAACGCTCACTGAGGTAACATGGTAAGGTATGCGTCATATCACCTGTAAAACTCTAAAAAAATATTCTATTTCCTCTCAACCCTTCAAAACAAATCTTCCCACAAAAAACCTTAAGCGCTTCATGTGGTCCCTCAAGACCTTAAGTATCTCAGATAAGCTCTTTTTTTCTCTTCGTTAATACATTTCTTGACAGTTGTTTATAATCTTTCCATTAGATCTAAGCAACCATATACACATTTTTGAAAGGTGGTGCGGAAATGTGTTCAAGTAATATACCAACAAAAAGCCGAGAGAGTAAAAAAAATACAAACAAAGTGCTAAAATAAAGTTCACGAGGACGTCGAATTTGATCATGACAGTGGTTTAGAATCTTTCCATTAGATCTAAGGAACCATATAGATATTATTGAAATGAGGTGCAGAAATGTATTCAAATCATTTACCAACAAATAAAGCCGAGACATTAAAATGCATCAATCTAACTAATTGAACAAAGTACAGTAGGAGATCGAACTTGATCACGACAGTTGTTTAGAATCTTTCCATTAGATCTAAGGAACCATATAGACATTTTTGAAAGGTGGTGCGGAAATGTGTTCAATTCATTTACCAACAAATAAACCCGAGAGAGTAAAAAAATACAAACTGCTAAAATAAAGTAAACTAGGACGTCAAATTTGACCATGACAGTTGTTTAGAATCTTTTCATTAGATCTCAGGAACCATATAGACATTATTAAAAGGTGGTGCGGAATTGTGTTCAAGTCATTTACTAACAAAGCCGAGAGAGTAAAAAAAATACATAAAAAGTACTAAAACAAAGTTCACTAGGACGTCGAATTTGATCATGACAGCGGTTTAGAATCTTTCCATTAGATCTAAGGAACCATATAGACATTATTGAAATGTAGTGCAGAATTGTGTTCGAATCATTTACCAACAAATAAAGCCGCTACATTAAAAAGCATCAATGTAACTCCTAAAACAAAGTTCACTAGGACATCGAATTTGATCATGACAGTTGTTTAGAACCTTTCCATTAGATCTAAGGAACCATGTAGACATTACTGAAATGTGGTGCAGAAATGTGTTCAAAACATTTACCAACAAATAATGCCGACAGAGTAAAAAAATACAAATAAAGTACTACAACAAAGTTCACTAGGACGTCGAATTTGATCATGACAGTTGTTTACAATCTTTCCATTTGATCTAAGAAACCATATAGTAATATTAAAATAATTAACTAATAACTAAATTACGTGTATATAATTTCCTGGCACTCCTTTGGAAAAGGCTTTACATATAAAAGCATACATTCATTCTTTGTCATTCTTCAACTTGTGTACCCTTTCTAAATATCCATAAAACTATGAATTCATATAAAACTTAATTGTATTCAAAACCCATATCTTTCTCAAAACGTCTCAATTTTATAGTGGAAACAGGAACTTTCCCTCATAAATGTGACAACCTAGTTTAACTTTAGATGTCTAAATCAGTCGAACGAAGTGATACATATTCCATACAAAGAACGGACCATAACAAAGGATATTCGTTCCATTTTATCATACTCTTCTTCTTCATCTTTTTATTTCATAACACACTTCCGAGGTCGTGCCGTAAAAGCGAAGCGCCCGCTTTGATTTGAGTTAAAGCCAATCAATAGCTCACACACAGAGACACACACATATATACAACTCGAAGAAGACCCTCGATCTAATATCTACCTCTCTCTTTATTCCTATCTCAAAGGAGCTAAACTTTGGAGGCATTGTCCGATGCACAATACAATCCGCACCCCGTGCCCTTAGGCCCCCGGTGGCAGTGGCCTTTTCGCTTCCCTGGCGGTGCCAAGCGTGCATTCCGTCGATTTGCATTTTTCCTAGAATATATTTTCCAGGCCGGCTTGATCGAGTGTGCGAGATTATCTCCGGAAAACTTCGATTCGAACGAATAGTCGAATCGCGCTCGTTTCTAATTTTCTTTAGCATGACATGTGGTAGTTTTGGCATGAATTTATTTTATACATGAGTACTTTCAAGTCATTGCATATATATATATATATATATATATATATATATATATATATATGTTTTAGGTGGTTTCCGGGAATTCATCCGCGTAGTTGATAACTGATCCCTGCCGGTACCGATGGTGAAATGACGACGTTTCGTCAGTCACATCTGCCCTCTTCAGGTCGATTCGCATAATTCTCGTAGCCTTCTGCTTTCGCTGCTAGTTACTCGAATACTAATTTCGATCCCGGCAGGGATCAGTTATCAACTATGCGGATGAATTCCCGGAAACCACCTAAAACATTTAGTGCCCGCGAAAACTTAAAAACAAATATATATATATATATATATATATATATATATATATATATATATATATATATGTATTAGATGGTTTCCGGGAATTCATCCGCGTAGTTGATGACTGATCCCTGCCTGAATTCAGAATTATGCGAATCGACCTGAAGAGGGCAGATGTGACTCTGCCGAAACGCCGTCATTTTTCCATCGATCCCGGCAGGGATCAGTCATCAACTACGCGGATGAATTCCCGAAAACCATCTAATACATTTAGTGCCCGCGAAAACTTAGAAACATATATATATATATATATATATATATATATATATATATTGACTTATTAAGACGTATGAGGTCTTCAAATGTTCGTTTCGCAACAAACTTTCCAACGCCTTCTGATACTTTTCCAAAATTCAACCGTGTCATTTTTGAACTCGAATTATAGCTGAGAGATGCCTCTTAAAAGCTGGTGTGGTTGGATGAAAAAATCCAAAATGGTGGATCCAAGATGGTGGTCAAAAGGCCGATTTGGTGACTAAATTTTTACAAAATGAACTGATTTACACTAAAATTGGTACCCGGGTTTTTTTGGGTGGCTTATTACGAATCTAAAGTTTAATTTAAAAACTTCAACATGGTGGATACAAGATGGGTGATGATTTTTTTTTAAATACCAAATTTGGTATACGCTAGTTTTTAAGGTTGTTGATTACGAAATCTAGATCAAATTTGCAAAATTCAAGGTGGCGGATACAAAATGGCGTATAATTTTTTGGAAAATCAACCGATGATTGGTTATATTCATCAACTAGCCTTGTTGCTGAAAGACTTCTTGTTTGTCTTATTCCCAGAGCAGATGAGTTCTTGGCATTGACATCATAGTACATTTCACTCAACGATTTTGTAGCGTTAGAAAATTGTTTCAAGGTCAGTTGACTATCTAACTGTGGGAAAAATGCATCTCCCATTTGAATTTTTGTTACTGCTGAACAACATTTAAATATTTGTGAAAGATATTTAACAGCTCGATCGTAATCATTCTTCGTGTACAAAACCTTTAAGGTCTTTTGAAGGTCAACTTAATTGTTTCAAATTGAAACCACTATTTTTTAGTGGAGTTGTAAAGATCGGGAAATTTCACTTGATCATTTTTTTTTAAATAAAATGGCGGAAGATTCCAAGATGGCTGACGTAATTTTCAACTTAACCAATCGCCATTAAAATTGGTTCCCGAGGATTTTTAACAGATTTATTTATGTCCAAATTTGCGCATTATTAAATTAACGTAGCCTAGGGTTTTTTCTTCATTTATCTGAAATGATTTTATTACGTATATTCCACACATTACGTGCACACTGTATTTATTGAAATATCTATTATTAAAAATACTTGCAGCTTCTCTATGCGTTTCATAATTAAACCCAGCAATCAAACAATTTCTCTTCGCAAATTATGACTCTTATAACTTCTAATACATTATTACAGTATATGAATGTAATTTTGATCGCAATCGACTCCTTTTATAAATTAATTTTCGTGATGTTCAAATTTAAAGGGGCTTTACTTCAGAAAAAATGTGATTTCTGTTGATTGTATTTTAGAATTTTATAAAGGATATTTTTTTCCTAAAATTAATAATAAAAAAGTTTTCCGTATAGTTACAACTTAGGGACACATTGTTGTGTTCACATCTACTGGTTTTTCGTATAATAGAGTATATTATAAACAGGTTTTTTTTGTTCAACAAAGGGTTCGAATCTGTAATCCATATGTAGGTGGATTGTTATTAATCAAAGTGTATTTAAAAAAAATTTAAATATTATGATAGGTCATGAATTCTATGCTGTGAATATATTTCTTGTAGGTAGCTCACTTCACTCCGACTGCGTTCCATCTTGTTTCTCTCGCTTTATGGCAATAAGCAAATTGGCAGAATGTAACACACCCAAGCCAATTCGGAAACACGATCAGAGTATAGTGCGCTATCATATGAGCCAACTTCAAATAATGTATACGTAGCATATTATTCATCATAGATCTGTCAAAATAATTAAAACTTTAACGTATCTGTCTTTGACTTTTTTAATATTTAAATTACTGACTAATGCGATATCTCCAACTGGTTAATATGTATCAAAATCGTTAGAGCCTGTTTCGAAAGCTCAATTACCTATATATGTAAACAAACATATTGCTCGTATTATAATATTAGATTGTCCAGAACCCATTTTGTTAAAACGATAAATGGTTGAACTGTTTTAGATGATTGAGCAGTGTAACTTGTAATAGAATAAGCGTAGACCTTATGTTGTTAGACTAGTGAATTCTTTATTAAAGAAGTACATTACTATACATGGAGGGTGTATAAGTGGGCTTATGTGTGATATTATGTAGCCCATATAACATCTAGATAGCTTATGTTTTTTTTTTAATTTAATTGTTTCTCCTTAATTCTCAGATTTTTACACATAAACATTTCTAACTTTTTTGTTTTTTACTGTATCTTCAAATAAACTTAAATCCAATCTATGATGTTTACTTGCTCTTCTGCATTCGATATTTGACACAAATAGTTGGCTGAAAAACTGATATGAGTCCACAAATGGCAAGGTTCAATTAAAAATGTATATTTCAAAAAAAATAACAGGTACATCGAAACTTCGAATGCTTACAAAAACTTCTCTACTTCAACCCCTTTCCAGCGATATATCAAACGTATGGGAAAGTAATTAGTATCATAATAAAATTTGAGATTCTAACTTACAGGGTTAGAATAACAAATAATAAAACATATATCAAGTGACAATAATTTGTTATAAATTTTATTCAAACTAGCTTCCACCGCTACGGATGCAATCGCTACACCTTTTTCTGACTTCTACACTCGTAGTCTCTATTCGCATCTCATCCCACATTTTTTTAAAAGCAACATTTATTCTTTCTCTTAACTGCTCCTCGGTTTCTATTTCTTTGTTATAAACAAGTTGCTTGGCCAGTCCCCATACGAAAAAAAGGGAGTCCGGTCTGGGGAACTTGGAGGCCAGAGTATAGGGCCTACTGTCTCAGTCCACGCATTTGAGAATGAATTGTCCAGGAGCTCTCTGACAGTTCGCCTATAACGTGCTGGACTGCCATCTTTTTTGAATATTATTGATCTGTCTTCCAATGGGATTTCATCTAATAAGATCGATCATCCCGCATTGTTGGCACACAACATTGGTTCCCTCCCTTAACTGCTCGTTGGTTTCTATTTTTATCTCATAATATATTTTTAATAAACAATTTATCGATTTTATTAGATGAAATCCCATTGAAAGATTAATATTGCTGTCCAGCACATTATAGGCAAACTGTCAGAGAGCTCTTAGACAATTCATTACCAATCGCGTGGATTGAAATGGATGGCCCTATACTCTGGCCTCCAAGATTCCCAGAACTGACTCCTTTTGATTTTCTTTTATGGGGAAGAGGTAAGCAACTCGTTTACGAGAGGGAAATAGAAACCAAGGAGCAGGTAAGAGAGAATAAATGTTGCTTTTGAAACAATGTGGGATGAGATGTGACTAGAGACTACGACAGTAGCAGTCAAAAAAAGATGTCGCGATTGCATCCGTAGCGGTGAAAGCCTGTTTGCACAAAATTTGTAACACATTATTGCAACTTGATGGATGTTTTATTTTTTGTATTTCTAACCTTGTAAGTTATAAGAAAATTTTATTATCATACTAATTACTTTCCAATACGTGTGATATATCGCTGGAAAGGGGTTGAAGTAGAAAAGTTTTTGGAATCATTCGAAGTTCTCGATGTGCTTTTTATTATTATTATTATTATTTTTTTGTAATGTCATAAAGTGTTTAACTAATGACCTTTTTTATGGAATCTCGCCATTTGTGGACTCATATCATTTTTTCAACCAATTATTTGTGTCAAATATCGAATGCAGAAGAGCAAACAAACATCATAGATTACATTTAAGTTTATTTGGTAATGAAACAGTTCAAAATAAAAAAAAAGTTTGTTTAAAAAAATATATGAATTAAAAAAATAGATTTAGGTAATTAAAAAAAACAAAAAACGTAAGCAATCTAGATGTCATATGGGCTACATAATAGGGCACATGAGCCCACCTATCCGGCCTTCAAGTTTGGAGAACCTTCTACAAACCACCCTGTATAACTAAAAATTCCTTCTTATCTAAATTTCTTATTTAGATTACACGGGGGAGCTTATATACTATAATTTCCAATTTAGGAACAACAGAAATGATAAACAATTCTATCTGTTTAATGATATTTTGATTGCCTCATGCATACATCAACCGATCTAGCCAAAATTCGGTATCAAAAACAAATAAAAGCGAAATCAAATCTCGAACGCAATCGTCGTCATATTTCTGTTTCGAAATGGAGACCATTCAGACAATGTTAAACAGAAATTCATGAGGTTAACAAGAGCAGCCAATCTGGGCTCGCTTCTTGTTTTATTTTCTAATAAAGAAAAGGAGCAAAAGGAGATAAATTTCGTTAACGAACCCGAAAATATCGTAGCTCCTTCTATTGGCTTTTACTTCGGACAGGACGACAAATCAAAAAATAAATAAAACTTGTTTTGGTCTGAGAGAGCCTCGAGGGTGGGGAACGAGAGCCGCGAGGATGCTTCACACTAAATAAAGCCCTTTTGGATGACATCCAAAAAGGAAATATATCAATCGATATAAATAAAAATCGTTGAATGGACCGAGAGAGAAAAGCCAGCGCGGAAGTCTCGGGATGGATGGTCTTTTGAGGAGCGAATCTAAGAAAGAAGAAATGTTTGCCATTTTTATGAGAGATGATGGCAATTCCGGATAGGTAGTTTTGAAAAGAAAATTATGGGGAACTTTATTTTAGACAACTTCGAGTGGTCATTAGGTTTCAAGAGCTCGAGATATAAATTTTCAGCCGAATAGTGGCAAGAAATGTAGCTAAATACAGGGTATTTCATTACTGATGATATTCGATGGATATCCCGATTCAAAAATCCATTTTAGAAAACCTGCAACTTAAACTTATTTCAACTAACAAAATTTTATGCAAAATAAGGATATTCTAGGGATTGTAGAAAGAGCATTACTATTTTTAATATTACTAATTTCTTTATTTATTAATAGAATAAATACCGAACCGAGACTAGATTCTATAATAAGCTATAAGCATTTTCAAGCTCATTGAAACACTAGAGACTATAAAAATGTTCAGAAGCCTTAATGATATCCCGTCTTGTACTTTACTACTTAACAAACAAGTAGAGGAGTAAAAATTATCCTAGTTGAGATCTTTAAATTATTTAGTGGAAATGCTGTTGAACCTTTGGTGTGTCACAAATGTAAACATAGAGTTTCGCACCCTAACACCAAACCTTTATTTAAACACTGAATGTCGTTTCAACAACTCTAAGTTGTCATCATCAAGGAGTAAACCAAACTAAATCTAAATTAATTTTCTGTAATTTATATCTACTAATAAATTATTAGTAACTTACAGTAATCAGTACAGAAGATAAATCCCAAGTACCTGAATTCTAAATAACAGAGTTAACATATAATGCACAGATTTTATGTAATGAAGTTACGTAAATTCGGATAATCCTTAATTACCTACCTACTTTTACGCTACATTATATAGTAATGACATTTAAACACCTATTTTATGGATTCTTACAAAGTAAACTATACAGTGAGCTATATGGGATAGGACCCTTGTCAAAATTCATTAGTTTATTATTTTTATAAATCATTATGCTTTCGTAAGAGTTTTCACGCAGTAAGTCCTCCAGGTACTTCAGAGTTTGTGGAATGGGTACACTAGGTAATAATAATTGAATTATTTAGTATTCAAACGATATATCTGTACCATATCCTTGATTTGTTTTTGCAGTCGAGTCTTGGGACGATTCTTCTCATCTTTTTTAATTCTTGATATTCTAGCTGATCTTCTCAATGCATTCACTTCAGTAGCTTCTATTATTTTTTTCGTTTCTTTCTGTTATCTTATAAGGTTTCTTCTTCTTCCATAATATGCCATTCAAACATCCAATTATCTTCCTGGTTTGTTCTTATGTCATTTTCATCTTTACCACTTGTGTCGAACTTTACACCTAAATATCCATACTGTTCAATTGGTTTTATGTCTTCTATATCTTTGTAAGGACATTGTTTATCAGGAGAAGAAAAAGTTATTATTATTTGCATTTGAAAAAACGTCTGCAAATAATTTTTAGTGCAGCTAGGCAATCTTTAAGCAACGTTTTAAAAAATTAAGCTTCTACAACCAACAAATCTCTTGTATTATTTTGCCTACTCATTAAGGTGTTCTCTCCTCAGATTTTTTTTCCTGCAACAGATAAATAATTGTAAATGTAGTAAGACGATTTTGTACAATTGCCCGGATTCCTTGTTGTCCAACAGAATTTCTACCTCACAGTTATTCTGTGTGAAAGAACTGTCTACCAAATGATCAACTAGTATTCCTGTATATAAATAGTGTTTTGTATATCGTGTAATACTTATCTGTGTTTGGAGACTTCAATTCAATTTTATTGTAATATAAATATTGTTTTTAGACATAATTTAATCCTCATTTACTAAAGAATATATCTAAAACAAGATGTAACACAAGTCTAGAACATTTTCTTATTTTAGAGTCTCTAGGTTTTTGTCATCTAATGTTAATTCAAGTTTTTTCCATTTAGTTATGACATATTTTTGCGTATCTGTTATATTAATAGCTGTACCTACATGGCTAAATTTCCCTATTTATCTCATGCTGATCTATTTTTTAGACTGTTCCAATTGCTCGTTATACTGGCTTCTCGCCTACTCAAGCTATAAATCATTCAAATACTTTTCTTTCAGTGAAAATAAAACCAAATGATTGCTTGAAAATAAATTAACACTCATCATTTGCTTAAATTTTACAAGCTGGATTTTGTAAAAATGGAACACTTCAATAATTTGCACCTATGTGCAAACGAAAATGCACATGTTTTTATTGAAACACATCATCAGCGCCAGTTTGAATCCATTAACGTATAGACCGGAATCATCATTAACAATTAACTGGACCATTTGCAGGGGCGTACCGAGCGTTTACTTTAAGGTGGGGCAAATTTGACAAAAAAAATCGGAAAAAAAATCCTAGAAAGGGGGACGAATCGGAAAATTTATGGAAGGCTGCATGGCTCACGGCAGGTTTTTCAGGTCCAGGGGGAGGTACCTTTGCGAATACGATATGATATAAGACTATTCATACATGATGGAGCAGCTCCTTATTTTAGAATTCAAGGAATAGTACTTAGAAATCATAGAATACGATAGACATCCCGATCATCTGATTTATATCCTTTACTTTCTTTTGAGGACAATTAGAAATATTAGTCTTTGCCAAGCAATTCGTCACTGGGACAACCTTTTCATAATGGATTAATTTTGATTCACATTTTTAATACTTACTGCAAGAGATTAAATAATACTGGAAGCAGCCCATGTTGAACCTACATTCAAAATTATGTACCTCATTAATCAGAATAAAATCTTTTTCTCGAAACTGTTAATTTTATTGATATCGAAAAATACTACCTTTTTTGATTATGGTCTAAGCTATTAAACAATATATTTTTAGTTGTTTTATCGTACAAGGTGTTAAAAAAGTTGGTATTATTGTATTAAAATTAGTACATGCCTGGCAAACTAAATAAAATCCATATTGAATACTACGAGTATTATTACAATATCTGTATCTCTACAATAGAATGCCACACGAAGAAAATTTATAGGAACTAGTAGTAGCCTAGTAGTCAAAATTCGACCATATAACATAAAATTGTAACATTATTGTGGTTCTTTTGTCAAAAGCATATTTTTATAAGAAATAAAGTTTAGTATAAATCGGGGAAGTAGATGTAATGAATAGAATTGTTCACTTCATATTAACATCTCTGAAATAAAAAGAAAATACAAATTTAATCAAATATAAGTATGTATTCGAAATAATTTTGACAAATGCGTTACCACCCTTATTTTTCGATGGAACGGGTCCTGGTAAAATATTCCATATAATAATAGGAAGATTGTTCTTTGTAACCTAAAAATTTCCGTCATTTGCAGTTTCAATCTGTTTCATGGATATTAATTTTTTTACACAACACCTTCAGAAAATGGTGATAATAATTAAACTCACATCAAAAACAGAATCTATACTATTATAAAATTGTAAGTTTTTCTGTTTGTTTCTTTGTTTGTTTTTTTGTTTGTTTGTTCGGGCATCACGTAAGAACTAGTGAAGTGATTTTGCTGAATCTTTTTTTGTTGCAAAGCCTATAGTTTGACTTAAAATCTGGTTGACATTTTATCTCTCTAAAATGACAGAAACGGTAAATATAGCGAAAAAACTTCTACCATGTTAGGTAATACAATTACTCAATTGGTTCCACAGCATGCCAAAATATTAAATACTGGCATCAGCTTAGCTTTTATTCTAAATTCGGAATGTGAAAATGTGACATGTTATGATCTACAAGCTGTTCCATTTACCGCATGGTTGAAATATAGGGTGGGGTAGGATTCTAAGGATACAGGGTGGTACAAAAATATTAAATTTGGTAGCAAATGAGTAGTTGCATGCAAAAGGTTGTTGAAATATAGGGTGATGTACAGTTATAATTATACGGGGTGGGTAAAAAATGTTATAAAAATTTTGTTATAGAGCAGTTGCATATATGGAGTACCTGAAATATTGGGCACAGTAAAGTATAGTTGTACAGTGTCATTCAAACAAGGTTAGAAAAAGTTGTATATGAAGGGTGGTTTAAATGAAGTGTGGAGAGAAATTATACTTTAATAGGTCTTGAAAAAATATGAGGAAAAATTGTGAAATAGCGCAGTTCATAATATGTTGCAAAGATAGAATAGTTGAAGTATGCGATGAAGAAGTATTATGATCATTATTTTAAAAATGTTATATTGGTTGACCAATAAGCAGTAGCGTATACAGGGTAGTTGTAATACATTCAAGGTGATTCCAAAACTTGTTGAGCAAAATTGTTATATTCGGTGCCCAATAAGCAGTTGCGGTTTTGGTGAAATATATTGGACATAGATGGCGTAGTTGCAAATACAAGATGTTTAAAATAGCGGGTGGAGTAGATTTATAGTTGAACTGGTTGGATAGTTTTTTTTTTGTAGGATAGAACATAGGCTGTTGCATGTATACAATATCTGGAACATGGATCGAATTAAAATTATAGTTCATATAGTATGATTAAAACAATGTTATAAAAAGCTGCATATAAGGGGTGGTTGAAATACAAGGTGGAGACAAATTATACTTTCAAGGGTGGTACAAAAAGGTTATATAGCGTAGTCCATAAGCAGTTGCATATATAATATACTAAGTGGACCAGAGTTATAGTTAAGTGTTTAAAAAATGTTATATTTGGCGATATGTTGCAAAGATAGAATAGTTGAAGTATAGGATGAAGAACTGTTATGATAATTATTTTAAAAATAGTATATTGGTTGACCAATAAGCAGTAGCGTATTCACAGTCGTTGTAATACATACAAGGTGATTCAAAAACATGTTGAACAAAATTGTTATATTCGGTGCCCAATAAGCAGTTGCGGTTTTGGTGAAATATATTGGACATAGATGGAGTAGTTGCAAATACAAGATGTTTAAAATAGCGGGTGGGGTAGATTTATAGTTAAACTGGTTGGATATTTTTTTTGTAGGATAGAACATGGGCTGTTGCATGTATGCAACGTTATAAAAATCTGCATATAAGGGGTTGGTTGAAATACAAGGTGGAGACAAATTATACTTTCAATGGTGGTTCAAAAAGGTGATTCAAAAAGGTTAGTGTAGTCCATAAGCAGTTGCATATATAATATACTGACTGGACCAGAGTTATATAGTTAAGGGTTTAAAAAATGTTATATTTGGCGATCCGTAAGCAGATGCACATACAGGGTGGTTGAAATATTTTGTAGAGTAAAATTATGATTATACAGGGTGGTTTAAAAATAAGTTGTAATGTTTGGCAAATTGGTAGCGCTGTATACAAGATGGTTTTAATATAGATGAAAGTAGAGTTAGTTATACAAAGCGGTTAAAAAATTGTTGAATAAAATTGTTATATAGGGTGCCCAATAAGCATTTCTATTAGGATGGATCAAAAAAAGTTAAAAAAAATTGTTATATAAGGTAGACCATGAACAGTTTCATTCTACTATATGCAATATCTTAAATATGGGGAGAAGCAAGATTATAGTTTTAGAGTGTGTTCAATTCAATGTTAGAAAAAGCTGCATATAAAAGTTGAATAAAATTTTACTTTAAAAGGTGGTTCAAAAACTATCAGAAATCATTTTTATGCAGCGTAGACCATAAGCAGTTGCATAGCTGAAATATAGGATAGAGAAGAGTTATAGTCAGGTGTTCAAAAAGTTATATTTGGTGACAAATAAACAGCAGCATATACAGGATGGTTGCAATGTAGGGTGAAGTAGAGTTACAGTTATTCATTGGTAGATTTATGGTTAAGTAGGGTGGTTCAAACAAGTTTTTTATATAGGATAAGCCATATGTTTCATAAGTAATTTCTTTTTGCGAAGACTTGAACATTGGGTGCGCGGGTAAAACCGCGGGTAACGGCTAGTATTTAATATGAGAGTTACTCCAACTTGTCCAAAAAATCAATAGTGATTTACTACATTGACTATTTTACCACTAAACAGGAACAACGCTTTATGCTGAACTATCAAAGATAGTCTTCGTATGATGATCTGAAAGAGCGCCAGCCTGTCACTGTAAACCAATCTAACAGCACCTAATATCTATTTCAAAAGAAAATATGTTGAATAAACATACATTTTATTATTAGAATAGATTTGTAGGTAGTAGGCAGTGGCGGATTTACGTTTTCCCCCCATGGAGATCGTTGTGAAAGTGAATAATTTTCAAAATTCCGCGTCAAATCTGATTTTTAAAATCTAACGGGCTACTGCGCAGTTGATCCTTCATTAGATTTGCTGAAATATTTAGAATAGCTTAGGATATTAACTTTTTTTTTAATATAAATGTTTACTTGTGACGTAGATTGTTCTAAATTATTTTATATGTGTTTCAAAATATATTATGCAATATGCATTAGATTTAATGAGGGTTAAATAGATTTAATTGATTTACTGTACCATATTTAAATTACAAAGTGAATGTAATTAAAAATTATTTTTACATTTCGCAGTTAACGATTTCAACTCGTAAGCAAATATTGCAATCAACCAACTCAATAGTTAGCATTTATATTACACAATAACTACAAAACATAAGAATATATTATTAAACCACATATCTCAACAATTTCTGTTTTGTATGGAAAATATAAAGAAATGCAATACACCTGCTAATTAATGTTAAATAATACCTATTTATTTTGGAAACTTTTCTCAGTGAATGAAATTCAATTCTTGAACTTTGGACATTGAATTAAAAACTTACTTTACCACCGTTCTATAATAACCTAATGGCTAACAATATAATGAAATGTCAAAATTTAAATCAAAGTCCCCACAACAAAGATGACAATGACAGGGCTGCCAGATCTAACTGTTTATCTTCAATCGTACGGTCAGAGTATAAATTCACGATATTTGTAATCGTAGTCAAATTATATGAAATTATCTACATATTAAAATAAAAAGAATCCAAATTAAAATTAATAAAACATTTTCAGCAATAATTTTAGTTTAGTTTATTTTTAGTTGGCAAGTCACTCAAAGAAGCAAACTTGCGAAAGTCCAATAAATAGGGATTATTACGTAATATAAATTTTCCTGGATTCTATTTCAATAGTATGACGAGTTGGAAGAACTTTAGGGACGGTTCCAAATTTCTTAGTTTTTCCACTAATTTAGTTTAGTCTTTCACATTCGAGTCAATCCATTTACGATTTTCTCTTCAAGCAATCTCGCGGCACTGTTTGGCATTGACAGTATGGACGTAAATAATGATTTTTTTAAATTATATTTTATTTAATGAATGAACCAATATTATAATTTAATTTTAGCACTGTGCACTGAAGGTCGTCAGTAGCTACTAAACAATACAAAAATAAAGAAAATCGGTTGAGGGACAGAGGAGAAAATGGTACCGAATCGTTTTGTCTTTGGCCATTTATATATTGATTTACAAAGTTAGTTTTTTTAACTACCGAAACAGGTAGATTGCCTACATATTATGAGACATCCTGTATATTTCAGTTTTATCCAGTTTTACAGAAAGCCATTAGAAATTCTTTACCGGTAAAACACCAATTTATTATTCACTAGCCTTTCAGTATGATAGCTTACAAATCCGAAATAAAGTTTTCATCGGCTTCTAATCCTTGATAACCTGTTCTTGACATTCAAAGTCAAGCCACTCGACCCCGATCCTTCCGCAAGAATAATTAAGGTCGTTATTCCTAATTTTCGTTAAGTCCTGCAAACATTAATCCACTAAAAACCTCGAAAGCGTCAAGAAGAAAGATAAAATCGATACTTAACCTGCATCCGGGATAATTATTTTCCCTGTGAAATGAGAAAAGCCAAGTCGTAAATTAAAAATTCCCGAACGGAGCCGAAAGGGTAGCGCACACCATACAGCAGGAGCGGCAGCCATCTTGATGAATTCCGGCAATTACAATGATGGAAGGTCTGCCGTCCTTGAACAGACACACCGGACTGATTAAAAGAAAAAAAAAAGTATAGCGGACGTAGCGTAATTTTAGGGATCTGGATTTTTTGTCCTGTACCACCGAAAAAAAAGGGACCCATTTCACGCGAACAAGTTTCATGGCAGATTCTCTCAATGGGAATGTAATTAGAGAGATTTTCGTTCGGTGTGCTCAGATCATTATTTCGGCTGAAACAAATCAGACTAATCCGAGGCAAAAACACCCGAAAGGTTTTTTCAGCAGATATTATTACGTAAGTCACTAACTAATCCTGATTTTTTTCTTGCACAGCGAAAAATTAACAACGTATTTTATGCATTTCCCATTTTTGTTTAAAATCGGGAAGACCACGACCACGGTCCGTAAACTCTATTCGGTTGCCTACGCCGTCCTTACTAGCTACTTCGCAAGCAGTGATATGGCAACCTACCATTAGGTTGTCTTTACACTTATCGCAAATGTCTTAAGGCGGATTTATATTTGTCATCCACCGATGATTCTACTAGTACATGTGCCCATACATCACACCCTCTATCTTTACGAATTATCTATATCCATAAAACACTGTATATTTTAATTTCTAAGGCCCAATCACTCAGATGCAGATCGAGAACGCATATGACGCAAGGCGACAGAAACCATCACGACACATCCCATATTAGTAATATAAACAAGATAATACAAAATGCATGAAACCGATACCGTTCTGACGCGTCACGTCACGACACGTCAGGCAAATATAAATCCGCCTTTAAATTTCTTTGTGCATTAATAGTTGCCTACATTATATTATGCTTAGTCATATACTTAATACTAATATATGTTCTCAGTTCCATAATAATTGTTTGTAGACTATTATTTTTTTTATATTTCCATTTTAAAGTGAATAGATATATTGCCTTTATTGAACAAATACACACAAGTTCGAAATGTAATATTAGATTTTATTAGTGAATGCCAAAATGTTTTTTAAAAAGACTGATATAAACTGTAGTGTTACTACGAGGCGTGTTTTTCAAGTAAGTACCGTTTTGCCACATCGCGCCCGCATCGCTGCGGTCGGCGTTTGGAGCATGCGCATTCGGTACCTACTTCTCTTGCCTAGGCACTGACGCCATTATAGTATAATTTTTCCTTGTTTACGTTATTAACCGACTTCCAAAAAGAAGGAGGTTATCAATTCGTCGCGTTTTTTTTCGCTTTTTTTATACTCCTGTGATGCAGCGTTTTGAATGAATATGGTCTTGTTTAATATAGTATATATCCGGATTGGTGAAACTTCAAATTTTGGAAAAGAATTCTATTGGTAAAGTGATAAAATTTGTGAATGAACACATGCGTGCATGGAAATCGACCAATATCCCTAATATTTTTGTCGATTTTTCGATAACTCCTTATGGATGTGTATAGTTTTTTAACGTTAGGAGATTACCTAAGGAAGATCCTTAGGTAATCTCCTATACTTTTCTGCGACGTACAACTTGCAGTTTTGCAGAAAATCGCCGAAAATTCCAAAATTCTTATCAAAAATTTCATCGAAATGACATAACGGACATTTCCTCATAAATATTTTAATTCCAACGTAATAGTGCGGTAATTTTAGGCACTGGAAGTTTTGATTGCGAATTTGAAAATTTTCTATGTACATCTCAAGCATATAGGTAGTAAAGCATAGTATTTTCGGCTCCTTAAATCAATGAATACCAAGCTCATTTTGTTTGTATACCAGGCAAATACCTATTTAAATGCAAATTTTTCCATTTTGCGAAGGCGGTGCTTTTGGTTGTCACATTCTCCCGGCCTAATAGAAAATTCAGTGACAACAAATGTCAAACTTTAAACTGCCATTTGGTATGTTTATAGACAGGGTGTTTAGTTATAGCAACCAAATCACAAAGGAAAGTGATGGGAGTTGCATTTATATGAAGATTGAAATATAGGACGGACTAGAATGCTAGTGGTCGGTAGGCAGCCGTATATACAGGATGGTTGGAATATAGGGTGGACTGGACGTTTGGTGGTATAAAAATGTTGGAAAAAATGTGAAATTAAAATTATATAGGGTGATTAAAAAACTGTTATATGATGTGGACATAAGCAAATCATATACAGGATGGTTGAAATATATGCTTCAGTTGAATTATATTTATACAGTGTGATTAAAAAATTATTTCTTTTATAGCCTATAAGAAGTTGCATAAAGTGTGGAGAGGAATTAATGTTACATAGGACGATACTATAAAATGTAAAAAATGAACTAATTTATGGGGTAGCCCACAAGGAGTTATATATATACTATGATAAAAATATAGGACAGATTTGACTCCGTAAATATGGGATGGATTCTACTCCGTCCTATAGAAGACAGCTAACAAATTTATTATTGTCCGTGGGCAGTCGTATGTACAGGATGGTTGGTACATAGGTTGGAGTGGAATTATCTATAGTTATACAGAGTAGTCAAAAAAGTTGAAAAAAGGTTGTAACCTTGGCGTAGTCCATAAGGCATAAATATATTTTGGGCTTATTAAGTCAACGCGTACTAGTACATTTTTGTTCGTACAGATTTACTTGTCAATTTAAATGAGAAAGTATCATTGTGTAATGTTAAGGCTTTCGATGTTACCTGGTTCTGTCTATTAAGGTTATACATACAAAATAAAAAATAAAGAATGAAAACTACCTGAGTTCAAAAATACTAAAAAGTTGAAAATAAAACATTTAAAAAAATATATAACCGACTTCTACCTATAACTAAAAAGCTAAAAATAATTATAACAAAATACAACTCTAGCAAATAAATAACACATTCAATGTTGTTAGGTACCTACCCAGGAAGTAAAAAATGTAAACATTAAAAGGTGCTCATTCTGTACAAATTAATTACCTACCAATCTAGTATATTTTTGAAGTCGGTGCCAAGCAACAATCAAGTTTAATGAATTAGTAGATAAGTACGCAATGAAGGATTTTATATTTACAATTTAGTTGATGATGACGATGTTGAGTACGAGTAATAAAGATTAAGTATTATTGTAGAAAGCCATAAAGAAATAACTAACTAGCGAACTAAAACTAACAAACTTGCTAACTAAACTGGCTAATCTAACAAAATAAAGTAATTAAGCTAATAACTAAATAAACTAACTAAAATCATTTATTTTGACTGTTCATTGGGTTTTCTCTCCTCAAAATTTTTCCTGCAGCAGATAACTATTTAAAATTGTATGTGCAGAACAAAGCGTAGTAAGGCAATCACAATGATCAACCAGTATTCCTTTATATAAGTAATGTATTGTATACTGTGTTATACTTATCTGTGTTTAGAGACGTTTCAACTTCGAGTCTGGAGTCGTTGTCAATCGTTTTTTTTTTCTTAAAAATTTGACTATTTGACTTTTATGTTGAATTTGTTGTTTGTCAAAAAATTTGACAACGACAATTAGTCGCTTGACGATCACTTGATGTTGAGGTTACCGTTTTTCTGCTCTGTTATCAAAGATTTCTCCAGTCCAAATGAAATGTCTCCAAACTGAGATAAGTATAGCACAGTATTACAATACAATACTTATATACAGAATAACTGTGAGGAAGAATCTATATATAGACAGCCAGTAATCCGGGCAATTTAATACGAATTTGCCTTACTACACTTTGTTCTGCATATACAATTTTAAATAATTATTTGTTGCTGTAAAAAAATTGAGCAGAGAAAATCCAGTCAAAATAATTCAAGACCTTCTCAACAATCTTGTTTCGAAATTACTAACTAAACTAACTTAACGAAACTTCATTCAATAATTAAATTCGACTTAAGCAATTGAATTAAGACTATTTTTAAGTAAAATTAAACTTTAATAAATCATAATTTTTATTGTTATTAGGAACAAGGAAATTTCGCTAAAAAACCATACAGATATTATTTAAAACGTATGCTGCAGCTCTTGTTCACCTAAATAGCTGCAAAACAGCCGTTTTAATTTTATTATACAATAATTAGACTGGGGTAATAAAATGTGTTAAATGCAATTAATAATTAATTTTATCCAGATATTGTAAAAATTTACTTTAAACACTACTTATTTGCTTAAAGCATTTCTCTTTGACTTGCTCGTTACAGAGTTTCTGCGAGAATATTATAATACTCCTCCCACGTATTCAAAAACTCGTCAAAATCCGACGACCTAACTTTTGATCAAATATTATCAAAAGCCAACCAAATAGCTCTAAGCGTTTATCAACAAATTAATTTTCATAGCAAAAGCGATATCAATTTCCATCCCTTATTAAACTCATTACGGAAAAATGCCTCCTACAACTACTAGTAGACAGTTTCCAATATCATCCAATTAAAATTAACCCGACGAGTAAGCATTATAAAAATTATGCCGTAGAAAAATCCGAAGTTAGCTTTGCTCTCAGAAAGAAAATAGCTACGGGGTTTTTATAAACACAATTATTTCCTGAAAATCGATTAGCGTGTAGTGGGTATTAATCCTCATTTGCAAAATCAATTCTGCTTCTCGACGATAGTCGGGAACGCTTATAATAGCATTAATTTCTGAGCAAGGTTCACAGCATTTGTAAATTAACTAAAGTGAAAGCTACATCTTGACTCCTGTCATTGTTTACTGTAAATTAATGAGTGTGTTGCTGAATATACCTTCATAAATTAATGCACAAAGGTATGGCTTGTTCGGCTCATTATGAAAGTGAGGTACTAATACATCATTAGCTAGCTAGTCGTATTGAATTTATAATTTTTACGTTTAATTAAATTTTGGGATTAATAACAAAATTTCAGTAATAAAATGTGATGCACAAACCAATAAATAGAGTTAGAAATTGTATCAATATAAAATTCTATTAATTAAAATGTAGTTTTGCATTGTTAATGTAATTAATTTTAAGTAATAATTTCTATGAAATCAAGAAAAGTAATAATTTTGACGAAATATTCAAACGTAAACAAAAGATTAAATAAAGAATCTCATGAATAAAATTTAAGATATTATACAACTATAAACAAAACTAACAATTTTGACAAAACACTCAAACGTAAACAAAATATTAAACTGAAAGTCTTATCAATAAAATGTGAGATATTATAAAACAATAAATACAGTTAGAAATTGTATCCATTTATATCAATAGTTATATTGCAGTTTGTTATTAGTATGATTACTTTTGAACAATAATTTATACAAAGTGTGGAACAGCTAAATGGAATAAATTCGATAACAAATAAAGGAGGGCTTGTAGGGAAAAACACTTTAACAGGTCGATTTTTATTTTTAAATGCTTATTTTTTCAACAATAAAAAAATTATATAGTTTGTGTCATGTGATAGTGGCCAATACCAACTTTCTTATTTTAAATGCAAGCCCCTGTATATTATTTATTTTTTGGATTCTCCAGAAAATTCTAGACATAATTCATGTAAAATATCCTACACCTATCTCTAATTGTTTCGGAAATATTAAGTTTTTTCAGATTTATTACAAAAAACTTCTTGACAGTGATGATCAGTCGTTTGAATTTCGTTAACTGTACGTAATAATAACAAAAAAATGGTTCATTTAACAGATATTCACAAAATAACCATTCTACAAATGATTGGGTATGGAGATTACACACAGACACAAACGGAAGATTCTCGCTTATTTCACGAAAATTTTCCAAGTAACAATTGGCAAAATATAAAAGCAGTTTCGCGAGCTAGGTCATGTCAGACAGATAAAAAAGTAGCTGCCAATGCTGTAAGTGATAATACGAAATTGGATATTATGCTTAGAAGACATTTCTATACCAGATTAGCATGTTACCAAAACGTTCGCGGAGAGTATTTTCAACATTTTCTACATTGACATTAATGGTTTATTGTTTTTTTATATTATAAAGAAATAATCAGTATAACTTATTAGGTTTTTAGTATAATATAGCGAATTTGTGAAATAAAATAATTTTCTTATGCTTGAATTTCAAGAAAACCCACATAATTCCGGTCGAAAAGCAGCCCCACTATTCAATGTTAGCCACAAATCAATTTTTCGGGTATTAAAGGTAGTAAAACGCATCCCTATAAAATGATGCCGATTCAAGAGCTCATGGAAGACGATTTCGATAGGAGAACGTATTTCTGTGAACAAATGATGGTAAGGTTAGATAACAATGTGATCCAATTAGAAAATGTTTTGTTTTCTGATGAGAACACATTTACACTTCACGCTCATGTTAATCGTCAAATTTACCGCTACTAGTCTAATGAAAATCCTCACTGGATGACACAGAAATATACGCAATATCCTTAGAAAGTTAATATTTGGGCAGGAATTACTGGAAATCATATCGTAGGCCCTTTTTTCTTTGATAGCATCTTGAATGGAGATAAATATTTAGAACTGCTCCAAAATAATGTCGTGCCAACTTTGATAAACTTTTATCCTGATCCAGTAAACCCACGTTCCTGCCAATACAACATGGTTTCAGCAAGATGAAGCACCGCCCCATTACGAAATCAATGTCTGGCAGTACCTGAATTTTTCCAAATCGCTGGATTGGGAGGCACGGATCGATAGAATGGGCAGCACAATCTCCTGATTTGACGCCATTGGACTACTTTTTGTAAGGATATGTCAAAAGTACTGTATACAAAGAAAATCCCTCAACTTACATCAGTCACGTGATGTTGAGTAACTTTACAAGACATTTCTATACCAGATTAGCATGTTACCCAGACGTTCGCGGAGAGTATTTTGAACATTTTCTACATTAAAATTAATGGTTTATTGTTTTTTTTATATTATTAAGAAATAATCAGTATAACTTATTAGATTATTAGTGTAATATAGCAAATTTTTGAAATAAAATAATTTTCTATTTTTAATGTTAAACCCTTAATATTTCCAAAACAGTTGAAGATATGTGTAGGACATTGTGCATTAATTATGTCTAGAATTTTCTGCAGACCAAAAAATAAATAATATACAGGGGATTGCGTTTCAAATAAAAAAGTTTGTATTGGCCACTGTCACAAAAAAAAATGATGTAGGGTGTGTCCTATATCATTTTTTTGTTGATAAAATGCGCATTTAAAAATGCAAATCGACGTGTCCAAGCGTTTACCCACACGCCCTCCTTTATTAGTTATCGAATTTATTCCATTTGTCTAAATATCGTAAAAATACGTACAAAAAACTGTAAACATCAATCTAAATGTCACATTTTCATCATACATATCTAGTTTAAATGTCAAGATATGCCATGAAAGTATATCGTACAGGGTATTTGTAAGGGTTTTCCTTTAGTCGGGCCTTTTTTCTATAAGGTATACGGTGTGTATGTGGGTGCATAGAAATTCAAGCAGCAAGAAATGTGCGCAGTTCAATTGTAGGGCGAAGTCAAATTACAGTTAAACAGATGACTAAAAAAATTGGTACAAATAAATATATAGATATAATATATATTGGTGGTACATAAGCAGTTCCATATATAGGATGGTTGAAATATATTAAAAACAAGAAGTTCCATTTTAAAAAACAAAATTGAGGTTCAGTTCCGGTAGAATCGGAAGCCGTAGACAATTGAAATTATTTTGAAAAACCCCCGGCAACTAAGTTTCAAGAACTAAACCAATAAAACCGTTTAATTCTTGGAAAATATATGTAAAATATATCGCGTGGAGCAGTGTTTAAAAACGTAAAAGTGTGGAAATTATGGTTGCAGTTAATATCAGCTAATTATAATGAATTTCCACCAAGTATCCATCGAATGAATTCACTATAAGAATATCATTTTACGGTATCTGATTTTTGTTTCCATTCAACATCCGAAAACAAAGTAACGAATTTTTATTGCATCGTTTTTATATTCAGACTAGTTGTTGCTAAAAAACAAGCAATACCTTTGACAGAAAACAATGTCGACCTATTCGCCAACATATATTACGTGTACGTTCACCCGCTGTGTATTCATATTTGATACGCTTGTTCTTGTACAGAAAGTACACTCTTTCCCGGCCCGTCGGAATTATGCAGTGCAACCGGAAGGAAGTAAAATATCTCTCTACACGGTACAGACGTGGAAAAATTATCGTTATAAAAGAAGGGATTTTTCACAAGTTACATAAAATATGCATTCTCTTCGACCACAAAATAGAATTTATAGTGAAGAGAGAATTAAATTGAAATATTCACCTGGCGCAATGAATTTATTTTCAGGAGAATGAAGATGTATGCGTCGTATGTTGAATTTAAAGAAAGTTCATCCGTGCTGAAATTCAATTATTCAACAAGTTCAGGAGAATATTCCACAATACATTCAACTTTATATAGAGATTCCTATTAAAATTAATTTTGAAAAACTTCTAGTCTATTAACTTTTAACCGCGAATTGGTCTGCGGAGGTAAATCGAAGGGTAAAACGTATTTAAAGTAGTTTTCATGTAACGCTCGAACAGATTTTGTTAAATTGGTACGATTGTAAAGTTTAAGTTAAATAAGAAATTGTGCGGTTATACGTACTTAATTTGTGGTTAGGTGCTTTGACATCTTCAGTAGTTACTAGATATTTTTCAAAAGCGAAATTTATACTGCAACTACTTGAGCGAAACAGGCTTTATAACGAGATGGCACTTTTGGTACGGTTCCCTTAGAAAAATGAGTAGCTAGCGATAGGCTGTTAAAGGTGCAAATCTCTTGACGTCAATTTAAAAAATAATGAGTATTTGGGAAAAATTCAAGTTGGCTCGTTTCAGCTGGGAAACAGTTTGTTGTAGTTTTGACAGTTTGACGTTAATTGACATTTTACGTGTTACTTTAATATACAGGGTGAGTTTTTTTTGACGATCAGTATGGGGATCTTGGAAACTAGCGAAGATAGATCAATGGTTTAATTGGGAAAGATTTACAGTTTTACTGGCCGAATTTCATGACACTTTTTTGTAAAAATTCCATGGCTTACTAGATATTTTGAAAAAACGAAATTCTGTAGATTTAGTCTAATCCCTCTAGCTCCTTTATTTTTGATTTTATAAAAAAATTGTAAATATCAAAATTGAAGGGTATTGTATCCCGAATATGATTGTCATATCCTCGTTTGCGTGACAGCTCTTGTTTTCGAGATATGACACAAAATTATCTTTTTTTGAATGGAAACCATAGTTTTGGCTATGGCCTCAAAAAATCGGGCATTTTTAGAGCTTTTCAACGATATAATACTCGTTATAGTTATTCATAAAAATAACGGAGTTATGGATGCTTTTCTCTCTTATTTTCACTTTTAACGTAGGTAGCCATGAAAAGATTGTTTTCACTTTGACGTTTCCTCATTTGAGAGTAATTCCATTAGTAGTGCTGAACTGACAGTCGATATTGAGAAGTTTTCGTGATAATATGGAATATTCTAACGAAGAAAAACTGAATATGGTGGAATGTTATATCATATGCCATAAAAATTCAGTTCGTGCAGCTGAGAAATACTTATGTACATTTAAGAGGCTTTACGATAGTTTACGCAGACATGGATCTTTTACTAAACCACCAAATGACCGTAATCAAATTAACGAAGCAGCACAAATAAATGTTTTGTCAATGTTAAATCAAAATCCATCTACATCAACTCGTAAGATTGCGGCAGAAGCTGGCACATCTCAACGAACTGTAGTTAAGGTACTGAAAGCGTCCAAGTTCCTCCCGTACAAACTTTCAGTTTCTCAAACTTTGCATGCTGGTGACGAACATCGACGTATTTTGTTTTGTACATGGTTTAGAGACATGTGCCTTGACAATCCACAGTTTCCATTAAAGGTGTTATGGTCAGATGAAACTAGGTAGTTAGTAAACCTAGTTTCATCTGACCATAACACCAGTATGTTCAATTCTTGCAATACACTTTTCAAGACATGTTGCATAATTTGAATTTGAGAACTCGTTTAGAAATTGAGTGGTTCCAACATGATGGAGCACCTGCTCATAACTCGTTATTATTAAGACCACACTTAGATAATATCTATCCAAATTCTTGGATAGGAAGAAATGGCCCACGCTAATGGCCACCCCGGTCTCCCGATTTGGCAGTTATAGACTTCTATTTATGGGGTGCGCTAAAAAACAACGTATACAAAAGAAAGTATGAGACAGTTGATGCACTAAGGGAGGCGGTATTACAAGCAATTGAAGAAATTGATAGGCGGTCTGTGAGGAAAGCGGTAATTTCAATCTTAAAAAGATGCAATTTTTGTCTAAATAACAATGGTGGACTTTTCGAACATAAATTGTAACCATTATTATGTACTTTAATTTCTTAAGTTTTTAGTAAGTACCTACTTATTTAATTTTTTCGTTATATCTGATATACCTAATAAAAAAATTGTTCAATGTGGTTTGGAATAGTTATTAATAATTCAATCTATTTCATGGCTAACTACGTTAAAAGTGAAAATAAGAGAGAAAAGCATTCATAACTCAATTATTTTTATGAATAACTATAACGAGTATTATATCGTTGAAAAGCTCTAAAAATGTCTGATTTTTTGAGGTCATAGCCTTCAATTTTGATATTTACACTTTTTTTATAAAATCAAAAACAAAGGAGCTAGAGGGATTTGACTAAATCGACAGAATTTCGTTTTTTCAAAATATCTAGTAAGCCATGACTTTTTACAAAAATCCGAAAATGTCATTAAGTTGGGCCAGTAAAACTGCAAATCTTTCCCAATTTAACTATTGCTTTATCTCCGCTGGTTTCCGAGATCCCCATACTGATCATAAAAAAACTCACTCTGTATGTGATATTTTTTAAAGATTTTTCGTTTTTAACATTTTTATAATACATCATTTTCATATCACCTATAATTTGCAAATATTTCAGTGGGAAAAGTTTGAAAATTGTGCCCAATATACAGCGACGATTTCCAAAATCTAAAAATGGTATAATCACAAAGAGTGTTTTATTTGTAATTTTCAGTTTCCTAAAATCTCCTCAGGTCTTAGTTTATATTGCAAGAAATTTTAAATTTTATTCAAAAAATTCCCTCCTGTCCCCTATCACATATCTAAATTTTCGTAAAATGATAACTCGAGGACAAGCGAAAAATTTGGTATTTTACCAAATTTTTCGTCAGTATCACTTTGTTTCCAATAAATTGACTAATCGTAAATTTCGCATATTAAATAAATTACGTCGGAGGAGCTAAAATGTGTTAAAAAAGTTTTACGTACCTACTAAATTAAATTCCTAGAAAATATTCTACAATGTTGCATACTAAATTCTGGTGGAGGCACTAAAAAAATTCTTTATATTTGGAAGGAATTATGGTGGCGACGTTGGAAATGAGTTAGTCATACAGTTTTAAGGTGATAGCTTCTGGTGATGGGTTACTCTCATACATCACAATACAGTCTATGAATAAATAAGTCATCATAATTTATTCTGACAAAAAATTGTTACATATCTCGCGCCTCCACCATATTTTTTTATATATTTTTTTGTTCTTAGCGCCTACACCATATTTTAATACCATACTTTTACTCCAGCGCATCCACCATATTTCAATAACATATTTTTTATTAACGCCTCCACCATAATTTAGTCTGTAAAAATTTACTCTAATTCGATTTCATCCACTATATAGGATGTCCCATAACTAATGGACAATCCGATAACTGCAGTTAGAGGCGGTGAAAATATACCGATTAACACAAACTTGCTATAGTAAAACGTACGTTTGTAGTAAACGATATACAGGGTCCTAAAGTGGGTATTTGTTTTTTGAAAATTTGTGATATTTGAAAAACGGCTCCATATTTTGAACTCAAATTTGGTACAGCATAGTTTTCAAGGGCGATAAACCATAATTTTTCATTGTCCTTTTACAGGGTGTTTGTTAGGAAAGTCGAATTAGGAAAATCCATGTTTATTTATTTAACAACCCGTATAATTTGCGTTTCGACGATAAAAGATGAAACTGCCATAATTTCAATACAAAAACCCTATACTTGTAAAATCTCTATATTGGAGATATTGCAATTCAAATACGGTACAGCATATCATCGCAAACAGCATTAAAAAATACATTTTTTTAAGTAGGTTGTGAATTTTACATGAATTATTGATTTCTTCTTTGCATACTATTGATTTATTTACTGAGCTTTAAAGTGAGTAATTGGAATAAAGCCTTCATTAAATATCCTAGAATTAAAGAATTTACAAATAGTGAACTAAGGGATATGATTTGTGTTTATGCAAAAGTAAATTATAATTTAAGTGCTGCAGTTAGACGATATGCACAGTTATATCCAAATCGAAATGTTATTAATAGTAAAATATTCCAACGATTATTCACAAATTTAGGTGTAATAGGTTCATTTCTCACCAAAAATTCTGATTGCCGACCTAAATGAATTTCAGCTGATCATGAAGATGATATTTTAGTTCGAATTTTGGAAAATCCCGCATTAAGTACTCGGCGCTTGCAGGCACCTACTGATGTAAGTAAACCGAGCGTATCATGAATTTTATGTAGAGAAAAATTGAATCCATACCACTTTAAGCCTGTACCAAATTTATTGCCCAATGACGTAGACTACAGTTCTGTCAGTGGATTCGACATAAAATCATTCAAGATCCAACGTTTCTTGAAAACATCCTATTTTCTGACAAAGCTACATTCACACGCCGTAAAATCGTCAACTGGAAATGATTTTGGATATGATTTTGATAATGTGGAATTATTGGCTATCACTGCATTGGTCTGTTTGAACTTCCGAGGAGATTAAATGCAAATTTACTTCAAGAAGTTCCTCTTATTGCAAGGCAGCATAATTGGTTTATGCACGATGGCGCGCCGCCACATTATCCATTTATAGTCCAGCAATATGTAAATGACTACTTTCCGCATAGTTGGATTGGACGTGGTAATGAATTTCCTTGACCGCCTCATACTCCAGAACTTAATCCTATGGACTTTCACGTATGGTGATACATGACATTTTTGGTGTACAGCAATAAAGTTTATACCAGAAACGAGCTTTTAGCGAAAATTCAGGAAGCCGCAAATATTCTTAAAAATAACATTGCAACCTTTTTCAAGATAAGACGACATTTCATAGAAAGTGTAATAAAATGCACTGATGCTAATGGTGGTCAATTTCAACATTTCATTGATGAAGTGAATCTATTTGTTTTTTTTTTCATTATTAAATTGAATGTTTTGAAAACTATTAATGTTTTATTTAAATGAATAAACGCCAGTTTTAAAATTTCAATATCTCGAAAACTCCTTGAAATATGGAGATTCAACAAGTATACGGTTTTGTATTGAAATTATGACAATTTCATTATTTATCGTTGAAACGGAAATTATACGGGGTGTTAAAAAAATAAACATGGATTTGCCTAATTCGTCCTTCGTAAAAAACACCCTGTAAGAGTATCATGAAAAATGATAACGAATTCTTGTTTATCGCACTTGAAAACTATGCTGTACCAAATTTGAGTTCAATATATGGAGCCGTTTTTTAAATATCACAAATTTACCAAAACCAAATACCAACTTTAGAACCTTATACAGGGTGAGTTTTTTTATGGTCAGTATGGGGATCTCGGAAACTAACGGAGATAGAGCAATGGTTATATTGGGAAAGATTTGCAGTTTTACTGGCCCAATTTAATGACACTTTTGGATTTTTGTAAAAAGTCATGGCTTACTAGATATTAAAAAAAAACAAAATTCTGTCGATTTAGTCAAATCCCTCTAGCTCCTTTGTTTTTGATTTTATAAAAAAGTTTAAATACCAAAATTGAAGGGAATTGTATCCCGAATATCATTGTCATGTCCTCGTTTGCGTGACAGCTATCGTTTTCGAGATGTGACACAAACTTATCTTTTTTTGAATGCAAACCATAGTTAGTTATGACCTCAAAAAATCGGACATTTTTAGAGCTTTTCAACGATATAATACTCGATATAGTTATTCATAAAAATAACGGACATATGGATGCTTTTCTCTCTTATTTTCACTTTTAACGTAGCCATGAAATAGATTGATTTATTAATAACTATTCCAGAAAACATTGAACGATTTTTTTATTAGGTATATCAGATATAACGAAAAAATTAAATAAGTAGGTACTTACTAAAAATTTAAGAAAGTAAAGTACATAATAATGGTTACAATTAGTGCACCTCATAAATAGAAGATAAATGCCAAATCGGGAGACCGGGGTGCTCATTCGCGTGGGCCATTTCTTCCAAGATTTTGAATAGATATTATCTAAGTGTTGTCTTACTAATAACGTTATGAGCAGGTGCTCCATCATGTTGGAACCACTCCATTTCTAAATGAGTTCTCAAATTCAAATTATGCAACATGTCTTGAAAAGTGTATTGCAAGAAATGCAAGTAGCGCTCCCCAGTAAGTGATTCGTTATAGATAAAAGGCCCCAGAATAGTAGTCCCTATGATACCACACCAAACATTAAAACCAAATTTTATCTGGGGTCGTCTTTGTTCTACATGGAAAGGGTCTTCTTTAGCCCAGATATGCTCATTGTGTCTATTGAACATACCGTAGTTAGTAAATCTAGTTTCATCTGCCCATAACACCTTTAATGGAAACTGTGGATTGTCAAGGCACATGTCTCTAAACCATGTACAAAACCAAATACGTCGATGTTCGTCACCAGCATTGCAAAGTTTGAGAAACTGAAAGTTTGTACGGGTGGAACTTGTGCGCTTTCAGTACCTTAACTACTGATTTTGATTTACCATATTGCCAAAACATTTATTTGTTTATCACGAAAACTTGTCAATATCGATTGTTAGTTCAGCACTACTAATAGAAGCACTCTCAAATGAGGAAACGTCAAAGTGAAAATAATCTTTTTCATGGCTACCAACGTTGAAGTGAAAATAAGAGAGAAAAGCATCCATAACTCCGTTATTTGTATGAAAAACTGTATTGAGTATTAAATCTCTAAAAATGTCTGTTTTTTTGAGGTCATAACTAACTATGGTTTCCATTCAAAAAAAAAAAAAATTTTGTGTCACATCTCGAAAACGATAGCTGTCACGCAAACGAGGACATGACAATCATATTCGGGATACAATTCCCTTCCATTTGGATATTAACACTTTTTTATAAAATCAAAAACAAAGGAGCTTAAAGGATTTGACTAAATCGACAGAATTTTGTTTTTTTTTAAATATCTAGTAAGCCATGACTTTTTACAAAAATCCGAAATTGTCATTACATTGGGCCAGTAAAACTGCAAATCTTTCCCAATTTAACCATTGCTCTATCTTCGCTAGTTTCCGAGATCCCCATACTGATCATCAGAAAAAACACACCCTGTATATCGTTTACTACAAAACATTTTACTATAGCATGTTTGTGTTAATAAGTATATATTCACCGCCTCTAACTGCAGTTATCGTATTGTCCATTAGTTATGGGACACCCTGTATATAGCTTTTAAAAGATTCATTTTTTCTAATCAACCTATTATTTCATCTATGTTCTATTCAGAATCTGTGCCGACTTTCCATGGTTTCAGTCATTTCTTTTGTTTTTGAATAAACAATGGAAAAAAGAATTGCCAATTCTTTAATCATTGATGATGATGTACAAAAAGGCACACAAATATATAATAAAAAATTAGATATCATTCTTTGAGATATATTCCAAACGTTTTTTGATGTTTTACTCGGTTTTGAGAACTCCTGAAGATCATTGGACTCATGCCCTAACCACATTTCACTACAGCTTATTCAATTAAGAGAATAAGTAGCTATTTATTTAATTAATCATATGAGAATTTTGAAGAATTTAGAAATAATGGATCGACATGCCAGTGTAAACTTCTTAGACTGAGCTACATAAAGTCACAACGAATTCAGGTCAATCCCTAATTTCCGAAAACTTCTGTATTTCCTACAATTTCAAGCTCTAAAGGTTTAGTTAGTTTCTTATTCTCTTTTCCTACATCGACTTCACCACTAGTAACAAAAAAAACTCTATTCGAATATAGCTCTTATTTGAATTTATTGCAGTAGCCAGCAAAATCGATAATGTATGTTTTATTTCGAATGCAATAAATCAAAATCTAGGTTAAACTAATGCATATATAAATCTGATATTTTAAAATTTAGTAAAACAAAACGCATAAACAAACTGCTGCTCTATATTGGAACGAAATATAATAAAACAAGTTCATTTCACCTCAGGGAATTTGGAAACCCTATATCAACGAACAAATCCAAACAGAACCGTTATTTCGGTACTATCGAGAGAGCCTTCTATTAGTATTAAAAAAAAAAGAGAGAGATATATTCGTTGAAGTTCGTTGCAAAAATAAAACTGGATAATCCCTGCAATTCCTACTATCAGTTAGACGTTACTGTTGGGAGTGTTTTGTATCTTTTTTTTCAACGAGTCGCCCGAATTTCCCCGGTGCTGCTGTCTAAATTATTCAAATGTTATATCTCGTTCCGAGGTGCTTTTGCTCGTATTAAAGGTTGTTGGATTATTACAAGTGCTACTTATTTTGAGTATCCTATAAATAAAACAGGGAATATTTATCATACATTACGCACAACGTAGACATTTATAAGGAAAAAGTGACATTTCTTTAATAACGTCATAAGGAATGGGTGCCATTTTCATACAGCCTCAAGGTAATACGATGTTCTGCCAAAACAGTTTGTCTAGTAGGCGTTCGTGCAGATGAATTATTCAAGAAATTGTCGTTTGATAAATCGTCACTTTTCAGATGATATGAATCATGTGCGAAAGATGCTCAAAGAGAGGTTAAAGACAAACACTCATGTGTTGATATAGTTAATTTTTCTACAATTTATTTTAAGAGTTGTTAGATGATTAGGGGATTGGACAACTTTTTTGGCTTATTATACATCTGCAACTACTCCAAGTAAATTATTCATTGATGTACCACAGAAGTAGGCATGCGAAAAAACAATGTTTGGAACTTGCAAGAAGAAAATGCCACTAAATGTCTGTAACTTCTACGATTAACTTTTGAGAATATTATTTTAAGGTGAGTATATAATATATCTTGGAGGTCTAACAGCCTTTGCGCTCACGCATTTTGATCGCCATTCATTCTTTTATTTCCACTCTTTCTTATTTATAACTCTCATTGTATTTTCAACACGCTTAATCCAAATTCTAGTTGGTCTTCCTTTCCTTCTTTCGTTAACTGGAGTGTAGTTTACTGCTCGTTTTGGCCATTTATTATCTGTCATCCTTATTACACGCCTGTACCATATGAGTTGTCGTGTATCGATCCTCTCTGTTGTAGTATATATCCTGTATGTTTTCTAGTTTCTTCATTTCGAATATGCGCTAATCTCAAGGCTTTACTTGCTGTTCTGAGAAAGTATATTTCTACATTTTCCATCCTTCTTCTATTTGAAACCGAGAACTGCCAATATTCTCATCCACAAGTCACTATGGACTCCACAATAACTTTATAGAAATATTGTTATAAAAATCTATCCAGTCTGACCCTGGCTTCATTCCGTGAAACATCAATCGCTGGGATAGAAAAAAAAAGAAGAGCTAGAAGGTTCGGATGAAAAAAAAACTTATCTCATAATAACTAACAGTAAAATTGATACTGGATTGTACGAGAGGATTCGATGCTGGTTTTAAAAGGAGAGGCCCATCATCGTAGCAGGCAGTTAGTGCGGTGAAGAGCTTATGTTGTATTATATTTGTGATATTCGAATCAGCTGTTGTGTATATTTGATGTAAATAAATGTTCTAGAAAGTTGTAGTGAATATTAGTTTTTAAATTTCAATTGAACCCACGAAGTATATAACAATATATATAGTCATTATTGCATTAAAATTTGTATGACTATGCAATAGTTACTACAAATACATTTTAGATTAGATTAGAAAAGTAGTAGCGAGTTTAATAAACAAACATACTTTGCAATTTGCTGGGCTCTATACAGTAATTACTGAAAATATATTTAAAGAAGTTTGCAAATAACTTTTTTAATCTCCCTGTATGACTTTAAACGAACTTGGTATACTGGAATCACGCCTGAAGTTGTATGTATAGCATCAAAAAATATCCTATGGCAAAGTATTGTCTCGTTGATCTGAAAATACGTGGAAGCATAATATATTAACCTACCTACCTAACCTTATGGCGGCACTTCACTTGGTGTTAGCGTATTTTTGTTTTGTATCGCTATATTCGTCCAAATATTTGATGTATTCGCAAATATTCCAAATGTGCCAGCCACACATATCGCAAATCACTCAAACATGCCAAATATGTTTGAATGCCACTAAATGTGACACATGACTCACCGTAACGATAAATAAACAAAATTAATGAAAAATGTTTTTTATTTATTTTTTACCTACCTCAGTATTCGTAGATGGGTTGCATTTACAGATAGCTCTGTAGCGCCTGCTCCTGAAGTTTCTGATTTCTTAATTTTTGTGCTATAATCCCTGAACGCATTTTAATGGCTGGTATGTTTGGGGTCCCAAATGCAAGGATGCATTTGGTACAACTCGGGAAACTTCATGATGTTATTTTTCGACCACCCCATTTTGCCACAAACACTACTTTGCCAATAAAAACAACACTAGTTGATCACGATCACGATACAGTAAGTGTATCGTGATCACGATCGAAGCGCCGCGTGCAACTGTATGAACCAAGTGTGTACGGCTAAAGCAAATATTTGGCTTATTTGACTCCTTTGAAGTGCATTGAAAACCGACAACTGGACGGTAAGGCGTATTTGCTCTTAGCGGTATTCGACTTATTTGTTCAAATAAAGCAAAAATAGCGAATAACCTCTCCACACATCGCCTTTTTTGGACAAATGCCAAAAGTGCCGCCATTACACTTGTTGGCTATATTTTCATCGTGTTTTCCAAAGTAATTTTACAAGTATGTATTCAGAGAATAAATGATGAATAAAGTTACACATCATCTGCATAAATAAGTATCTAGGCAAATTGTAAATTACACAGCCCCTCAAAAAAAAATATATACACATAATTAATAAAAACACAACATTTTAAAGGATGTACGAGTTTTTTGACCTCGAATTCGGTTTCAGCGTCTAAAAATACTTCAAACTAGCATGGTTTGGTTAAATGTATATATTTTTTGTGTGGACGTGTTATAAGCTGTCATTAATGAGAATAATAATAATGATTGATTTTTTTTGTTGGATGGTCGGATTTTATTCGGTTTTTGTTACCTGAATTAGGTTATCTATGATAGTTATGATTAATGGTGAGAGTTGTTTCGTTTTCAATATGTTAAATTGTTGTACTCCGGTTTATTAAGTTTCTCAGTTTCAGGTGAACTTCTCCGTTATTGATGATGTTTCTTCCATTACCTTCACTGAATTTGTTCATTATCGATGTTGCCATACAGGTTCCTATAATATGCTTCCCATTCATTCAGTGGCATATTTGTAGTCTAGATGTATTCAGTTACAGGTTTCTTCTAATCTTGACAGCTTCTTTTGGGCTCCGTATCTTGATCTCGTTCCATATCTGTCATAAATTTCTACCCCTTAATTGTTGTAATAACAAAATTGGCTGTACATCTTCTTGCTTTATATGAATTGCAGTTATTTTCAGTTGATATACTAGCATAGCCTCACTTAATTTAACCTGGACAGATATCCATCCAGACATTAGCCCAGCTAGGGACCGGCAGTGGGCGATAGAGAAGTACTCATTTTATCCCATGCAGCAAATTTGCCAAGTTGGGGATTTTTCTCAAAACTTAGGGTATTTTTTGGGATATATTTTTCTGTTTTTAGAGGAAAAGCTAGGAAATAATAAGGTTAGTCTTAGGTTTAATATTTAAAAATTTACCATATTGTATATCCGGATAAGTTACTGATGTTATATAACGTATTTATAATAGTTTTTCATAGTACTTTGTATTATAATGTCGATTTACATATCATTGACACCTCTAAGATGTTAAAAAATTATATTCATCGGAAATTAACGTGTTTCGTACAATAAACTTTATTTTATGAGAACTGCTGAAAAAGTTTATAATGTACTTAAAACATTTTTTTCATAGTACCTACTTTGTTATATCGATTATATAAACATTAACGCATCCGAGATGACACAAAAACATGTTTACTCAGAATCAAAAGTTAATATGTTGTTTACAATATACACACACTGACAAATAAATTGCAACACCCAGAAGGAGATGTTTGAATTTAGTATTGTTTTAGTTAAACATAGATGCTATAGTCAGGAGAAAATGATTAAAAATTAAATAAATAAATACCACGGAATTTAAATTTTGTTTATTATTAAGTTTGTTCCTCGAAGTATCCTTGGTTTCTCTTGAAGGGGTTTATATCACAACGTTTCAATAGCTGTGTATCTGCTATCGTCATCAGGGGAATGATAGGAAATTCAGATTATCCCTGGTATTTATATTATACCCTTGACCGGACATGCGTCGCCGGTCATGGATATTGGGTCTTATCTGGTCCAATCAGCGTCCTCGTACCAGTTGATATTATGGTGTTCAGTCCATGGTGTCCAGCGGTCGCTTTGTCTCTCCAATGTAAAGATTGCCACATTCACACGGTATGCTGTATACGCAGTTCTTTGGTATGCTGGTGCGTCGGGCCTCGTTCTTGTTATCATGCTCCTCAAGGTGTTGTTGCTTTTGAAGGTCGTTCTGATTCCATAGCTGTGTGCAATTCTTGTATGTTTCTCCGACAAGCCTTTAGTATACGGTAATATTAGAGTTGCTACCGTGATGTCCTCTTCCTGCCTAGGTCATTTGTCGAGCTCTTCAAACGCCTTGGTAATGATCGTTTCCGGATATCCATTCGCCAAAAGGTCTTCCCTAAGCTTCACTTGCTCTTCTTTGAGGGCTTCTGGTGTGCTGCAGATATTTTTGGCTCTATGGATTAGTGTTTTGATGATGCCAGTTTTCGTTGCTGTTGGGTGGTTGGAATTGTAGTGAAGGTATAATCCTGTATGCGTGTCTTCCTGTAGACTGTTGTTTGGATTCCGGTCCTAGTCCTTTGACACTTTCCATCAAGGTATGGCAGGCACCAACTCTCTTCCATATCCATGGTGAATCTGATGGATGATTGGGATTGGTTCAGGTGCTCCAGGAATGCCCGTAGTTCTGCCTCTCCATGTTGCCAAATAATAAACGTGTCATCGACATATCTCAACCATATTTAACCTGCTTCTCGTAACTCCCTACTGCATGTTCTTCGAACCATTCTATTTAGATGTAGGCGATGGTTGGTGATAACGGGGAACCCATAGGCAATCCATCTTCTTGCATGAAGAACCGGTTCTTCTTCTGAAAATAGCAGTTCTTGAGGCAACATTCAAGCAAGTCCATGATTGAGTCTATTGGCAGCTCCGTCCTCTCCCTCAGGGTTTCGTCTTCAGTAGGTTTTTTTCTCACTATGTTGTGAGATTCCTCTAGTGGTACGTTCGTGAAAATGTTTTCAACGTAGAAACTTACTAAGCGATGTTCTGGCCCAAGTCCCATGGATCCGATGATTTCGACAAAGTGCTTTGAGTCGTTGACGTGCGATGAAGTTTTGCCCTCCAAAGGTTGGACGATTGGTAGAAGGAATTTCGAGACTGCTGCCGTTAATGAGTTGCGCGAACTTGTAATCGGTCTGAGAGGTACTCCAGCCTTGTGTATCTTGGGTAGTCCATAAAGATGTGGTGGTTTGCTGTGATGTGGCGTCAATTTTCTCCTTGTCTCGGGAGAATGTATTCAGCATGATCTCTGAGAGTGTTGTAAGTTTTCCGTTCTATTTTGGATGTTGGATCACTAGGCAGTGGCTTGTATTTTCCCTTCGATAGTACTTCGTCAATTTGCTTGTTGTATTCCGTTCTGTCCATCAGCATGGTGGCATTTCCTTTGTCAGCTGGTAGAATGATGATAGATTTGTCGTCCTTAAGTGTTTTTATGATTCTCGTTTCGGATTCGTTGATGTTTTGTTTGATGTGTTGTGTTTTCTCAATTGCGGTTTTGACTTTCCATCGGAATTCCTCCAGTTGCGGTGTCTCTTTGCTGCCAATTGCTGACTCCACGGAACTGATGATATCTAGTACTGACATATTTTTTGAAGCTACAGCGTAGTTTAGCCCCTTAGAAAGCAATGTTTCCTCGACTACTGTGAGAACTCTGGATGACAAGTTCACCACTGTTTTCCTGTTGGTCGTATCCTTGGGCAACTACTTCCTGGTAAGTTTGTTAAGTTTCTCAGTGTGCACCTTTTGGCCGATTCGTCTGATGTTGTCACAGTGTTTTTGAATCGAAGCAAAAATCGGCATGTGGTCCTCCTCATGCATGCATCTTCTGATTTCTCGAAACCTTTCTTCTGCGTCCTGCAGGAGTTGGAATTTCTTCCAACGATGATGGTTGATCGGTTCAACAATCATAGGACCAACAGGAAAAAGTGGTGAACTTGCCATCTAAAGTTCTCACAGCAGTCGAGGAAACATTTCTTTCTAAGGGGCTAAACTACGCTGTAGCTTCAAAAAATATGCCAGTACTAGATACCATCAGTTCCGTGGAGTCAGCAATAGGCAACAAGGAGTCACCGTAATGGAGGAATTCCGGTGGAAAGTCAAAACCACAATTGAGAAAACACAACAGATCAAACAAAACATCAACGAATCCGAAAGGAGAATCATAAAAACACTTAAGAACGACAAATCTATCATCATTCTACCAGCTGACAAAGGAAATGCCACCATCCTGATGGACAGAACGGAATACAACAAGCAAATCGACGAAGCACTATCGAAGGGAAAATACAAGCCTACTGCCTAGTGATTCAACATCCAAAATAGAACGGAAAACTTACAACACTCTCAGAGATCATGCTGAATACATTCTCCCGAGACAAGGAGAAAATTGACGCCACATCACAGCAAACCACCACATCTTTATGGACTACCCAAGATACATAAGGCTGGAGTACCTCTCAGACAGATTACAAGTTCGCGCAACTCACCAACGGCAGCACTATCGAAATTCCTTCTACCAATCGTCCAACCTTTGGAAGGCAAAACATCATCGCACGTTAACGACTCAAAGCGCTTTGTCGAAATCATCGGATCCATGGAACTTGGGCCAGAACATCGCTTAGTAAGTTTGGACGTTGAAAACCTTTTCACGAACGTACCACTAGACGAATTAAGTTTGTTGTTAATAATGTTTGTAACTATACACTCTCCAACACGTCTTGGCATTGATTCCCTAAGATGGTCTGTTTATTCTTGAGGATTACTATCCCAAGCTATCTTAAAACCTTCCAAGTCCGTGGTGGTTGGAGTAAATTTCCGAGCCTTCTACCCATCATATCCCAAAGGTGTTCTATGGGCGGAAAGATCGGGAGATCTGGGCGGCCATGGCAACAGATTCATATGGGTCTCTTAAAAAAAGTTTAAACTCGCAACATGAAGCCGAACATTATCTTGTTAAAATATGGAATCCATGAGCCCATTTAGGTAAGAGAGTACATACGGCTCCACTACTTTCAGAAGATAATGTTGCGCTATCTTGTTACCTACAACAAAGAGTAAAGGTATCCTACTTCAATGTACAATAGCACCCTATACCATAACGCCTACTGTTCGGTGTACATGTAGCTTAACATCAAATTGATGTTGACGTCTTTCTCTTCGATGTCGTCTAACCTTTTTCGGCCATCATGTCCACCCAAGCAGAGATTCTTCAGAGAAAACGACCTGATGACATTCCATATTCTAATGTTATCGTTTTCTGCACCACTGCACCACCATCGGTCAGAGGAGGTAGCACAAGATAGGGTCAATAATGTTGCAGTCCAAAACACCTTATACGGCTGTAAATCGTTCGGACACTTACAAAATGGCCTTATTCTCCTAACCACTCATGAGCCAAAATTCGAGTTGTCGAAAATCAGTCTTTAAAGATCATAAGTCTTCGACGCTTGACAACGTCTCATAACAGTTGTTGGATGTCTGTGCGTGAAGCTAGGGATTTCTCGAAATGATAAACCAGCTTCTATAAACCAATAATTAGACCGCTTTCAAATTCGGACAGTTAGTTTTTTGGTAAACTTAAAAAAATGCAAGCGACTACAATATTAATTAATAAAAACAAATTTACATTAAAAAATATTCACCCAACTTTACCAAATTTTATCATTTACTCTTTACTATAGCATCTGGAATGTCTTCGATGCACATTCCATAGGGAATATTGAAAAAATGTATGAATTAGATGTTGCGGTTTTAGTTCAATGCTGGTTCAATGCAAGTATATAATTGACGAAGGACCTTTAGCGGAAAAATCAATAAACACATGCGGTCACATAAACGAATCACCAAATAAAAGTTATTACTAACCTTTTACGTCCGGAAGCTCTGGTGTTTTCTTGGTTCTTCTTTCTTCTGAGGCTAGCCCCGTAATAGCAGGAACAGTTTCTTAGAGCTTCGTCTGGACAACACGTTACACAAAAAATAGCGACGTAATGTTAATTGATTGAGCATACAAAAAAATGCGGGTTTAACAACAAATGATGCGCTTTTGTAAACACAAAAGAAACAAAATGAAAGCGGTTTAGCGGTCGTTACGAACGAAGCTAGTAACTCGCGAAATCGTAACGTAAACAACAACAATAAGCGTCGTCTCTTCAGACGGAATCAAAAATGTGTCCGAATAATTCGGAGCACAATACACGAAACTCCCAAGCGTCTCAACAGCTAGGGAAGTGAACCACGAATGTCAATACTGTCTATATTTTACACGCAAAAAAACACTTACAATTAGCATTAGCGCGACGGAATGTTTTAGAAAAGGTGCAGAAGTTTAAATATCAATGAAGTAATTCAATCAAATTGAACACAATACCCTAAACAAATTGCGGGAACGCACCAGCATTTATGTTTTACCAAAACCATATTAAATTTAAACAACTACTTCTGGGTGTTGCGATTTCTTTGCCAATGCGTAAATATGAAAACACTTTAGGGTCATGCTTAACAGAATGCCTAATCATATAATCCAAATCGGTTAAGTGCTTTCAGAGTAATCCTTCTCATTTTTTGAAGTCGGTCTAAAAACGTTATCTGTGTAATTTTCCAATATCATCTTGAGATGCACGTCAAAGCCTTAAGGTACTTTTAATTATCTTTTTTTCAACATTTCCTACACGAAGAGCAAACTACTTGCTATATTTCAAATCGTGCGTCAGAATGCTATTATCATTACCGAAAAAGCGAAAGTGCGCCCGATAAGATTCCGAACCGGCAATAAAATTTCGAGCTGCGAACATAAAAATTCGATCATCCATAAGAATTTGACCTGGAAGCGAACTAAAAATGGAAAACAGTAATAAATAACCAATAAATAATCGAAGACCATTTTCCTCAAACTTTTCATTGGGCTTATATTCCCTGAATCGCTGGATATTTATCGCCTTCGCCAGACTATACGAAACCACTTCCGCCGCTATGCAGGGTGCCGTTAAAAAAAAATTCACCAGAACTTTGGCGACAAATTATTAAAGATGTTATTTATGGTTTTTTTCGCGAGCACCCGGAGAGCGTAAGAGAGAGAAGAATCGAGAGGAGGAGAGAAAAAAAAAGCGAGCCGCTAACATTAGGCATTGAATAGACGAAATCTCGTGTATCACAATGTCTAGAATTTATGAGGTAATTTTTAGGCAGGCCACAACTGGGGTAGCTGTAAGCCAGATTACGGTGAAGCCCGTAAACGCCGTGTACGGCTCCGTGTATTCCCAATGTGATAAATTATTTCTCACTGGAAAAGCGACCGTAATTACCCACCTAGTGGGGGTTTCATTTCGTTTTCTGACCATGAAATTGATAACCATTTTTAAGTGTATCCTTCATTGGATTCATTTAATCATTAGTAAAAATCTTGTAACATCCCGAGGATGTTTACAGGAATTCATAATGTAATTTTGAAATTAAATTCTTTATTCTTTTATCGGATATGTTATTTAATATTTCTTCACGGAAGTAAACTAAAAACGTCGTATAGAAAAATTCCGCTCGTATTGCAGAATATGAACCATGTCGCTAAAATTTTGTACCACTTGCATATATTGCGAAACAATGAATAGTTTAGGTATGTCCTTCCGTTTTGGTTTTTTTTGTCGATTCATGGTTAGCAGAATGTTGAACTCTTGTAAGAGGCTAAAAACCAGGTAGACACGCAGTTAGAGAAAAATTGCTGATTTTGCCGACCTTAATTAAAAGTTTGTTCTAGAATTTTAAAATTCCGAAGAAAGACACGTGCGTAGAACACGTCGGTAATGGCGGAAGATTCAGCCAATCGGACAAGGAAAAAACTCACGTGGTAGGGGGCTTTGTTGTTAATTTATTCGTGAAGATAGTACCCATATGGGAGGGGCCAAAGTTCACGAGGAACTAGTCGAGAGAATTTCCAAACAAGTTCGGGGCCGGAACTCAAGAAAAGTAGTCGTACGTGGCGCGACGGATTTATAGGGGACATAAAAAGGGTGGAAACCAGACTCCTAAGAGAGGAACGTTTCACCTGTCCAAATAGGGTTTTAGGAAGCAAATTAAAGAGTCATTATAAAATTTATCGTCGAGGGACGGGAAACGCGAAAGTCGCGAGTGTGTTTTGAACAGTGATTAGCTAGCTAAAAATTCAGTGAGGTATAATTTCTTTTAATTCACAGGTAAACCTTTTGGGATTAACGGATAAATCGCATCCGGTGAGTACCTTTATATTTTACTAACCAAGGAGTGTTAGTGCCAAACAAAACCTGTGAGTTTGTCCGTAGAGTTGAAGGTTCAGATTCTGAACCCAGGGTAGAGGGTTCTTAGACCAGCAAACGGCCGGGAAGAGACCTCGTGATAGGGACTAAGTAGCGTCGGAGTACGCACAGCTAGATTGTAAACTGGTAAAGATTTCATCTGACTCCCTGAGTCGGCAAAAGGAACAAGCGGCAAAAGTTTAGGTTTCTTGTCTTATGATATCTTGTTTAAATTTGGTTTTGTTTTAGTTTGTTTTTTTTTTATTTATATATATATATATATATATATATATATATATATATATTATATGTTTATTGGGGATGCGTTGGATAGACTGGCTCACCAACGCTTGCTGATATAAGGGAAGACCTATTGTAGTAGGCACCGATAGGGCTTAAATAGGGTCTAATTGTACCTGTCATTCCCAGGATTAGCGGGTATAATTAATATTGTGTCCCTTAAAGTTATTTTTCATATTTTCTTGGGGTTAATTAATTAAAAACATAAATTGGGGGAGTTACATTTGTTCTCAAGTATTGTTTAACCACTAAAAATTGAGGTTACTTGGTTTATATTTTTTTTTGTTTTTGTGTTACATATCGGGATTGTTTTATTGTTTCTAATTTTTTATTATTTTTCATTCATTTTGTTTTCTTCAATATATGTGTCATTTTTTTTCGGTTGTTTACTTTTAACTCCTTCCTTCCTCCCATACAACCACCAGCATTTGACAAGCCTGGGGACTTACCCTCTTAGAGGAGGCTAGGTGACGAAGACCAGAAGCTACCAAGGACTGAGAGTCTAGGAGAAAAAAAAGGGGCACTAAAGTTCCTTTTATATTATTTATTTTCAACTAACATTTACCGAGAAGGGTTCCCGGAGTCTTTTTCTCCAACACAAATTTTCTTCGGGTGGTGGCAGCGTTCCCCTTTTCTCTCAGGTTCTATATACTATATTTCTTTCCCCATTATACAACAGGTTTAGGGCAAAACTGTTACACTAGGTAAAGGACAGAAATTGTTACAATCTTTACATAGTATAAAACAAAGCTGTTCCTGCCGTTTGTCCCTCTGAATGCTAAGATAATTTAAACTAGGCAACGGATTTTAATTCGATTTTAATCAATAGATAAAATGATTCAAGAAATACGGGTTGTTAGAGTAGAATCTAGATAAAAAACAATATGTCCCCCGGAGTTTTTAACCGACGTCCAAAAAGGAGTAGGTTATCAATTCGTCGCGTATTTTTTTTTGTATGTATGTTACCTGATTTCTTCTCCTGTGGTGAACCGGTTTGAATGAAGATGGTCTTGTTTAATAGAATATATATCCGAATTGGTGACACTTCAAATTTATGAAAAGAATCCTATTGGTAAAGTGATGAAATTTGTGAATGAACACATGCGTGCATGGAAATCGACCAATATTCCTAACATATTTGTCGATTTTTCCAACCCCTTACCGATGTGTATAATTTTTAAAAGTGCAATCTATTAAGGCAGACCCTAGGTGGTCTCATATACTTTTCTGTGACTTGTAACATGCAGTTTTGCAGAAAATCGCCGAAAAATCCAATAATCTTATCAAAAATACCATCGAAGTGACGCAACTGATATTTCCTCAAAAATATTTTAATTACAATGTAATAGTGCGGGAATTGCAGGGATTGTAAGTTTTAAATGTGAATTTGAAAATTTTCTATTCCCAAACATAAAAATAGTATAGTAAAGTATTTTCGGCTCCTGAAATCAATGAGTACCAAACTTATTTTGTTTGTATACCTGGCAAATACTGAATTAAATGAAATTTTTTCAATTTTGCGAAGCCGGTGCTGTTGGTGTCATCTATTCCCGGCCTAATAGACAAATTCAGTGACAACACATGTCAAACTCTAAGATGATATTTGGTGCGTTCTTACACAGTGTGTTTAGTTATAGCAGACAAAATCACAAAGTACAGTGATAGAAAAAGTTGCATTCATGTGATGATTGAAATATAGGACGGAGTAGAATGATAATGGTCCATAGGCAGCCCTATATACAAGATGGGTGAAATATAAGGTGGAGTGAACTTTTGGTGGTATAAAAATGTTGGAAAAAATGTGGAATTAAAATTATATAGGTTGATTAAAAAACAGTTATATGATGTGGACTTAAACAAATCATATCCAGGATGGTTGAAATATATATTATGCTGGAGTTGAATTATATTTATGCATTGTGATTAAAACTTAGTCCATAATAAGTTGCAAAAAGTGTGGAGAGGAATTGTTACACAGGTCGATAATATAAAATGTTAACAATGAAATAATTTATGGGAAGCCCACAAGGAGTTATATAAGATGGTTGAAATATATGACGGATTTGACTCCGTAAATATGAAATGGATTCAACTCCATCCTATAATTTACAGAAGGCAGCTAACAAATGTATACTTGTCCGTAGGCAGTCGTATGTACAAAATGGTTGGTACATAGGGTGGAGTGGAATTATCTATAGTTATACACGGTTGTCAAAAAAAGTTGAAAAAAGATTACGTGGCGTGGTCCATAAGGCATAAAAATATTTTGGGCTTATTAAGCCAACGCGTACTAGTACAATTTGTTCGTAAACATTTACCTGTCAATTTAAATAAAAATGTATCATTGTGTAATGTTGGCGCTTTCGATGTTACCTAGTCCTGTCTATTAAGGTTATTCATACAAAATAACAAATTAAGAATGAAAACTACCTGAGTTCAAAAATACTAAAAAGTTGAAAATAAAACATTTTTAATAAAAATATAACTCTAGCAAATAAATAACACATTCAATGTTGTTAGGTACCTACGCAGAAAGTAAAAAATGCAAACATTAAAATTCTGTACAAATTAATTACCTACCAATCTAGTATATTTTTGAAGTCGGTGCCAAGCAACAATTAAGTTTGATGAAGTAGTAGATAAGTACGCCATGCAGGATTTTAGATTTGCTTGGCACCTACTTCAAAAATATTCTAGAATTGCTTTTAAGTAGCAAAAAATAGCATTAGTGCATATTCAGTATCTTCATTTGCATGCCTGATGTTTCCAAATTTCCAAACCTCTTTAATTTATTTATTACTTGCCTAACAGTTGTGAAAGGTATTGTTTATTAAGGTGTATATCATTATGGATTTGTGCTGGTTCCCTTATTTAAGATAAAATATCTGAAAAGTAACTTTCTTTCTTAAAATTAATAATAAAAAAAAGTATTCCATATGAATCGAAAAAATTGTAAAAAATAACAATTACTTCTACAAGTTTAAATAAAAAGGGGTATATTGTGATCTTTTTTCACCATTTTTAACCCTTTATTCTGGCCTTTCACATTTAAGGATTTCAGCTCGTAAGCACAAAATGAAATCAACCAACTTAAAAGTTAGTATGAAAGTGAAAGTTCATATTAATAAACCTTCAACCAAAATCTTAAGATTTAATTTTATTTCATTAACTTGAATGAATCACATAGTAAGCAATGACTATTTCTGTTGTTTATTGAAAATATATATAAATATAAGCACCTGCTGTTAATTAATGATAAATAAGTAATACTTACATTTTTCGCAGTGAATGAAGCTGAAATCTAGAACTTTACACAATGAATTTACAACTTTACCTTTAGCCTTGTGCTATAATAATCTTATACCAAACAATATTCTGAAATGTCAAAATTCAAATTAAGGCGCTGCATCAAAGATAGCCATGAGCAGGGCTACCAGATCTAACTTTTTGTCGTGAATCAGTGCATTAATTTAATTCTTCTTTCAAATTCTATTACGATTTTCTCTCAGAGCAATCTGGCGACACTGTTCTTGTTATCTGTTTGGCATTGACAGTATGGACGTAAATAATGTTTTTTATTATATTTTATTTAATTAATGAATATTATAAATAAATGTTAAGTAAGGAGAAATGGTTATACAGCCGTGTAAGTAAAATGCTAGAAGAAAAGAATTATATCAGGTAACATATAAGCATTTTAATACACATAGCTGAAAGATAGGGCAGAGCAGAACAATTTTTATACAAGGTTAGAGTACATTTACAGGATGGTTGGAATATAGAATACAGTGGGTTATAGTTAAATAAAAAAGTTTAGTTGATTTCTAATTCTTGTCTAACTGCTGCTGTTTATCTGTCTTAAATTTTCAAGCTTACTTATCTGTCTCTCAAGTTGGTTATAGAACCAATCATATCAATATTTAAAATAGTTGTCAATTTTGAATGTATTTCAATACAATTACCGAATTTTGAGCAAGAATTGTGTGGTTTATAAACTTTATTTTATGTGGGTTTATAATGGTGATAAATATTTGAAATTAAATTTATTTAGGCCAATTCTGAACCAACTTTATATTCATATATCAGCCATCTACATATTGGCAGATCATTGAGCGAAGGTCTATCACACAAATACTAAAATTTACAGGAAAATAACATAAACTAAAGTTATAATTGCGACTTATTTTCGTGCTATATATATCCAGATATTATATTTGCAAAAATGTGACAATAAAATCTTGTATTTAATTTATGTAAGTACAGATCATCTATTTCCCACAAATTCACTCGTTTTAAGGTATCGACTTAAATTTTCCAATTATTTTAAATTTATTTCCTTTATTTTGTTGCAGAGGCAAGGATGTATCCATGGTGAAGAACTACCCTACCTATTTGGAGCTCCGCTCGTCGGTGGATTCATGCATTTCAGCAGAAACTATACGAAGTCTGAAATAGTATTGTCAGAAATGACGATGATTTATTGGAGCAATTTCGCCAGGACGGGGTGAGTAAAACATATCGAAAATTTAACACGCTACAACACATACAAGTTATTAAAATGTAATTCTATCAGAAATATTTCGATAATGTTTTTCTTTAATAACCGCAATCTGTTATTACCAGTATACGAATTATGAAATCTTTGTGAAATGTGCAAAAGTTAATTTTTCATTTTACAGATTTTTTTATAAGAAATTATTGAAACATACAACGAATTATATTTGTGTATTTTTTTGGCAAGAACTCGAAATTTTCCCAAAAATTGTGTCATTTGAACTACTAAAGGAGGCAAACAATGTATACAAACTATACAGGATGTCCCAGCAGCCTACCGGAGCTGTATATCTCGTTTATTCTTAAAACTAATAAAAATTTCCTTAGTAAAAGTTGACGACATCCATATATATTTTTTAATGAAACACCCTGTATATTATTCTATTTTTGAATTTTGCTCTTCATTCTCAATCCTCACACACTGAATTATATTGTGGTTGTGGTTATGTAAGAAAATATTTATTGTTTTAAAAGTTTTATACAAGCTAGTCAAAATTCACAACCTTGAATTTTTCATTATTTTTTTCTAATTTGAGAAATATTTTCGAATATTAAATAACAACATCAGGGTCTATAAATTTTTAATACCATTTTTTATTTTTATTGGAGATACTCCATAAATAGTAGAGTTAGGGGGAATAAAATAACGGTAATCCTCTATTAGGTGCATCCTGAAACGACAAACGTTCCACCACAAATCGAAAAAAACATCCTGCAACGTTGCCAGCAACTTTGTTTATCAATACCGTAATAATATAAATTCAATATAGAAATCCAAAGTAAACAAAATTCATACGTATCTTCTGCTATCACTCTTAAATATGTCTGAAATACATACATACATGTAGTAGGAATAAAGTACCGTGGAATCCGTTTATAATGACATGGAAAGGAATTGACAAACACCTCATAATAAGCGGACGTCATACAAAGCGTTTTGTGAAAAGAACCTTTTTTATGTAAATATGTATGTATGTACTTAAGTACACGTGTATTTTAATAGAGAAACATAGTACATATGTATACATACATATTAAATCAAAAAAAAAATTCACGTAATAAGTAATTTTTAATGTAAGTAACCTGTCTGCTTTTGTTTTTATGTTAAAAACAGTCTCTAATACTATTGTGGATAGAAGACATCGCCATGGTCAAATTATCATTTTCAATATTGCTATAAACCAATCGTGATAATAATTCTGCAGCTTTTAAAGGCTCTTCTGCGGTAGGTAATGGTTCTTCCTCGACTTCCTCTTCTCTATCACTTTCGAGTTGTTCCTTAGCATTAATGTTCTGTGCAATATTTGCATCGGTGGGTTCTTCGGATGTAAAAAGAGCGCTATTGATATCAATATAATCTTCCCACATTTCCGGTGCTGCTAAAGAATCTGAATTTAGGTTTCGTGACCACAAAGATAAAGGGAGTCATCTTCTTCATCAAATTCATTTTGTGACATTTGAATAGGTAAACCGTCGAGGTTTTCAATGAATCCTGCATATTTGAAACAGTTTTGAATGGTTCTTTGTGGCATTTTATTCCAGGCATCATTAACCATCATTTTTGTAGAAGAGTTGTTTTCAGCATCAAGACAATTAATCATTTTGAGCACAAGGTTCTTTCTAAAATTCGTCTTGAGTGATGGTATTATTCCCTGATCCATTGCCTGTAGTACTGATGTTGTATTCGGCGAAAGGAAAGAAAGTGTTATAGACTTTAAATCAGTAACATTTGGATACACAGGGCAATTATTAACCAGCAATAAAATCTTGTTCTTTTTCACCAAATCACGATCCCAATCTCGAAGCCATTTTTCAAAAAGTTCTGACTTCACCCAAGCTCTACGATTGTTAGCATAATAGACACTTTTAAAACATCTTGGTTTTTGTGACTTTCCAATAATGAGTAATTTCTTTTTCACTCTGCCACTCATATTAGCTGCCTCCATGACAATTTTTCCCCCCACAATGTTATGTCGAACTTTATATCGACTGATCCAGCTTGCAGAACAAATGAAGTCGAGAATACCAAAACCCGCGGCAAAAACGTTTGCCTCTTCCTGTAGCATATGGCCGCTGATAACTATTCCTTTGTTTCTCATGATTTTAAACCACTGAATTAATGCTTGATCAACATTTTCATGTCGCGATTTTCGAAAAACGACAAACAATGCGTGACCATCAAGTGTCAATTGCTCTTGAAGACGCGAGATGTAAGACCGACATCTAGGATTTTTGAGAGAATCAGCACACAGAGGTTCCGAATCAATTACTCACTGAGATTCAAAACAAAAACGAGCCATGAGCCGAACGTCGCGTCGTGGGGAATCAACGCACATTACTGAACGTGTAAAGAATCATGTCGGTCATTATAACCGGACATAATTTATTAAAAATGGGTCATAATAAGCGATAGGTCACTGTAAGGAAAGTCAATATATCCGACTTTTTTAGAATGAATTTTATATGAAAACCAAACATCGTAGTGTAATTACGTCATTATAATCGGTTGGTCAATATAGGCGGAGTAATAATAAACGCATCCTACTGTACTTGTAATATAGATATTATATTTTATCCATTTTTAACCGACTTCCAAAAAGGAAGAGGTTATCAATTCGTCGGCATATTTTTTTATGTATGCTCAGTAATTATTCAAAAACAGCTTGAGCAATTATGATGATTTAAACGGCATTGCATTAAGGAATATTTCAGAAAGGTACCATATAATTTTCTATAACGTGGGATTTATAGTTTACAAGATATGCCATGAAAGTACGCACAATGTGTTTGTAATGGTTTTCATTTTACGGGAATTACAGTTGAGTGAAATGGAAAAAATATTAGAATAGAAAAGAAAAAGACTATGTCAGCCACTTACGTCAAAGAATGACATCCACCAGCGAGTCCGGTTAAATATCGAGACTGCCAGTAACCGAATGAAGGAAGCCTACGACATCAAAGCCAGGGGCGGGAAATTCCAAGTGGACAATCTTGTTTGATTGTATAACCCGCGACGTCGTCTTGAATATTTCAAACTATCTGCTATACGCAGCGAAAACAAAAATTACTTTGATTCAGTTTTTGCTAATACGAATACAAAATTATTGTGGAAAGTAGTAAATAATATAATTGTAAATAGGCCAGTTATTCCTATTCAATTTAATTTATCCATTCATGATAAGGTAAATGATTATTGCGGCTGAAATCCATATAATTATTCTCTACAATATTTCTTCGAACGTCCTTGTATGCTGTCTCAATATACGTAGCCCAGATTCGAAGATCGTTGACTGTTACTTCCACCGAATGTCCCGTTTTCGAAATGGAGAGAAATATCGCCATATCATGAAGGATTCTGGGACATTCCCGGATGAAATGGTCTTAAGGAGAGGGCAATGTAACCGAAATTCATCCGATATTTCGTGAAACACGAAATGTAGGTCTGTCGAATCGAAGCCGGCGGTTGGCGCTAACGGGAATTCATGGAATGTCATCGACTCTTCGAGATCAAATGAAAGAAATTTCCCGACGGCTCTTTGATCTTCTGGAGAATTCTGAGAAGAAATATATAAATACGAAGAACTGCTTTCCCCATTTGCTGCCCATATACGTAGTTTTTGTGTAACGTTTTTTTCTGAACATGACTATGATTGTATATAGACGCCCAATGAGTTTTTGTGCTTAGCTTATGTTAGCCTAAAAAAGTAGAACAACGGAGTTATTTATGTTTCGACTTAATTTAATTGGTGCCATCCAATTACACCATTCCACGTTATTAGCCAAGTTAAAATCGCTGGGAATTCGTTGGAATAGTTTCCAACAGAAACTTTCTATTGCTTTGCAAACCTTGCCAATTACAAACGTCTTATCAAATGGAAAATTCAATAGCAGATCAAACCTATCTCAAACGTTTAACACTTCCTACTTACACGTAACGTTATACTCGGAGACTACGTCAATTAACTATTAACTAACAGCCGAATGGAGCAGAACTCGTAGAGGAGAGAAACTTTTTCCATTATACCCGAGAGAAACTTCGTATTTGTCCTTTCTCGAAGTTGTTAGACTTTATGCAAGCCAGTCGAACTGGGGAAGCGCAAGGAGGAAAATAGAAAACCGAAATTTTCGTGATAAGCAATCATTAATATGAAAAATACGCTGTAAGTTTCATAGAAAATTCCGGATTCGTAGCTGCAACTTTTTTAATTGGATAAGTACGAAATGTAATATTTCTAAAGATACGGTTGATCGAAGCGGAAGTTTTAGGAAAAGTTCGATAGAAATTGTTATTTCCAACGGTACGCAGGACGGGATTCTGGCGGAGACACAGATTTTCTATTTAGCATTCAGCGCGTATGCGTTATTCATTAAACACATTTCGATGTATTTTACACTCTTAATATAGTTTTCGCCTAAGAATGCTTCAAGTGTCTTTAACTTTAAAGTGAATGTACGTTAACCTGTTGACGCTTAGTAAAACTTTGAGGTTATGTTAAGGTTTACGTAATACCATGGGGGTCAGGGGTGACCAGCTGCCCCCTGGACCTGGAAAATCTGCGATAAGCCATTAAATCTTCCCATAAATTTGCTAATTTGCTACCCATTCTCGGGGGTGACAATATTATATGAAATAAAATTTTAAGCAAGTTTTTTTCCATAGAGTTTTTTCTGAAAGTCAATTCTTTTCGAGTTAATCACACGTGTTTCGATTTTTCTCCAAAAAACATGTTTTCATGCGGTTATTCGTAAATAACTAAAAAATATGTACTTTAAGGAAATAAATCCTTTGAATCAAAAATGTAGCCTATAAAAGAACAGAAAAAAAGTTGGGTTGACGGCTTCTGTAGAACCAATACAAACGGATTTTTAGCTTGCTGAAAACTTGTTTTTATTTGTCAAAACAAAAATTGAAAGGTTTATCGTGAAAGAACTGAAAAACAATGAATTTTTCGGGAAAAGTTTATAAATACTTAAATATAAATACATATTTTTGTCAAAAAACAATAAAAACCAATCGTATTTATAGCTGATTCTGCTTTTTCCGGATTTGGACCGCATCTTTTATCGAATTAGTTTATATATATACCTAAACCGGAATATAAACAAAGTTTTCCGACGTTTTGCCCACAGTTGTAAGGGGCTTTATCAAGGATGAGACAAAAAACAAAACAAATTTTACTTACCTTGCGGCTACTACATTCATTTCATCTTTTTCTCACGAACACTTCAAAACTTCAATTTGTCACAATGATGTACAAATTCTAAATGAGTAATAGGTACGAAGAAATAATAATGGCCCCTGAAATTTTCAGGTAAAAGAAGGGTAGGAGGCACTTAATGGGATTATTTTATGATTGTTATGAAATTTCGTATACGTTCCTGGAATTTTATTAATGGGTAATGTAAGTGATTTATTTTGTGGAAATATTGATGCAAGATTGCCAGATGGACGAAAGTTCAAAACCTTTGTCTCGGTTGAAATTCTTGGGATTTTTGGTGATTTCACTGGCCTTCGGAATTTGAAAAAATACGGAGATTTGGCCACGACAGAGAAGTTGTCGAAGAGGATTTGGTGGCCCGTTTCGTGATGATGTTCAGCTACAGCAGAGTTTGAAAGCAGTCTCGTTTTCAAACAACGTTTGTGCTCACCCAGACGAGTGTTTATAGATCCACGACCTGTTTCACCGATGTATACTGCCCCACACAAGCATGGAATGGAATAAACACCTTTAGAAGAAAGAGGGGTTTGTTTATCCTTTGGAGAGGGTAACAGTTGTGAGAGTTTGGATAGTGGTTTGTAGACTGTTTTCACCTCGTGCTTATGGACAAGCTTCCCAATCCTCTCCGTGACCTTGCTGATATATGGCAAATATGTTACGGATTTATTAGGTGACAATTCATTATTAGGAAGGGGATGTTGGTGACGCGAAAAAGGAATTGCGAATCTCTCGTTTGCTGTAGCCGTTGTTTAGTAGACTACCCTCAACCCAAGCTAATTCCCTTCTCAAACTTTTGGGTTCGGAAATGGATATAGCTTGATGCACCTCGCCCTTAGCAAGCTCCGAGAATACCGTGATATTTTTATTCTTCCGGCGGATAAAGGCAATGCAACGGTTGTCCTAGATTTTCCAGAATATGCCAATAAGGTAAATGATTTACTTCAAGATGGATCCTATTCTCCCATTCATCGGGATCCCACTCCCAAAATAGAACGTGAAATAACTTCATTGATAAGAGAGTCGAACATTCCCAAAGCAACACAAAAACATCTAATTCCTCGGAGTTCCACCTCTCCACGCCTGCCGAAAATTCATAAAGAACAAGTTTCGTTACGACCGATTGTGAACCTAATCGGCTCTCCAACATACAACATTGCCAAATATTTAGCTAAAAGCTCATGTAAATTGAAAATGTATTTAACCCTTAAAGGGTGGACTAATAGTACTATTTACAAAGATGTACAAACTTTAAACGGTCATATCTAGCTTAATTTTTATCCTAAAAAAACAGAAATTAAAAAAAAAACAAAACTTACAATTTTGTACTCTACAAAATTTTTGTCCATCTCTCACAGTGTTTAAGTTATTTTGAAAAAAGACAATTTTTTTCAAAATTACAGAAATACGATATTCTCTTGAGGCTCGACTTTTTTCAAAACTACTTACATTAAACCAGTCAAACTTTCTGAGCCTATTTGATATAAGTAAGTCAAGTGATTTGTGGTAGCAATTAATTTCAACTAGGGTGGTATTTTGTTCATTTGTTTTGTCAAAAAATGAAAAACCAACCTTAATTTTCAAGTTAGAGACTTTTATAAAAATTCAAATTATTTTTTTAAGATATTTTTTACCGGTAAAATGCATTTCACGATAAACCTTTGAATTTTTGTATTGACAAATAAAATCAAAATTTCAAGAAGCTATAACTCCGTTTATATTGGTTCATTGCTAGGCATTTTCAGGTATCTGAGGATTTTGTGAATCCGATCAGTTAGTAACTTGACCTTCAGCGCGCTTAAGAAGGTTCAAACTCCTAAAACGTATACGTATCACGTTTCGAAATATGACGTCAACGGCAGATTTCCTAACTGTAAAAATATGTGGATATATTTTTACATTTTCAAAAAGATATTTTTCAACAATTACATTGATATTGCGTTTAGTAGATGTACGACCTCAGATCATTTTAATATTGGGATAAATAAAATATTGAACTAAACTTAGATATTAATGAAAATTTAAGTTTAATAACACAAAATGTTAAGATATTTATTACAGAAACAGCATGTTCACAGTAAATGTTCAATTGTATACCATTGGCACTTATCCTAATGGATAACAGACCGTAATGAGTTTTTAATGATTTGTGTGATATATCTTGCACGGCCATCCGAATTCGATAGTCAATATATTCTATAGATTGACATGAGGTCCTGTATACAACTCATTTTAAACATTTCGAAAGAAACAAGCCTAAAGGACTCACATCTGGTGATCGCAGTGGCCATTCGGTAGGGTTAAGTGTAAGCGTAGCTTTCTGGCTAAACTTCGCCACAATGTAATGTATCTCAATAAAGACTTTATTTATTTATTTACTCTATTCGTCCTATCCATCGCTGTGGAAATATTTCATTTATGTAATGACGCACTTTAACTCTATAATATGGCACAGCTCCGTCTTGCTAATAGCAAATTTCTGAAACTATTTACATGGTTCAGGAATAAAGGAATCACCCATCATTTACTGACAAAACGGCAACCTTCTGCCAGAATCGTCCTCCTTAGCAATCTGTCGCTAATATTATGATATAGGGTCAGTTTTGGTACTGATGGTTTTGGTTCTTGAATGAATAAGATGATCCAGTGAAATAATTCTATCAGGGAATGTCATCATTAAACCTATTGCATGTATTTCGAAGGGGTTTCCAAAACCAATCATCATCAACAACGTTAATCTTTCACTTTCTGTCAACTGAACATCTAATGAAATGTTAGTCGAAGCTGGTAGGCAATGTAACTCCTTTCTGGAAGTTTCCTTGGACTTCCATCGTCTTAAAATGGTTGATCTCACAAAATTTCAATAGCTTTGGATCTACTATTGTCATCTGGTTAATGCTGTATTTTATACCCTTAACCGGTAGTCATGCTCATTGGGTCGCTTAATCCCCTGTCTTGTCCAATCAGCGTGCTGGTACCTGGTGATTAGTTGCCGGTGATGCGCAGCGGCAGTGGCTCGTGAAGAGGTCCCCAGACGTTTTTAATTTGGACTCTGGGCTCCCTGATTATATTCTCATTAGAGATTATGTATGCCGTCTTGATGATTTTTTTCTTATACAGGTGCTCCTCCTTGTGAACTATACTTGCCGGTCCCAGTTGATGTTATGGTGCTTGGTCCATTCGTGATTAGCTAATCTCTCCCCTTTGAGTAGCTATGTGGTTCTCCTTAACCCTGGTGTCCAGTGGTCGCTTAGACTCCCCAATGTAACAAAATATTTAACACTGAATCTATTAATATTGACAGCAATTACTAAATATTTTACTTAAAACAACAAAGTTGGCAGAAACGGGGGATACAAAAAATACTAATATTGTTAATCAATACCTACCGGACAGAAAGATGTGTCTAGCAAACGTTATATCATTTTAATTTTTGACAAAATATATTTTTGTAAATGTTAAAATATACAGGGTGATCTATTTAAAAAATGTGCAGGCGACGTCATATCTCGAAATGTGTTACAACTGTTCCAAATCAATACCACCACAAACTAGAATCAAAATATTACAAAAACTTTTGTTAGTGATTTTTCAACAGGACCAGAACTAAGGTGCTGTGGCACATTTGCTCAATCCTGTACTGTGTATATATATATCTGATATACAGACGTTTTAACTCCAATTCTAAAGAGTTCGTGTGGTTTTAGTGTTCAAACTATATACCCTTATTTTTAGTCTTATATAAATTATAATAGATTGCGTAGTGCCCAGAAATGATTTTACATGTTGTGTAGGTTAGATCATACGTAGGATGACTACAAGATAGTAATATTTTATCACGAAAATATTGCAATCCTAAGGATCCATATTGCTTTGAAGAGATAATAAACTATTTGAATAACCTAGAATCCGTTGCTGAATATAATACCACTGGGTAAACGTTGGCTAGTCTCTTCCAATCATGATTGATACTTCAAATGATATTGTAAATACGTATAAATAGCAATTAGCAGCACATTTATGGTTATATTAATGTGTTTCTTGTCTACTTATTACAGTCAATATTTTCCACATTTATGAACCGTGTCTATAAATAAAGCTGTCGTGATTAGAATTACCTATTCATTAAGTTAAGTTAAACAAGTTTAATTAAACAAAAACTGTTTCCTGTTAAACCTCATTTTGAACTACATTTTCTTAATAATTCACCCTATACCTCAGATTCCTCACTTTCACGTTCTACCCTTCGCTTCTTCCCATTTTTCGTAAGCATCTCCATTTATATTTCCATCATTCAAATTTGGAAATCTAACTGATATTCTGTAGTTCATTAAACCCAATTTAAATTTTCCCAATGAATTTAATAACTTCCATTTGAGAGTACATCAACCCCTGACAGGATCCTCAACCCTTTCCAATTTTATACAAGCTGCATGTCTATCATGTAGGGAATATAGATGTTCCTCTTCTCCTTCTGGAGAAATTCGTTCGCTCAAATGAGTTTTAATTAATTGCAGTCTTTGGGTGTATAATAAGTTGCTTGAAACCCCTCCAAGGCAAATTGGCATAGGCAGTAATTACAAGGTGTGTTTCCATATGTTACCGCTCATAAGTTTCATTCGTAAGCGCCCAGATTTAGCAACATTGTGTAATTTAATTTTTTCAATAAATTAGACTACCAAGTAAAGAACTAAAGGAAAAACTCCACTAACCAGCTTAAAAATAGAGGGCTATTAATTCACCTGAATGTTTTTTGTTTGTTATCAGCCTATACGTCGAAGGTTTTTCCATTTAACTTTAGGAAACGGATTCTACCCGTAAAGGGGCAACATTTGCCTTGCGCATTCGCCAAAGATCTAATTTTAGGACGAAATCAGTTAAAATTATGATGCAATAAATTACTAATAGACCGATTGTTATGAATATTAACTATTTTTTTATGTTACGTTTTAAACTGAACTAGTGGTGTTATCTTCTTACTTCATATGGTAATAATATTGCTTGTGGGACGCCTTACTTTATCATAGCCTATTTTGGTATACTAGTGGTTGAAATTCGACCCTATTTCATGAAATTGTTAAAAATATATTTTTATAAGAAACAGAGTTGTGGAGAAATCGAAGAAGTAGGTGAAATGACCAAAATTGTTCACTCATATTGACAAATCTATTGAAATAAAAAGAAAATAAAAATGTAATCAAATATCGGTGTTCGAAATGTTTTTGACAAATGAATGACCCCCCTCCCAAATTTTTGGCTGGAACCGCTCCTGACAAAATTTTCGATATAATAATTAGAGATTGTTCTTTGCAACCTAAAAGTTTTCGCCATTTGCGATTTCAATCAAATTCAGCAATATTAAAGAAAAGAGAGAACCAACAACCCTAGGAGAACTTAAATATGTGATACGTTCTCCATTGACCGCTGTCTGACAATTTTTTACACAACACCTTCGGGAAGGTTGTGATAATATATTAATCAAATAATTAAATTCACATTAAAAACAGAATATTTGATATACAGGTTACTGCAACGCCTCCGAAAAATCAATACTGATCTACTACATTGACTATTTTACCACTAAACAATAACAACGCTTGCATGCCACTTCCAGAAGTACATGCTCTAAGAATATATCTAACGATCGCTCCCTCCATATATAATTACTCAATATTTTGAGTTTTGACCGTCTGTCGGCGGCGGCACTGTCATTTGTTTAGCGTTGACAGTATGGACGTAAATAATGAATTTTTATTATATTTTATTTAATGAATGAACCAATATTATAAATTAATATCAGCATTCTGCACTGAAGGTCGTCAGTAGCTACTAAACAAAATAAAAATTAAGAAAATCGGTTGAGAGACAGAGGTGAAAATGGTACCCAATCGTTTTGTCTTTGCCTATTTATCTATATATATATATATATATATATATATATATATATATATATACATACATATATATATATATATATATATATATATATATATATATATAATTATTTCATAATTGAAAAACGGCCCGCTATATTTTCATATATTTTTTCATTTATTATTTCCTAGGTTAGAATGTTACGATGAAATTTTCCGGTTAACTTCACCTGTCGGAGATATTGTCATTCTTTTGTACGCAAGGCAATATATATAATATGTATTGTTTCTGGTTAGGGAACCTTCATCAGTTGCGCTTCCCACAATTGAATGTCCTCTTGAACACTTCTTTATGTATTTGATAAATATCGTACAGAAGAATGACACCTCGTAAAGAATATTCAATATCTCTGACAGGTGAAGTTAACCTGAAAATTTCATCGTGACATTCTAACCTAGGATTTACGGGTAACAGCTATTACATGGAACGACTTCAGATTCGGAACTTCTATGTGCTAGTTTCCCCGAAAATCCTAGATGTCGGTCTTTACATCTCGCGTCCTCAAATAGATATATTCTGTCGGAAACAATCACTTTTGCTGAAACTGCCTGTGATTCAACACAAAAGAAACAACAACTGAATGAGACGGGGAAATTTTTCTTGAAAATTAATCTACATTTTCATTTCCAGGAACCCGAATGAAGCTCCAGAAGGGGATGCCTCCCATGGAGGCCGCCAAGAAAGAGCTCGTTTTAAGACTGTTGAGTGGACAGCTTATGAAGCAGTACATAAAAAATATCTTAATTTAGGTAAGCTATTATTAAAATATAAGTTAGTAACGTATATAAAAAAATAATTACAACATCTACATACAGCCTAAACAACGTATGTGCGAAATGATTGATACAGAAAACTTGTTTTTGTTAATGCTAATAAATTGTCCATCGGGAAGAGTATTTACAGAATTGTTCAAAGAAAATCAGAAAACTCCCTGGCTCTCGGAACATTGTGTCTTACGCAAACATTGAAAATTGGAATGTTGTTCATTACAAAGTTTTATACAAAATTAATTTAATAATTTTCACACCACTTAGCACGTGAAGCCATGACCTAATGAACATTTCTCTTTTATATTTAAGACCATTAATGAAAAGACCTATCATTAACATTTTTAGGTGCCCCCAAAATGTCCTGTGAATACCACATATTCTATAAATATCTATATCGCTAGGTTCCTTTACCATTTGTCTAAATTCCTCATATTTACCTGGTAAATAGTAGCCTTTTTTGTTTGTCTTTGTCATTCACATGCGACTGAAATCTTTGTCTTTGTTCGCTCTGGATCTATTACAATTTTAGTGCTCATAGCAAGTTATTATTTACATTGAATTTAAGGTTGTAACATTCTAATATATGTTTCTGGTTTAACATGATAGAGATTTTTCTCTTTCGGTCTGAACTGCTTCTTACCCATCGTCTTTAGTGCTTTTTGGGATAAGGAATTCATTTCCTATGAATGATGCGATGTTAGAAATTTTCTTGTAGCTAAACCTCCCTATATATACTTCATTTTCATCTTGTTTGTTTCCCTAGTTTTGAAATTATGTCTCCCATTACTAGAGGAGGGATAGAGTGGTTTTTATAAATGTCGTCTAATATCTTATCATAAAAGATTTCCATTTTTTCATTTGTCGAAACCACTCTTAATAATAAATTATTCACCATTACATCTTATTTCATATATACCCCACTTTGTCATATTTAGCTCTTCTGGAAGCTTATAGAGATAGTCTATCAATGTTCGTACATTTAGAGTTTCCATTGCCAAAGTCCTCTCATTCTGCTTCTAACCAGTGAACCTCAGTTTCCCATGTTTGCTTCTTTTTTCACTCTTACCTTGGTCAAGTTATCGCAAACTGCGAGAGCTTGGAATCCGCGTACAATATTTCCCTATATTAGGTTGTGCGAAATAGTCAAAGCTCGTTTGGACTTGATCACTGTCCTGAAATAGACCTCTCCACGATCTCGATCTTAGGCAAAGCGCAAATTGAGACGCGTATAGCGCGTGCGAGGTGACATGACACGAGTAGCGCGACCCGAACGTGTCACACATGTCGCGTGGTGGTCCGCATATTGAGACGCAGTTCATAGCCAATTGCGTCAGAAAATATATGATTAACGAACGAATAAAATTTATATTTTAATTTGGTCTCTATATAATTAGTATATTTTGTACTGTAGCACCCTTTTTCATATCTTACCGCCTCCATTTTTCAAAACACTTGACAATCTATTTACACGCGCGACACGAGAAACTGTGTCTCAACTACAGCACGACGCGACTGATAGTAGACGCGTGTCGTGCCTCGCGACACTTTGTTGCCAATTTGCGCTATTCCATTCATTACTATAGGTTACAAAAGTTCGCGCTGTGCTGTGTCATGTCACACGGGCTATACGCGTCTCAATTTGCGCCTAGCCTTAGAGGGGGGCCTCGCGCTTACCTTGGACATTGACAAAGAATAAGTCAGTTCAAACCAGAAATTTGAGAATTGCGTTTATGAATAGCATCAGCAGGACTTCAAAATGAAAACTAACTTTCTAACAGAGATTTTTACGCAGCTTAAATGACGCGACGTTAAAGTATATCCCAGATATCATCTCCCATCTTTTCTCCAAATTATTTTATCCTCATTACGGAAGTGACATTTTATTTTGTGCTATAAGAGATTTTTTTGGAAGTAAACAACAAACGAATTAATCTTATTTTCGCCTGCAAATTATAAATTTATGACATACGACAACTGATTGAAACCAGTTGGCATGGGTGAATAATTAAGAGGACCAGGAAAGTTCATTTAAACCCGAAACGTAGGGGAGGAAATTTGTACAGGCATCTCGTGAAAATTGGTCGTTCTGAATGATTGATTTAACTTGTTGCTTTAATTTTGCCTAGTAGCTTTGACTTGAATAATTACTTCTCATGTAGTTCGCAATATGTGATTCTCATCATTAGGTTTTATTAAACATTAATTAGTATTGCGGATCAGATTTGGATTTATTTTGTACAATATTACGAATATTCAATTAAATTTTGCTTGCAATACTTAAAACACTATACAGTATGTTATATGTTTATTAGCATTTCGAAATTGGAACTCATATTTATTTATTTATTCATGAAATATATTGATGTGTACTGGAGTTCGAATAATCACTTTTACTTTAAATTGCCCTTTTAATTATAACTTAAAACCGATTAAAAACAAAATCTCGAAAATGGAATGGAAATTCTGAAGAGAAAACTACGAAGGTGACAGAATCATATCACTGCTTTTCTCACTCCCTTCTTAATTCAATTTTCCTCTCACTCATATTTTTCGGTCTTATCTAGGTGTTGAACTAAACTTTCTTATTTTTCTATGGAAAAGTGGTCGTTCTCCCTCAGGATGGTCAAGATTCCTAAAGTTGTTAAAATTTGTGTCTGCTTCCCTGTCATGATCCATATCTTTGTTAGGTTGAATACGATCTCTTCAATTTGTCAATTAATCGTCCTAAATATCTCTATCTCTTAAAAATAAAAATGACTGCTCTACTATTTGGAACTTTTGTTAAAGATTTTGTCAAAATTATCACTTAAGTCTCAGATGGTTGCTGCTACGTCTTGCCAGCGCAAATTCCTCTTTAAAAAATTACAGTTCGTTAACCCTTGGATAAAACGTAATCCCATGCTTTCAATGAGGTCCATGCGCAAAACAAAGTCCATTTGTGTCATTAGTACTTTATGCTGGATGACGGTTTCACTTGTCAGCTGCTGTCTGCTTCACCCTATTGTATTAGCCTTGGCTTGCTGATGATAATTCACAAATAGACATTGTGGGCAGTTGTCTGAATTACGGATGATCCCAAAGTTCTAGATTTGACAATGGCAGCGCCACTATTCTTTTCTTTTAGTGGTACTCTGAATTACAAAATTACCAGTGCTGCTAATCTGACTACAGCACTGAGTAAACGAGCTCTAGAATCCCTCCTAAAATGGCAGAGGAGATAGATTTTTTTAGGGGAAGTTATGCATAGTCAAGATTGGACAGATGCAGAAATTCCATCATACGGACAGAAATGAATATAAGTCGACCGACCACAGAAGAAATAGAACCATGACAATTTATTTTGTTTAGAGATGTCAAGAGAGTCACAAATGATAAATGGCCCAAAATCTTAGAATGATTAAAACTGAAGAGCAGAAGTCCTGACATGAAGAAATTTTTTGGAACGATAAACTGTCCATTTCATAGTGCCAAAAAATGTAACAATTAGTAACTGTTTCTAAACCACTGGGACTTTTATAATGCCACAATACTACATGACCCCTAAGCGAAACTGGGCGTGCAGTACTAATACACTCATATAAAATTGAAATTGTGTGGTTTTTGTTATTTGTTCAAGCATTACATAAAATCTACTGCTCCCATTTTATTTAAACGTTTTGTGTTGAAAAGCCTTTGATTAGAAAGTAAACTTGGAAATAGGTGATAGGAAAGTACTTTTCATAAGTAGGTAAATGTAATGATTACGCCTTGTAATTTTATTTTGCTTAATTTGAAAGGTTGTGAAACACAATTAGTAAAGCGATGTTCCCCTGCCGCTCCAGTTACTTTTAGCTTTTGGTTATCAATTCACCAAGTACCACGCCTAATAGCTAAGACTGCCAAACATCGTCTATCACGAATGGTTTTTGTTGTGTTGTAGCTGAAATATTATTTATAATAATAGTTTTAGTTTTAGCTCAGGTCATTTACGGAGAAACAGCCCTTTTGGTGGTTTTATAACAAAAAACCGCGAAAATGTTGAAGAGAAATGAGGATCCTACAAAATAACCTACTATACGCTGGTATTCCTGCAATATACGTCGTTTTATTTCTATTGTGGTGTTATTGCCCAAAAAAACATAAAAGTAATCAAGAATATGCTACAAACAACGTTTAGAAGACTCTTATCTCACGATTTCAAAATTTGAAGTATTAAAACATATAAGTACTGAAAATATTTAGTTATTCCCTATAATTTTTCTAGGCGAGTTCATTCGAAAAATTGCTAAGCCATGGTACCTGTGTGACTATATCCTTGTAATAAATAAACTTAATACAAATTTTAATTTTAAGAAGACACATTTAAGGGAACCTACTGTTCCTTTGTTTATACTTTCAGTACATTTTATATTTACTATATTAAAATGAAACGCTGATACAAATTGATAATAGTTATTAATAATAGAAAAAAAGGTCAATTAATTAACAACCCAATTATTGTGTTGTTCAATTCTGATTCCCGTTAAGAAATTGTTTATTAATGAAAACTTTCTTATTCCAAATTCCTTCAGATATACAGGGTGAGGTTTTTTTTATGATCACTATGGGGAACTCGGAAACTAGCGGAGATAGAGCAATGATAAAATTGGGAAAGATTTGCAGTTTTACTGGCCCAATTTAATCACATTTTCGGATTTTTGTAAAAAGTCATGGTTTACTAGATATTTTGAAAAAACGAAATTCTGTCGATTTAGTTAAATCCCTCTAGCTCCTTTGTTTTTGATGTTATAAAAAAGTGTAAATATCACAATTGAAGGGAATTGTATCCCGAATATGATTGTCATGTCCTCGTTTGCGAGATATGACACAAACTTATCTTTTTCTGAATGTAAACCATAGTTGGCTGTGACCTCAAAAAATCGGTCATTTTTAGAGCTTTTCTCTCTTATTTTCACTTTTAACGTAGGTAGCCATAAAATAGATTGATTTATTAATAACTATTCCAAAAAACATTGAAAGATTTTTTTATTAGGTATATCAGATAACTAAATAAGTTGGTACTTACTAAAAACTTAAGAAATTAAAGTACATAATAATGGTTACAATTTATGTTCGAAAAGTCCACCATTGTTATTTAGACAAAAATTGCATCTTTTTAAGATTGACATTACCGCTTTCCTCACAGACCGCCTATCAATTTCTTCAATTGCTTCTAATACCGCCTCCCTTAGGTCACCAACTGTCTCATACTTTCTTTTGTATAGTTTGTTTTTTAGCGCACCCCATAAATAGAAGTCTATAACTGCCAAATCGGGAGACCGGGATGGCCATTCGCGTGGGTCATACCTTCCTAGAGTTTGGACAGATATTACTAATAACGAGTTATGAGTAGGTGTTCCATCATATTGGAACCACTCAATTTCTTAACGAGTTCTCAAATTCAAATTATTCAACATGTCTTGAAAAGTGTATTGCAAGAAATGCAAGTAGTGCTCCCCAGTAAGTGATAGATAAAAGGCCCCAGAATAGTAGACCCTATGATACCACACCAAACATTAAAACCAAATTTTATCTGGGGGTCGTCTTTGTTCTATGGAAAGGGTTTTCTTTAGCCCAGATATGCACATTGTGTCTATTGAACATACCGCAGTTAGTAAATCTAGTTTCATCTGACCATAACACCTTTAATGGAAACTGTGGATTGTCAAGGCACATGTCTCTAAACCATGTACAAAACAAAATACGTCGATGTTTGTCACCAGCATGCAAAGTTTGTGAAACTGAAAGTTTGTACGGGTGGAACTTGTGCGCTTTCAGTACCTTAACTACAGTTCGTTGAGATGTGCCAGCTTCTACCGCAATCTCACGAGTTAATGTAGATAGACTTTGATTTACCATTGCCAAAACATTTATTTGTGCTGCTTCGTTAATTTGATTACATTCCTTTATTGGTTTACTAAAAGATCTATATCTGCGTAAACTATCGTAAAGCCTCTTGAATGTACATAGAGCAGCTTGACGACGATTAAAATATCTATGAAAGTATTCCTCAGCTGCACGAACTGAATTTTTATGGCATATTATATAACATTCCACCACATTTAGTTTTTCTTCGTTAGAATATTCTATTTTATCACGAAAACTTGTCAATATCGACTGTCAGTTCAGCACTACTAATGGAATTACTCTCAAATGAGGAAACGTCAAAGTAAAAACAATCTCTTTCATGACTACCTACATTAAAAGTGAAAATAAGAGCGAAAAGCATCCAACTCCGTTATTTTTATTAATAACTATATCGAGTATTATATCGTTGAAAAGCTCTAAAAATGTTCGATTTTTTGAGGTCACAGCCAACTATGGTTTCCATTCAAAAAAAAGATAAGTTTGTGTCATATCTCGAAAACGAGAGCTGTCACGCAAACGAGGACATGACAAACAAATTCGGGATACAATTCCCTTCAATTTTGATATTTACACTTTTTTATAAAATCAGAAACAAAGGGGCTAGAGAGATTTGTCTAAACCGACAGAATTTCGTATTTTCAAAATATCTAGTAAGCCATGACTTTTTACAAAAATCCGAAAGTGTCATTAAATTGGCAAGTAAAACTGCAAATCTTTCCCAATTTAACCATTGCTCTATCTCCTCTAGTTTCCGAGATCCCCATACTGATCATCAAAAAAAACTCACCCTGTATATGTATTGAAACATCTACAAATGGAAAAAGTCGTTTGCAACAGCCTTCGCATTTTGCATATTATGATTGCTCCGTATTATCATTTGTGACTAAATGGAGTTTATCTATTCTATTTTGCTATATTTATTACATAAATCCATATTATGCAAGAAATATAAATACGTGTATGCTTAAAATTAAAATTTACGTTAAGATTATTTATTATAAGGGTACACAGATACCACCTCTTAGTAGATTTTTGAAAGGACTCGTCAGAAAAATTGTTACGAAATGGCCAAATATTTTCAATACTCATATTTATTTATACTTTAAATTTTAAAAAAAGTGAGATGAGGGGTCTCGAGATCAACTCATCTACTTTTCAACGGTGGTTTATTCATAATGATAAGGTCATCCGGTGAGGTAATCTGACCTTTCAAAAAGATATATGTCTTCCATAGGATTGACTGAAATTTTGCAAAAACTACCGAGGCTACAGTATATATTTTTAGAACATGAATTGGTATAAGAAGATCTATCGCTACAGTTAATTAGAATGTTTTAGCTATAAAATAAAAAATATATAAGCGATTATTTATTTTTTGGAATTTTGGGTAAAGATTCCATTATCTAAGAAACTAATTAACGAAGTTGAGCTTATAGTAGCTCAGTTTGTAGGTTTTTCATTTCTCTTTAACATTGCCCTAGTAGCAGGCACGGTTTTATCGGTGGATTTGTGTAACAGGAACTAATGCTTAGCTCTAGGATTACATTAAAACAGAATTGTTACTACTTCTTAGTACCTCTGCAACACCGTACTTGTTCACTTGCATATCATTACTTAACGTTGCATACTAAAAAACCGAAACGTAAAGTTGCATCACGACGACGTGTTTCAGTAATTGAAAATCTAAATCTAAACTGATTCGTTCAACGGATTCACTAGATCCGGATTTCTTCAGACATTTCCATACCTCTGAATTAATGCGGCACATTTTTTGCCCTTTTTTTCCTTGACAATACACGTCCTAAATTCAAATCAAGAAATATTTGCAATTCAAAGCGAAACTCACGATTAAATGCAGTTTGTGTAAGGAGGTATTTCGTTTTATGTTTAACAGCATTGTTGCTCGTGTTCTTAAAGGCATGTAGAGTTAAATAGTATGCCGGAGATTTGTATGCGTTACCTTTCGTATGTACAAGATGTGTGATGTACAGGGAATCAGAACGGAAATTTGACACACAATGTTTAGAATTTTTGATGCGAAGGTAAGGTGCGATGCACAATGGAGAAACCTGCTTCATGAAACCACTTTCGTGAAACGTGAAATAATGGTTGACACCGGTAACGAAGACCAGTTCTAGACAATTATCTCACTGCTCTTTTTTGTAACTTAAATATCAGAACAGCGTTTGATGAATTTCCCTAGATTCCATAACTGATATTGGACTGAAATAGCGAGAAATATAAAGTCTGTGATATTTTGTAGGTGGCGAAGTAGAAACAGTGAACTCTATAATCTCTATCTTAAGTAAGGACCCCGCAGAATCCTTATGGGAAATGGCTTTCGGCAAAATTTTTTCAAATTAAAGTATGTGATAGCTCTTGACGAGTAAATCAAAAGTGCTCAGGGGCACAAACCTCCAGAGCCAATAGTTTAGGATCTACAGCCCTCTAAAGTTGACATGGTTCAGAATCCTTATGGGAAATGGCTTTAGGATATTTTTTTTCAAATTCAAGTATGTGAGTAGATCAAAAGTGCTCAGGGCACAAAGCTCCAGAGCCAATAGTTTAGGATCTACAGCCCTCTAAAGTTTACGTGGTTCAGAATCCTTATGGAAAATGGTTTTCCGCTAAATTGTTTTCAAATTCAAGAATGTGATAGCTCCTAAAGAGTAGATCAAAAGTGCTCAGGGCACAAAACTCCAGAGCCAATAGTTTAGGATCTACAGCCCTCTAAAGTTGACGTGGTCCAGAATCCTTATGGGAAAGAGCTTCAACTTTAGAGGGCTGTAGATCCTAAACTATTGACTCTGGAGCTTTGTGCCCATGAGCACTTTTAATCTACTCTTTAAGAGCTATCACATACTTGAATTTGAAAATATTTGGCCGAAAGGCATTTCAAATAAGGATTCAGCCGGGTCCTTTACGCTATCTGCATCAGTATTATAAGTAGTTAAAAACATAAGTTTTCCCTTGTTAAGCTTTAGTTTATTAGTACCGAACCGTTATTCAGATTTTGCTTCTATATTCTCCGACAGTTTAGTGAGGTTAGCTAATTTGGTGTCAGAATACACAAAGCTCGTATCATCTGCAAATATCACCGATTTATTATGAATTAAGTAATACAACTGATTACGAACTTATACTTTATTTAGAAACTGTTCACTGTTCACCGATTTATATAGATGAATAAAATTAGGCAAATCATTGATACTAGCTGTCGCCCAGTTGTCGAAATTCGACCAATTGTGTCAATATCTCTGGCAGGTTAAGTAACCTGAAAATGTTATCGTGACATTCTATCCTAGAACTTTAGGGAGAACAGCAATTACACGGAACGGATCCAGATTCGGAACCTCTGTCTTATAGTTTCCTCGAAAATCCTAGATGTCGGTCTTACATCTCGCTTCTACAAATAAGTAACGAAATTCAAGTTTTTTTCAAATATAATTCATAGGACTTTATTTGTGTTCAAATTCGTAATTCTTAATTTAATATGACAACAATTCAACCGCTAATGGGCTACCCTACATATTTATTTTTTCTAACCTCCCTGTATAGCTATAATTGCACTCAATTCTCTAACATTTATTAAAATCCTCATTATAATAATTCCATCTCATTATATATTTCCACCACCCTGTATATGCAACTGCTCATGGAGCACGCATAATATTTTTTAACATTTTTGAACCATCCGGTAAACCATTCTGTATATGCCACAGCCTATGAGGCACCGTATTTACTCTTTTTGTTTATGAAATTTTTAACTATCTTCTGTAACTATAATTCTACTCCCACCTATATTTTAATCATCATATATATGGAACTCTTCATGGGCTACTCTATAAATCATTTCCTTTTCCCTATATATACAACTGCTTAAGGGTTACGAAATATTTCATTTCCATTTTCGCCACCCTGTATATACATCTCTGTATAATACTTTTGCACCACCCTGTATAACTGTAATTCTACTGCGCCTTCTATTCCAAGAACCCTGTAAATTCAACCGCTAATGGGTTTCCCTATATAACTATTTTATTAGTTATAATTGCACTCGACTCTATATTTTAAACACCCTATATATGCAACTGCTAATGTGCCACCCACGAAAAAAATGATTTCTAACATATCTAGAATCGCCCTGTATAATTATAATACACTAAACAATAACAACTCTTGCATGCCACTTCCAGAAGTACATGCTCAAAGTATATAACAGCATTGCTCCCTCTAATAACTACGCAATGTTTTGAGTCTGGCGGCGGCGGCACATTCAGTTGTTTGGCGTTGGCATTATGGACGTAAATAATGAATTTTTATTATATTTTATTTAATGAATGAACCAATATTATAAATTAATATTAGCATTCTGCACTGAAGGTCGTCTGTAGCTACTAAACCATACAAAAATAAAGCAAATCGGTTGAGGGACAGAGGAGAAAATGGTACTTAACCGTATTGTCCTTGCCTATTTATATATAGATAAATAATGAAAAGTATAGGTTTGGACTTTGAGGAACACCGTGTTCGATAGAATTAAATTCATTATAAGTGACGGCTTGAAAGCGATTTGTCAATAAGTTGTAAATATCGATAATGATCCTCTAACTTCGTAGTAATTAACTTTTGTTAGTAAAATATCATGAGCGGCACAGCCTTGGAAAGATCACACAACCACATTGGTTCAATATAATATTACGTCATTATTTGTACCGAATTTTCTACACGATTTCTGCAACAAATTAAACGCAATGTTTATCACATCTGATTTATATGGGCATCCGAAAAACGAAAAGGAATCCACTCGTGCGGTCGAATGGGAAATTGGAATTAGAATCTTGGAATTCTGAAGAGATAAAGGGTGCCAAATAAGGGTCGAATCAACCGAATTGAAGGCCTTCTGATCGGTTTTATTATCAGAACGAAGGCCGTTTGCGATAGGGTTGCTCCGTAGACTTCACCAGTATTCTCGACGTACTTCATCTGTTATTCTGTCGGATGAAATCGAAATTGAATCAGATAGACGCGCCTTCAATTTTGTGAAAGTATATTAATAGAATCTTCAGTGAAACTTTATTGGTCTGAGCGATTTATTTTTTACTATGGACGACGCTGAAATAAAATTTTTAATATCAAATCAGAACTGAAACAAGCAATATACAGAACCAGAACAATAAGAATAGTGAACTGATACAAATACAGAAGGCTTGAACACGTTTATATAATATTATTCTGCAGTTGCACAGGGCGAGGTTTTTTTTGTAAAATATACTCTGAACACTATATTGTAATGTTTTTATTTTTACACACGGGTTCTGTTCAGTTCTTGGATTTATTTAAAAATACAATCCAACTCACTATAATTTATTTATTTATTTATTTAACCAATAGATATACACAATAATATCAGGACATTATTACATAATCTCCACAGAGTTATTCGGAGATACCTGTTCGTGGTCTTGGCATAATACCTAAAACTAATAATATATAAACCTATCCTATGGAAAATATATACTTAACATAAAGGAAAATATCTAAGAATACATAAAATCAAAAATAACATAATACAAAAAATAAATAAATAAAACATAATTTTTCAAGAAGTTTCAATAACAATGGTGACCTTTTTGTCAATTGCCTATCTGATTCTGTTATTATCTTTAATTATCCACTTGTTTAACTTATTTTTTATTGCACTTACATTACTTAACGCTTTTAGTTCATTTGGAAGACTGTTGTATACATTTATTGCTCTTATAAAACTGCGTTTCTTACTGACTGTTTTAGATCTATGTGGGAGAAGAATGCTCTTGTTCCTCATAATATTGTTTGAGTTCAGGATTTTTTCTTTCAGAGTAATGTAGTGATATTTTAAAGATTCAAGTGAGAAAAGCTCCTCCAAATTTAAACGATTGTTATGTAAGTTTGTTTTATTCTTCTTTACGATTTTTAATAGTTTTTCTGGTGGCTTTGCATACGTTTTGTAGCGTCGGAGTAAGCGTAATACAACTTCATCAATGTGTCCGTTTTCATAACCTTAGAGAGATTATAGAATACAAATCCTAAATACTTTGTTTTTCTAAGAATGTATTTTACATATTTATCCAACTTCATTCTGTAATCAAAGATTCCCAAATATTTACATGATTCCACCCTATTCAAGTTTTTCCGTTGACTGAAATGTTAAGGTTTACCGGAACACTTATGTTGCAATTTCCGAATGTCATGTAAACCCTTTTGTCTAAATTTAAAGATAGTTTATTTAAAGCTAGCCAGTTACTTATAGCTTCAAGATAGTTATTCATTTTGATCTCTACTTCAGCCCAACATTCTCTTATAGGTATAACTGCTGTGTCATCCGCAAATGATATTATTACGTCATAAGGAATAGTAGTTAGTAAGTCATTATCGTACAGAATGATAACAGTGGCCCCAATATTGTTCCTTGTGGAACACCTGTTCGAATTTCACAATATTCACTTACAACCTCATCTACTTTAACACGCTGTTTTCTGTCTTGCAAATAAAAAGTCATGAGCTTATAAGCTTTACCTCTTATTCCATAACAGTATATTTTTTCTAATAATATCTTGTGATTGAGAGTATCAAATGCTTTCGCTAAGTCTAGAAATGTAGCTGCAATTGGGGTACTTTTATCAAGGTTTTCATAAATTACATTTGTTAGAAAATTTAAGGCATAATTTGTACCTATTTTCTTCATGAAGCCATACTGTTTTTTTATATAATATTTTATGCTTGTTCACAAAAGATTTTAGCTACATTAGATATCAATGAGATGGGTCTATAATTTGACATGATATGCTTTTCTTTGGTTTTGTGAATTGGCATTATATCAGCTCGCTTAAGTGCATCAGGCCAAATGGATCTTTCAATACACAAATTAATTATATGTGCGAGAGGTTCTGCAATAAAATTGGCTAATGCGAATACAGTTCTGGTGTTAATTTCATCGACACCAGTACTTTCATATTTTGAATAATGTCTAATATTTCTAATTCATTTGTTGGCATTTATGAATGCCCAAAGATGTTTGGAATTTATCATACATGTTTTTGGCTTGCTTTATTACCTTGTCAAGAATCTTGGCATAAGTTTTGTACTCAGTCTTAAGCTGTATATTGTATAGAGGAATTCTTTTTTATTACAAGATGTTATAATGCCTTTCGTTATCCAAGGACGTGGAATAGATTTTGATTGTTTTTTAATATTTACCTTAGCTAGCTTTATACTGTCAGATATTAGTTTAATAAGTGAATCAGTGGCTCCATTCGGGTCTTGTAATGATAATATCGAGTTCCAATGTACTTTTCTGCTATTTCTACTAATTTCTTATAATTTACTGGTTTGACAATTTTAGTGATTTCTTTGTTTAGACATTTATTAATTAAAACAAAAAGAGGATAGTGGTCTTTGAAGAAATCTGATAGTTTAATAGCTTTAGCTTCTATAGTGTTGGTTTCGATGAATATATTATCAATACATGTATCCGTTGAACTATTTTAATCAGATGGTCTGGTAATTGTGTGCAAAGCCGGCATGAAACCATTCTCTAAACAATTATTTAAATGCTTGTGGCTGAAGTTATCAGTTTTAATTAAATCAATATTAAAATCACCAATTATTAAATGGTTCTTCGTTCTTTTTTTCGTAATCATAAAAGCCTTTAATTCTGTTACGAATTCATCTTTTGGTAAATCGTGACACCTATACACTGCTGATATTTTCATTTTGGTATTATTTTCTTAGTTTATAATAGAGTTAAGTAAATTTAATCTACCTATTTTAATACTATGCGTATTTTCAGTTATTATTTATTTCCACTAGTTTACCACAATTTATATTCACAGTAGTACTATTTACAGGTTATCTTAGCTATACCATACGACCGTCGAAAACTGAATGAATCCCATTGCCAGCTGTCCGTATTCATATATTTCTCTTGGAATTATTCTGGCAAGTCAACGAACTATCGGGAAACTTCTTTCATGTGTTCTGGAAACTTCAAGGGAATTCCCAGTAACGGCAGCGGTCGGCTAGTTGAGACACAAAACATTTCGGATTCCCAGAAGTATCGGAATACTGTCCCTTCCAGGAATTATTTTATGGCCGATTGCACTAGCTGTCGGATGAATTCTCCTAACAATATTGTAGTCGGAGAAAAGAATAAGAACATAAATAAGAATGTAGCGCAAAAAGCTAAACTTTAGGTTTTCTTGTTACATTAAACAAAATACTTATTTAGTATTTATTGAAAAAACTTATTTTCCCCGTTTTTTTATCGATTAATATTATAATATACAATATTATTCACATTATTAGAATAGGAACGTCCCCTCTTAACATTATTTTGTGAATAAATAACTAAATTCATTTTCACTATGTACCTTAAATATAAAAATACATCAAATTTTTAAATAGAATTTTAATGATTAATTATTTTTCTCTTATTTTTTAATTAAAATTTATATTAGTATCAAATGATCCAGTATTGTGTTTCTTCTTTTAAATCTTTCATAAAATACGCAATATGTTCGAAAAAGTTGATTGAATAATAACTAAATTTAAACAGTAAAACATGGTTAATTTCTAATGGTACCATCTATTTTTTGTTTTCATTAAAACTCAAGGAATTTAATTGCTTATAAATCTTTTTCTATGGTATCATTAGCTATCCGGTCGAGTTTTTACAAAAAAGTAACCTGTCATAAATTATGGTCAAAACCACAGGAAACGCGTATTTTTTAATATTTCAATTCTTAACACTTAATTAGAAAGTTTCATATATGAGTGTTAGAGTTACTGACCGTTCTTCATCAAAGACAAATACTAAATACTCTCCTTTTTAAATCAGAAACTTTCTGTAAAATTCGTTAACGCTTCGAAAAATCTCTTTCTTCCTATCTAGCAATATCTCAAATAAGTATTTAAAAATTCACCTTTAAAACAAAAAAAACAATAAAATTAATTACGTCAAAACACAACCAAATAACAAAACTCAACAAAATTGCCGATAATCAAAGATGAAATTAGTAATAATCAAATCCTTTTCAACAATCCTATATCGGTATAGTTCATAAGTTTTTTCCTATATTTTCTCTTATGACTTTAAAGGGGTGGGAATGGTGTGGAACCGTTGGTATACCAATGCAAAAACACAGTTTTGCACCCTAATACCAAACCATTTGACTGTTGCAAGGGAGGCATGCGGGGCTGTTTCCAAAAAAATCATTTTTTAATACAAACCAAAAAAGTCGAATATGTGTCAAAAAAATGAATCAGCAAAATAGATATACATAATCCACAATTAGATTGTTAGAAAAATTAATGGCGCAGGTACAAAAAGGTTGGAAACCACTGCCTTAATGGGATCTGTGAAACTTCAAAATTAGTTGACCGTACCTTACAACTACGTCGCACCTAAGAACGCCACATAGAATTCTGAAAGTAACTCATTCAAATTCATCCATTTTCCAAGGAGTTTTCTTATTTTTATAGGTTTGTGCAATTTTTTGTGCTAACCTGCGTGCATCTATTAGCTGTAACCAGTAAATTCTCTTACTTGCCTCAGTTAATATTATCCAACATCTTAATTACAAATTGTATGAGTTTTTACTGTTGACATTTATTAGTCACTCTCAAAAAAAAATTGAGAACCAAGTTGAAATTCAGGTCTTTCCGGTTAATAAAAACTATTAATATTAAGGGTAATATTATTAGAACAATTTTATTAATTTATGGTATGAAAATTAATATCTTTTGTAAACAGTTCGAGTCGTTTTTAAGGATTTCTACATTTATATCCTCATAATTTACATAAATTCAATATTCGTAATCCAGAGTCCTACATTCAATGGAAATAATCATACATTTGAATACGAACGCATAATCCTTCCCATCCGCATATTACATAAAATCCTCAAGACATCAATTTAATATTCAATTATTTTTCCAAACGTTCATCGTCTACATAAACTCAAATAATCGTCCGGTCGCCATCATTCGATGGTACGCCACGTGTGCTAACACAAATTGAAATTTCGTATTGAAAACTCAAAATTGATTCGTTGTTTTCTCCCCCTTCGAACTCGAACGGAAATTTATACTCCCGCCGAAGTGATTGAATTTCATTTTTTTCCGTTGACGTTTACGTAATATGCGACAGAAAGAGAAGTGTGTGTCTTGAAGGCGGCTGCCATGTGACTTCGTAGTGGGTATAATCGAAAACAATAACAGTTGTAATAAAGTACAAAACAAAATAAATAACCAATAAAAGTTACAACAAGAGTTGTAAAGAATTAACTAAGTAATGAGTATTAACAGGTAGATGACAGATCTACTTCAGGGACGCTCCCCTGTCCACGAAAGCCTAGGTCTTAATCCTATTCGAACCTATTATCTCCTTCTACTGTCACGTCTTCAACTCTAAAGGCCAATATGACTTTGGACTGATGACCCAACAGAGATCATCTCCTTGTCCTGGAGTTTTGGAAAAGGACTCCGAAGGGTAATGAATTACAGACTACGGTCAATGACATAGAGAAAAGGAAAAAAAATAGGACCCTCACTCAAGATCCAGAACGAATAAACCCTAGTAAAATGTGCTCGCAACAAAATTAAAGCATCTATATACAAATAGGCAAAGACAAAATGGTTAGGTACCATTTTCTCCTCTGTCCCTCAACCGATTTATTTGATTTTTGTTTTGTTTAGTGGCTATTGACGACCTTCAGTGCAGAATGATAAAATATATTTATAATATTGATTCATTCATTAAATAAAATAAATTAAAAAATACATAATTTAGGTTTACAATGCCGCCAGATTGCGTGGAGAGAAAATCGGAGAAAAAGACGGATTTACGCGAATGACAAAAACAAACTAAATTAAACGAAAAACAAACAAATTTTGTTTGGTTCTGAAAGTTATTATACATTATCATGCTATTAAAAGCTCACCCACAAAAATTTATATTATATGATAATGAGAATTTATTGGGTACTCGCAAGTTTTTCCAAATATAGTTTGTCAACTAAAATCAGAAATTTGTATTGCGTGGCAACTGAACAATGTTTTTCCAATAATATTTTATTATTTTAACATTATACTAATAATTTATATTGTTTCTATTTTAAAAGCTAATAGTTTCATACAATTTAACTAAGATTACAAAGCCTATGATATAAATACAAATAGTGAAATTGAAGACAAATAGTTAGATCTGACATCATGGCAATGGTTCTATTTGCTCGACCAGTTCACGGCCAACCTCATTCTAACACATTGAATTTCAATTTGACATTTCTTAACAATGATAACTGCTAAGTTAAATCATCTTCTCAATGCAATGAGAAAATTATCAATGTATAATTTTCAAAATTTCAGTTTCAATGAACTTATAAAAATTGACAACAAATAAAGGTATTATTTAACAAAAATTAGCAGATGGTGCATTGTATTTCTTAAATGTTTCGATATAATTCCCTGATGAAAACTTTTACTAACTATTGAAAGATTATAAAGCTAATTGATACATTTGATTTCAGATCCTCTCAAGTTGAATATGTTTTTTATTTTATGCCATGTGCAAATGAAAATTGAATAAGCATTAATAATATATTGCTGTTTTATTCGAAATAAAGCAGTCTTTTAAATTAATTTTAACATGTCGTCTAAAATATTAGCAGTCAGTCAAAAATTGTTAAATGTTCTTTTAACGACATGTGATATGCTGCAAATATATTTTTACTTATTTATCTAACAATATAACACATATAATGTTTTGTTTATTTACATATATCTTATTATTTGTAATTCTCGCAAACTATACTATGACTGTCGAAATTTCATTTCGGGGTTTTGGTGTCTACAAATCGATTGCTCGGGAAAAATCGTATTACCGAGAAACAACGAGATTGTGTTTCAATGCATGATGATTTGATAACATACTTGAGGTTGAAACTGCTCTTAAAAAAAAATTCCAATACAAATTGATGTGTAGAATCTTATAAGGATTTTGTCGTTATTTAATATTTTTTAAAGTAAAAATTGCTGCTTAGGCGATTTTTGGAAGGATAAAAGTTATGTGTTCTCATGTTCTAAATTGACTAAGATATAAGGCGTTGTATATTATAATTACACAGGGCGATTCCAGATACGTTAGAAATCATTTTTTTCGTGGGTGGCAGATAAGGAATTGCATATATAGGATGTTTAAAATATAGAGTAGAGTGCAATTATAACTAATAAAATAAATATATAGTTTATACGGTTGAATTTACAGGATTCTTGGAATAGAGGGAGCAATGGAATTACAGTTATACAGGGCGGTGCATAAAATATTATACGGAGAGGCATTATACAGGGTGGCGGAAATGGAAATGCAACATTTCGTAACCCATAATAATAGATATACAGGATGATCATAAAAAAATGTTAGAAATGGAAATGATTTATAGACTAGCCCACGATGAGTTCCCTATATATAACAAAAAGAGTACATACGGTGGCTTATAGGCAGTCGCATATACAGAATGGTTTACCAGGTGGTTCAAAAATGTTAAAAAATATTATGCGTGGTCCATGAGCAGTTGCATATACAGGGTGGTGGAAATATATAATGAGTTGGAATTATTATAAAGAGTATTTATATATAAATTATATATAAATGTTAGAGAATTGAGTGCAATTATAGTTATACAGGGTGGTTAGAAAAAAGAATTATGTGGATAGCCCATTAGCGGCTGAATTGTTGTCATACTCGTATTAAACTAAGAATTGCGAATTTGAACAAATAAAGTCCTATTAATTATATCTGAAAAGGAACATGAATTTCGTTACTTATTTGTAGAAGCAGAGATATAAAACCGACATCTGGAATTTTCGGGGAAACTATCACACAGAGGTTCCGAATCTGGATCCGTTCCGTGTAATTGCTGTTCTCCCTTGGGTCCTAGGATAGAATGTCATGATAAAATTTTCAGGGTACTTCACCTGCCAAAGATATTGACACCATTGGTCGAATTTCGACCACTGGGCGACAGCTAGTATTTATTATTCCATTCACTCTTCGATTGTTGTATTTCTTAGAACTTTACCTTTAACTTACAGAGTTATATGTGATTTTCACTGATATTTTTCTTCAGATACTAAACCTAAGCTGAAGAATCATTATAGAGCACATCGTCTCTCCTTCTGGCTTAACTTGGTACCCGATCTTCATAAACCAGGTGGAGATGACGTACCATTTTCACACCATCAACTGCCTGATGAACCCGAAGAACCTTTACCAAAACTGCCTACACTTAATCCGAGAAAATTGACAACAGAATCAACGATAGACCTAAAATTACACATCAACGGTTCTTCGATATTGGGTACTGGGAATCCTTCCGACTCAACGGAACGAGTTGAGGAACTGGGTAAGTTTTTATAAACTAATTAGAGGTTCCAGTAGTACCACAAAATTTTTCTAATCTTAACCAAATATAAACATAATTATGGTAAAAAAACCTTAGAAGTCAAACGGAACTTACTTTAGAAAAAAAATTGAATCCAGTCGCTCATACTTATTGTTTGAAACGAACTATTTTCAATTAATCATTTTTCTGTGTTATAGGTGGCCTGAGCACAACCTCTCATCCAGTAGAAGACGGATTCGCAGCCTATTCAACAGCCTTAAGCGTTACTATAGCCATCGGTTGTTCATTGTTGATATTAAACGTTCTCATTTTTGCTGGTGTTTACTATCAACGAGACAAAACGAGAATGAACGAAAACAATGGACACCAACCGAAGAAAAGAAACGAGAATGGGCAGATGCCCAACAATATATGTGGCGATCTAGAATCTAGTATAATAGGTAAGATCATTCTATTCTATGTACATATCTTCTTGATGTCGGTTTGCCTGAAGTTATCAGTAAAAACTCTAGGAATGCCTCTACTCGAGTAAAATATGCACGGTCGTATATCGTTTTTACCAAAACTCAAAAAATCCCGGGCACCGAAACATTTTCGGAGCAAACACAAATTCTTGTGTTAATTTACTTTCTCGGAAAGATAAGCGTGTTTATTTTTAAAAGATATCTATAACCTAAGAACTTCTTTCTAGTACTGCAAGCAATGGCTATACATCACCCGAAGGACGCAATCAAGTACCAATCAGAATCGAACTTAAATAGAGTTAGATACTTCCATTCGGTTTTTTCTCTGTCACCGCGCGTTAAGTTTCCTCTGTGCCTCATGTACAAATGTTACCTCTATGGTTTCGTCTTAAAGCCGGCACTTCACTTGGCTTTGGCATATTTTTGTTTTGTATTGCTATATTCGTCCAAATATTTTATGTATTCGCAAATATGCCATCCACACATATCGCAAACACTCAAAATTGCGATATATGTTTGAAAACCAGTGAACACTATAGTCATGGATGGTTTGACAGCAACAGCAGCTTATTTTTACCATGCTTCTTGTTATCATTACATGATATATCTACATTAAAAAATTAAAAAACCATGGCAAAGATTCCCTCTTTTTCCGCAATGTGCATGGTTGTTTTTATTTTTATGTCTGCTATGTTTGGAGTTCCAAATGCAAGCATGCATTTGGTAGTAACAACTCCAAAAACTTCATAACATTTTGGTTTGATCAGTCCATTTTGCCTCAAACACCACTTGTCATGAAAAACAGCACTAGTTCATTACGATCGAAGCACGGCGTGCAACTATGTGAACCAAGTGTGGACAGTGATAGCAAATATTTGGCTTATTTGACTCTTTTGATGTGCAGTGAAAACCGACAAGTGGACGGTAAGGCGTATTTGCTCTTAGCGGTATCCGACTTATTTATTCAAATGAAGCAAAAATAGCGAATAGCCTCTCCAAACATCGCCGTTTTGGAACAAATATAGCAAATATACGAATACGATACACCAAGTGAAGTGCCGCCTTAAGAATTTTGTTTCTCTAAATTTTCTTGGACTTCCATCATCTTAAAATGGTTGACCTCTCATTTCATTAGCTTTAAATCTGCTACCATCATCGCATTAATAATTGAAAATTCAGTTTACCAGTCGTATTTATACCCTTAACCAATCATGCGTCGTTGATCATGCTACTTTGGTGTCTTAATTCCTTATCCAGTTTAATCAGCGCCGGCGTACCTGGCGGTTGGTTGTCGTTAATGCTTAGCGATAGAGGCTGAAGAAAGGGTGTCAAACAATGAAGAGGTTCAGAAGCAACCTAAGCTCTGATTGAGGTATGTCGACTACACCTTCATTATTTCGCAGAATTGAAAGAGAACTACAGGCTTTCCTGGAGCACCTAAACCTATCCGAACCATCCATTAGATTTACTATGGAAAGCGAAGAGAGTGGGTGTATACCATTCCTTGATGTGAAGTACCAACGGACTAAAAGCGAGAATTATACCTACACTACAATTCACACAACGCATCAACAACGAAAACTGGCGTCATCAAAACTCTAATCCATACAATCAAAAATATCTGCAGCACACCAAAGGCCCTCAAAGATGCACAAGTGAAACTTAAAGAAGAGCTTTTGACGAATGGATACCCAGAAACCATCACCAAGCCTTTAAAGAACTGGATAAAACACCTAGGCCGGAAGAGGAAACCATGATTGCAACTCTGTTATTACCATACACTAAAGGCTTATCCGAAAAACTTAGATATATTAGATACAGATGTGGCAATCTACATTAGGGAGACAAAGCAACACCAGAGTTAAGGAGCACCGCATAGCTACTCAAAGGGCGAAGCTATCAGAGTCTGTGTTAGCTAATCACGTAAGGACCGAATACCATAACATCAAATAGGACCAGACCAGGGTAATTTACAAGAAAAAAGTACTGGTATAAAAGATAATTTATAGGTACGGCACACATGATCTGGGCCAGAATATAATTAGGGTGTTCAGCGCCCAAATTAAAAACATTTGGAGACCCTTCCTCAGCCAGTGCCACGGATCACCGACAACTAACCGGTACGGCGGCTCTGATTAGACCAGATAAGGGATTAAGGGAACCAATGAGCATGACCAGCGACACATAACCGGTTAAGGATATAAACACGAGGGATAATCTGAATTTTCTCCCATTCGCTACATTCACTAGATGGCGATAGTAGATTCGAAGCTATTAAAATGTTGTAAAATCAACCATTTCCAGACAATGGCAAATTTCGGGAAACGAGTTACATTGTCTTATAGTTTCAAACTACCTTATGGGCTTGACAGTATGTGAAAGTGCATGGAAGGCTCTGTTATGGGCTATTATTTTTGAGTGGATGTCTCTTTCTCGGCTGTCGCTGGTGATGACCACACTCTAGTATTTAAATTCGCTGATCAGAAATCGTGGTCCTTATTACTGGTGACGTTCTGGGTTAAGCGTATTTTGGGCTGCGTCATCATCGAAGACCAGGACAAGTCCTCAGATGGTTAGGACCTGTCCTGTTACTAGATTAAATAAAACAGAGAGAGCGGATCTCCTTGCCGCAATTTTGAATGGTTCTGACAATTCCGATTCTACTTTAACACAGGCATAGTAATCTTGAACAGACAGTTGTGTTAATGCCAGCAGTTTTTCGCTATGCCGCATAAAAATTTGATTCACTTCACGATTATATTCCGAAGTAAATGACTTAACGTGATTATCTATTTGTGTGGCTATTTCTTTTACCAGAATGATCGCTCTTCTTTATTGTTTCTGATACAGTGCTATATGTGCCGATGGATTTCTATTTTTTTTACCGTTGCTATTGCTTCATTAATTTCGTCATCAGTTGCAGTTTGAATATTTATTTCTTCTATCTGATATTCTGACATTACTTAATGTTCCGCTCAGTCACATTAAGTAGGTTTTCAAAGTGCTATCTCCAATGTTTCATTACATCTTTGGTTGCAATCACTAATTTTATTTTGTCGTGTTTTATTAAACCGGTTGTTTTTTTTTCTTTACTCATACCGTTCTTCTTGCCTCATCTTTCATTCTATTATATACATAAAAAGAAAATAAAGTATTTTTTAGGGTTCCGTATGTACAATATACGGATACCCTTATAATATCAGTCAGGATTTCTGTCTCTGTCACATCACAGCAATTTTCTCCTAAACTACTGGACGGAAAAGGTTGAAATTGGGTACCAATGTATAGTTTAGTGATCCAATCAGGAGTACATATCGTAAATTGATTTTAGGGGTACTTCTGGGGGGGAAACGAAAAAAATCGACCGTTCCCCCCCCCTGATCTCCGAAACTAAAGAGCCTAAAATTTTGAAAAAAATACGAAATATAGAACGTTGCCCGAACTTTACAGGAAAAATAAGGAGAAACCAATAATATTAATTTTGGGGGGCAAATTATAGAATTAAATAAAAATTTCAAACGCATCATGTAATATATCAAATGAAAGGTCTCATTCTGAGGAACACAAATATATTTTTCATATTTTAAAAAACATTATTCTAAAAGATATTAACGAAAATATACCAAAATTCACCCATTCCCCCCCCCCTTATCTCTGAAACTATAAAACGTAAAGTTTTGAAAACAATTAGAGATATAGGTTCTAACCTGAAGTTTACTGTAAAAATAAGGAGAAACCTCTACTTTTAATTTTGGTGGGCAAATTACAGAATTAAATGGAAAATATAAAATTAAAATTGTTTCTAACCCATGATGTTATATATCAAATGAAAGGGCTCATTACGGCGAAAACAAATATATTTTTTTCATATTCTAAAATAAATTAATTAAAAGATATTAACAAAAATATAAAAAAAATTACTCCGAAACCATAAGCTGGAAAATTTAAAAAAAAATGGAGGTATAGCCCCTCACCTGAACTTTACTGGAAAAATAAGGAGAAACCATAATATTTATTTAGGGGGGCAAATTATAGAATTAAATGGAAAGTATAAAATTAAAATTCTTTCTAAGCCATCATGTTATATATCAAATGAAAGGGCTCATTATGACGAAAACAAATATATTTTTTTCATATTTTTAAAATAAATTAATTCAAAGGTATTAACAAAAATATAAAAAAATTACCTATCCCCCCTATCTCCGAAACCATAAGCTGGAAAATTTTGAGAAAACAATGGAGGTATAGCCCCTCACCTGAAATTTACTGGAAAAATAAGGAAAAAACCCTAATATTCGTTTTGGGGGGCAAATTATAGAATTAAATGGAAAATGGAAAATTAAAATTGTTTGTAATCCATCATGTTATATATCAAATGAATGGGCTTATGATGAAGAAAACAAATATATTTTTTCATATTTTTAAAATAAATTAATTAAAAGATATTAAGAAAAATATAAAAAAATTACCCATCCCCCCTTATCTCCGAAACCATAAGCTGAAAAATTTGGGGGGGGGCAAATTATAGAATTAAATGGAAAATAAAAAATTATGATTGTTTCTAATTACATATATCAAATCACAGGGCTTATTATGACGAATACAAATATATTTTTTTAATTATTTTAAATTGAATATTTTAAAATATATTTAAAAAAATTAAAAAAATTACCCATTCTCCCCGTTATTCCCCAAACTATAAGACCTCAATTTTTTTGTTTATAGGAATAATATGAAAAAAATCCCTAATTCTATTATTTGGCCCCCAAATAATAGAATTAAACGGAAAATAAATTATTAGAAAATCCCCATAGTAAGTTTAGGGACAATTTATACAATTAAATGGAAAATAAAGGTTCAATTTTCAAACGCATCATGTAATATATCAGATAAAAGGCTCATTATGTGAATTACAAATATATCGTATTTTTAAATCATTTGTTTAAAAGATATTAACAAAAATATTAAACATCGACTTAATTCCCACTTTAGACACTACACTGTTTAAATTTTGAAAAATATATTTTATTTGTATTTTTAAATAATTTGAATAACAGATTTAATAATTTATAATTTAAAACTTGACCTATTTTGCCCTTTATCTTCAAATCTACAGAGCCTTAAAACTCAGACAGTAGATTATAAAAGACTTCTCTGAAAGTTTATTAATAAAATAAAACTCTAATGTTAATTTTGGGGGCCAAATTAGAAAATTAAATACATATGTATGATAAAAATCAAACGAATCCTGAAGCAGATAAAATAAAAAGTCTATGTGTGGAAAATCAAAGTGTATATTTTTTATAAATTTAAAACGCTTCCTTTAAAAGATATAAGGGTAAATATAAGAAAATGTACTCATTTCCTGCTTACCTGAAACTGGAGTATTAGAATCTTGAAGGTGGTACGGAATCCTAAGTATGCGAGTCCAACTCGCACTTGACCAAATTATTAAAATTATTGTGATAAAAGCTTAACTACATATCTAACGTTTTACATATCTTCTTACTACAAGTCGGGCGAGGCTTTTATGAGCTGCGGTAGTTTTTAACAGTAACATATTTATAATTTATCGAATTTTTATTTTCTTTAGGAGTTAAAGGTGACCCAGCCACAATCTTGGGTCATCACCATTCCCATCACCAGCTTCCTCCGCCAGAATTTGCAGATCTACCGCAAAACAACACAGCCACCTTGCCTCGACCGCCCCCGCCACCAAAACTCTCCAAAGCCAACGTGAACACCTTGTCGTCACATCAGATGCCCGAAAATCAGCCGCTGCTGTCGACGCACAGTATACAGCTGATAAATACGGGAACGCTAACCAAAAAGAACACCCAAATGAACTCTAAAATCAAGATGGAAGAACTGAGGGTGTGACCGACACGACAGAACCTCCTCGAAGTGTGTAGGTTGCGATTTTGAACGTGCGAAGTGGAACGCAGCGCGAGTGTTGTGCAATAAATTTTGCTCAAACTTTATTTTTGGATTTTTCTAAGCTGCGGTTTAGGAATTGACAACTGAAAACAGAAGATGCAAAGAGAAAGAGAGAGAGAAAAACAGTTCATACAATTTTGACATCAACTACCTAAACAAATTTTAATCATTCGTGGCATATATAAAACCTATTTAAAATTAACACGTTGAAGAGACTGAGCTGTTTTTTTAAGTTTCAAGTTGAAGCAAAAAATATTTTTACATATATAAATTGGTAATATATATGTTTTTCGTAAAAATTGATGGCAATTGTTTCGCTGACACTACAACTTGTTCAATAACAGAAAATTACATCCGGAAGAATTACCTGTTTTACAATATTAAGATACCCATATGATACCAACATTAACAGTTAGGGCTAACGCAGACAGAGCAACTGTTTTGCAATTACGGTTGCAAATCAGTTGCACTTGCAACTTATTTGCAACTTTAGCAGTGTATAACGGTGAGGACCTGCAGAAGAAATTACTGGAATGAAACAGTTTAAAATCTGTTGCACGCGATCATTTCTCAAAGTTCCAGGTGCGTCAATTTTGAATTGCACTTCAGTCATTGATATAATAATATTTTTTACCTTTTGTTTATTATTATCACAATTTTTTATGTAAACCTAACCCTAAATTCTAATCATATTCATTAGATTTTTTACCTACTTTTTCATTTCGTATTGAAGTGAGAAGCATACCTGGATATTTGCAGTAGAGTCCCAGAAACTGCTTTACATCATTAACTGTTTTGCTCTGATTTTTCATCCACCCACCAAAGTGTCAACACAAGTATATGTGATTCTTTTAGTAAATTCTTTAGATCTAGTTCATCAAGTTTTAATTAACCTCACATTCACCGTTTACACGTTTACATCTTCATAGCGATCAGTCTCTTTGTCTTCATAGCAAGTAATATTTTATTAAACAGTCGAGTTCAGCGATTTTGTTTTTACATAGTATACAAGGTGATCCAAAAGTTACGGTTCGGCAAAATAACTCAAAGGAGAAAAAATGTTTAATAGAAAAATTTTAAGATTTTTCCCGGGGCTATCAGACGGTGAGTTTGATTTCCAAGGTCATTTGAAAGTCAATTTCAGTTTTTTAGAAAGAACCCTTATTCAAATCAAATTCAAACTTTATTTTTGTTTTCTCAACAGATATTTATTTTCGCATCCTGGAAATGCACCATAAAAATTATTTTCTATCTCAATGAATCTTGTCCATGACCTTGACCAAGACCTCCAAGATCAAAGGCCTCGTTTTATTATTTGTTGTTGCACTGTGCACGTGAACAAATTTTCAGTCAAATGATGACTTTGACCATGACTCTAACCTTGAAGGGCATTTCAATGTCAAATAGATTTTCTTATTTTCCAATATAACATTCCCGCCCGAAATTATTTGTTATTCATCGTCAAGAACATTTTTGGACGAATAAAATTTACCTTGAAAATACGAAGTCGAGGTCAGACCTCATGGTCATTGTCAAAAATAAATTCGGACGGGAATGTTTTATTCCATGAACGCACCACAACAATGAATACCCAGTTAGAAAATGAGAAAATATATTTGACCTTGAAATGCCCTTGAAGGTCAGGGTCATGGTGAAAGCCATCTTTTGACTGAAAATTTGTTCATTTGCGCACCGCAACAATAAATATCCGATTAGAAAATAAATAAATTGCGTTTGTCCTTACAATGACCTTTAAGGTCGTGATGAAAGGCATTGTAAAAACTTACTTGAAACTGAAATAATTTTTATTTTACATTTTCAAGAAGCGAAAATAAATATCCGTTGAGAAAAAGAAAAAAGATTTGACCTTGACTTGAGCTTCAAGGTCATGGTCAAGACCATATTCGAAGGTACAATTTTCCGCTCGTCTCAAATCGGTTATACAAAAAATACGGTTTCTATTTGAATAAATGAATTTGATATTCAAATGACCTTGAAGGTCAGGGTCAATATCAAGTTCACCGTCTGATAGCCCGAAAAAATCATAAAACTTTTCTTTTTAACACATTTAAAAAATAAATATAAAACTCTTTCTTTATTAAGGATGCTTTATAGTGATGAACAAGATAGATTTAAGAATTTACAAAATGGAAAAAAATCAGTAATCATTGAAGAAGTAGTAAACACCTGTAACCAATTAAGGGATATCAGTTGAACTTTTATTCTGGTATACAACCTAATAACGAAGTTTAGTAACTCGTGGTCGACCAAAACTGGAGGAGATTACAACATAAAAATGGCAGATAATTTTTTACTGTACTCGTTTGCAACACTATAATTTTGTGTTTTAGCAAAATTCTACTTGATACAGTAGAGCGTCACAACCCTTCAACGTGTTAATACCAGCTGTTTCATTATTTGGACCATTTTTCTCTCGTAGGCGAAAAGTTCTCGAACTGAAATCTACCAGACTGTACCGTTACTAAGAATCTCGAAAAAATTCAACACAGTTTTCGTTTCTACTATGAATTTATCAAAAACATAACATTATATGAATATAAATATGTTCTCACATTCACATTGATAAAATTCTCGTAACGGATTGTTTAAATAAATGTTTATATACTAAAATAGTTCAGTCACTAACCTGCTGGGAATTAGAATTTATTCACGATGTAAGCATTTTTCCTTGCCAACTATTCATACATTAAATTTTATATCCTTATATCCACTAGTGGTTCAAAAAATCTAGATCAAATGTGGCAAGCAAAAATGTATTATTTTCAAAATTGAAATGGGTGGGATCATCATTAAACCTAAACTAACCATTTTACATCAATAACAATCAAGAAGGATAAATATTTCAATAAAATTTAGTAATATTTTTTTAACAATTTGTTAAATTTATATATAAATCATTTTCAACAAATCAGACTTCGTCAGTAATATGTGCAACATTTGGATCTTTAGCCATTGCCTTATAATCTACAAGGTTGTCCAAAAAACGGAAGTTTATTTTCGTGTTATAACTTTTATTTATAGAACGATTTTAGCATTTGGCTTGTTTAAAAAACAATTGATGATGTAAAAACAAGAGGGCAGACGTTACTAAACTTTTTCAAACTTTAAATCATGCTGAGTCACTCTGTACAACTGTCCAGTAAATTTCTGAAATCTGGAATATTTTTGAGTAAAACTGGAAATCCCGCATTGGATTCTGGCAAAAATTAAGTAACCTGCTATAACAAGTGACAAGTTAGATAGGTTAGGGTAGGTGAAGGATAGTATACAACGGATCGCTTAATTAATGTTCGAATAAAACCAGGCACCTTGTGACGTATCACTGTGTCTTGGCCCCACCCACGAGTTGTTCTGACGCTTTGTTTGTCAACAGTTGAAAAGTTTGAAACTTAATTAGAAAAGTTTTCGGTGCAAATATTAGCAGCCACGTCTGCTTTCGGAAAATGTATATTTATCTAGCAATCCTTTATGTACTATCCTTGAGGTTAGGTTAGGTTATTTTGTACCATATAAGTAATACTGATATACTGCTATCGCCCGTAAGCGGAAGGGTAACTAAGAGAGACAGAAAATTATACCTTGTTACTGTACCTAAATCGTTTTGCGCAAGCGTTTCCAGAATTAAACATAACTAATAACAGTAGAGCCAATTGGGGCATTTTCGAACATGCGCATAAGGCCCGAAGTACAGTAAAACGTTATGGACACATATGGACTGTGATGTTTGCGCCTATCTCTGGACTCTGCTAGCAGTATATCGTATTACGTATATGATTATGTACTGCCAAACCTAACCTAACCTATTTTTAACTTGTCATAGTTCAATTAATTTTGGACGGATGTGTGATTTCTCGTTTTACCCAGGAATATTCAAGATGTCAGAAACTTACTGAGCTGTACAATTACTCAGCATGTTTTAACGTTTGTCAAACAAAATCCGCCATTTTGTTTATAAAACTGATTTTAAAAATGTGATTTCAGCACAGTACTTTGACTGCAAGAATTGTCTCTTAAACTAGCCAAAGTTAATTAGACTCGGTCCTTAAATATAAAAGTTATAATCTAAAAATAAAAAGGTTTTTTTGACAACCCTACACGTTAACATTATAATGCAATACTATTTCATATTTCTTTATATGCACCTAATCTTTTGGAAAAATTATAATTTGTCACATTCTTCAGTGCTTCCTTTCGCTATTGGTGTGTATGCTTGTTAAATATGACTCCCGTTTAGGCTTGACCTTGACATTGTTTTGACCTACTGTTTAAAAAAGTCGGCAAGTGCTACTAGTTTCCCAATAGGTCCCGTCTTAAAACTGTTTTCCATTTTTTAAGAAGTTCTCGCTCCAATATGCAGAAATTTGCTATTCACAGCAGTTAACTAGCCTTACAGTGCCTTTTCTTAAAGATTCACCTGTGCATTTTCCATAGACGTATCGCGCTTACGAAATCTTCAAGCATCAGGTATCAGCTAGTTGAGGTTAAGAAAATATAGGTTTGGGCATTACGGTAGGATTCACAAGGAGAGAATTGATTAAAAGGTTAAAACCATAGAGGTAATACTTAAAGGTAGAGTGCGTGATGTATGGGCGCCTGTACAAGTAAAATCTTAACGCTGGATAAGAGAGAGGACAACGAGTGGACGTATCTGACTCTATCTAGAGCTGTAAGCAATAGCTAGACGTCATTTGACTGACATAATCAAGCACCAATCAGGCCCGAGCTTCGACAGATCTAGATACGTCCACTCGGTTTTCCTTCTCTTTCACCATGCTTTATGATTTTTCTGGAGCCGTACGTACTCTATATTTAAGTATTACCTTTATGGTTAAGGTATGAATCAACGACATCTTGGATTGTGGCAGATATCCAAAGCAGTTGCAATGTTGCTTCTTGACTTGTCACAATTCCCAAAACAGTTTACTTCCTACCAATTTGCTTACCTGTTTGAAACTTATGTGTATTAATTTCTGTTTACCTGATCCACTGCTATCTGAATTTAAAGCCTTATTTTGGAAGGAAAGTCTTATTACTAGCCAGGATCGCTGGGATAATAAATGTGCAAGGAGTGACAACTGATGAATAAAAAGGCAGGAAATCCTCTCTGGCTTGGGAGGTGAGAGTAGTCCAAAAGACTCATTTTCAGGGTTATTTCCTAAATAAAAATCTATCTTAATTCGAATAGATTAGATGATATGACATCAATAGATTTGATTACTAACTTGTTTCTGGTAATTTCATCCGAAAACTGATCTAACTCTAAACTGTTAACCGCAAAAAGGTTAAACTAGGCAAGATAACCCATGAGCTTAATAATCCCTCGTTAAGAGGTTGTGTACAAAATCAATTGGTTGGACATCAATCCTTTTCTATCTTGATAGATGAGAGAAAACAGGTTTGTTTAGTTTATGTGTTCGGAAGTGCTTCCTATGTGTAGACCTAGTCAGGAATGTTAAAAGTGCGTACCCAAGACTGACTTGATAGCTTTCTCGGTCTAAACGAACTTCTCTACTGTTTGTAAAAGTTGCAGCTAATCTCTGAACTGTGAATTTATAAAAATCCGTAAACTATGCTCGAGAGCTAGTAGAAGTCCCGATAAAAATGAAAGCTAGGACAGGAGATCTTCTCCGACTTAGGAAATGAGACAGTTTCAAGGCCTTCATTGACACGATACGTTCTCGTTATAGATCTTTCACAACCATTTGTATATGGTATGACATACCTAATTGGTTGCTTACATCTGGATATATAGGTCTAAATCTTGATTTAGAATTTTGTTTATTTTTTGGGTGATTTCCTCTTACTGGGAAAACATCGTTGGTTCTATAAAGTATGAAAAACTTGTTAATAAAATTAGTAAATTTAAAGGGATTATTTAATAATTAGATATGAAGTTTATGTCTTAAGATCCAATAAACACAAAATGTTTAACGAAATAGTAAAATATCAATCGATCAATTATAAATATTCCACAATTTGAACAATTGACACTGACTATTTTTCCGACATATCTTAGTGACTGAACTATTTACTACATGATCGTACTGTGAATACCGGTTAAAACCTTACAGCGTTTTGATTTCCGATACTGTTCATTTGTAAAAAAGACCAATATTTTCCGTTTTGCGTATAAGCAAATCAATTCGCTGTAAGCCTATACCTAGACTACTGCAATTTGTATAAATGATGATTTGTTTCTTATTATATAAAAAGAAAATTGAACGTTGTTCACGTGGCTATACATTTAAAGTTCCGTTAAGTTTTGTAAATAATATTCTTGAGAACGACGTATGGCATTCAAATTTTATATCCCGTGATTATATAGTTATGAAAATTTTATTCAAATATTTATTGTCTACGTGAGTAGTCGTTCAAGACTATCGCACTTTTTTGTTAATGAACAAAACTTAAATCAATGTTTGAGAGTGATACGTTTGGAAAGGAGTTCTTGCAGATCAGATCATTGGGATTTGTTATGATCTTCGTTCAAATTATAGTCCAGCCAATGACCATTTACCCGAGTAGTTCATCCAAGCAGCACCGATTTTCCTAAAAATTTGGATTTGAGTACTACTTACCCTCTGCTTCAAAGTTGACTCTGTGTCGGGAGTGGCTTTTTTCCCTTCTCGGTTGTGAAAAATCTTATATGAAAAAGTGTCCGGGAATAATAAATTCACTAATTGTAAGCAATTTTTTTTCTACGGAATTTTTTCTGAAAATCAATTCTTTTCGAGTTAATTGCAAATGAAAGTATGAAACATGTTTTCATACGTTTTTTGTAAATAACTTTAAAAACATGCACTTTAAGAAAAAAATCATTTGAATCAAAAAAGTAGGTTGTAAAAAACAAAAAAATTTTATAAACACTTTTTTAAGTTCTTAAAAAACTTTTAACTTGGTTTTATGGCAAATAATGTTGTTTTTTGACAAAATGAATGTACAAATTACCCTCTAAATACCACCACTGTTGAAACTAATTGCTAATTGCTACCACTTCACAAATTACTTGAATTACTTATTTGAAATAGGCTCAAAAATTTTGTCTTTTTTTCAAAATAACTTAAGAACTATGAGAGAATGCAAAATTTTGTATAGTACAAAATATGTAGTGTTTTTGTTTTTTTCTAATTTATATATATTTTTTTGTAGGATAAAAATTAAGTTAGATATGACTGTTTAAAATGTGTACTGTACAGTACAGTACAGTGGCGGATTTACGGGGGGGGGGGTCGGGTTCAACCCCGCCCCATGGAGATCGTTGTGAAAGATATATATAGATTTAATTGATTTTACTCTACCACGTAATGATATTTAAATTAAAAAGTGATTGTAATTAAAAAAATAGTAATATTAGGCCACCCTTTCAGCTCAAGCCCTTTCAAAAATAAGGGTTAACTATATTTTCTATTTATATGAGCTTTTAGCTTGTAAAATAACTTACAAATTTGTGATTTTTGAGCTGGCAGCAAATAATTTCAGCTGGGTGGTATTTAGGGGGTAATTTGACAAAAAACAAACAACTTTATTTATGTCATAACTCGCTTAATTTTCATGTTAGCGACTTTTATAGAAAACAAAATTAAAGGATTTTTTTAAGCACTTTAAAAAAGTGTTTATAAACTTTTCCTGAAAAATGACTGTTTTTCAGTTATTTCACAATAAACCTTTCAATTTTTGTTTTAACAAATGAAAACACAATTTCAACAAGCTATACTCCGTTTATATTGGTTGTACAGAAACCACAGAACCAACTTTTTTTTGTATATTTATAACCTAATTTAGATCTATTTTTTTTTCTTAAAATGCATATTTTTTAAGTTATTTACGAAAAACCGTATGAAAACATGTTGTTTGTTGAAAAATCGATACTTTCACTTATAATAATATCTCGAAAAGAATGGACTTTTAGAAAAAACATTATGTAACAAAAGTTACTTAAAATTAGTTAATTTATTCATTCCTGAACTTTTTTCATATATTTTTAGCCTCCGGGAAGGGGTAGCATTCCCCCGGGAAAAAAGCCACCCCCGGCACAGGGTAAGTAGAAATTAAATCCATATTTTTTTGGAAAGTCGGTGCTGCTGGGACAAATTACCCAAAATTACCGTTTTTTGTCTTCATTGACTGGACTATTAATATTTTTTTTCCAATTTTCCTAAATAATGGCTAAACTAGAACATGTTTGATTATTTCCCAAGTAATTCAAGAACTGCTAGGTTAAAAAATTTATTAAATAACTCATTGGAGAATAAACTTGAATTGACTGGAAAATAGATAAGATATCAGAAATTAGTATATGACCAATCAGGTTTCTTATGGAAAATGGATTTCGGCCATTTTTTCAAAAAAATGATAATTCTCAACACGTCGATCAAATGTCCCAATGGGCACGAAACTCTAAAACCACCCCCAAAGGTCGGAGAAGCACGCAGTGTGCTGTATTGGCAGATTGCCAAACCGAAATATTTTATTACTATAGTGGGACCTATAACTACCCATATTATCACCAGGCATCAGCCTTCCATCCCCTACCACTTTTTCCCCCTCATCCCCTCTCCCGTTCTACCGCCTATCAAAGCTATAGATTATCTTATCTTCAGCATACAGTCACTGAAAACATTATCTCATATGATTCTTCAAAATCCACCTCACACAAATACCTATAGAAGTCTGTACGGTATAATTTTGCCCTGATCTTTTGGGTATTCAACCTCACAGCCATCTCAATAAACCCTCTCTACCCCTTGCCTGAAAACAGTTGTTAATACAGTTATTAATACTTGCTAATGTCATGTATACTCTCGGTCTACTGAACAGGAATGTTTATGCCTAATGGATGTGCACACTTATTTCGAAGGATTTAACTTTAAGGGGTTGGTATCGGGTATCACTCAAAGGCTAGTTTAGATTTCGGTGAGTGAAAATACATCATCAAATGGTTTCATAACTCGTAAGAAAGTGGTGAAACCATACCATACACGTTTTGATATGGAGGATTTTTGAGGAGCGTGGTAGTGGAAGTATAATTATCGGAGTTTAAAAGAGTCGTGTGAGCTGATGGTTTAAATAAATGGATCTGAAATGTAGGATCAAATGGATTCTCAACGAAGTAAAAAAACTAGATGACTATAGCTTTATTAGGTGGTTCGGAGCAAGAAGATTTAGTCATGGATGATATAACAAATAAATATTTTAGAGACGATGATCACCAAATTATAATGGAAGCAATTTAGATCAACAACAAAAGCTAAACAACACAAGTCATGGCTTTTTATCATCCGGGACCAAACAGTAAAACCACTTTTTCTAAATTTTTGGTGCTCTTGTTGTAAACCTAATTGTCTTTTCCCTCAAAATAGAGTGGAGTTTCGGCTACAACTTCATCATCGGAGCCAAATCTCTTTCCTTGCAGCAGGTTTTTTGAGGTCTCCGAACAAATAGTAGTGAGATGTGACCAGATCTGCTGAATGTGGTTAGGGGGAGGAATCGATTATAATTGTAAATTGTTCAATTTCACCAAAGTGGAACAGCAAAATTTCGTGTGTATCTCAAAATACAAAGGCTTGCCTTCTAACCGAAGATACATCTTCGGATTCTTGACCGTCTGATGTTCATTTCGGATTATAGTGAGGAATCCATGTTTCATCCATTGTTTTGTACCGACTCCAAAAATTCTTATCATCCTGCGTAAACGGATTCAAACAGAGATCTGAATCATCAACTCGTCGTTTTTGCTGCATTAAGAGCAGCATCCACTTGGAAAAAAGATCATAACCAAATTTTCGGCCGGAACTTGCACACAGTGTTTAAGAGTTTTTGAGCATAGCTCTATTACTCTATCAGTCGATTAACAAGTGACATAAATGAAGTTTACTCCTTATATTAAACTTCTTTCAATTGACATCATCAGACAAGTGATAGAGCGTCCGCGTAGTTTTAAGGATCGGGGCCCTATGGAGGCATTTGTTTTTTTATGGATACTTTTCTCAATACTAAACCATTCCTGAGCTTGAACTGTATTTTCCCCATTACAAACAATGTTCGACTAACACAAGAAACTCATTTTTAACTTTTGTTTAAACAAAAACAAATGAAACGTCACTTAAATTTCAGTATCTCAGTAGCGACTCAAAGTCATGAAATTTTTACGCTTGTTTTTTGAAGGTTGGTACTACTGAAAAAGAAAATTCCATGTAATCCACTTAATATTGCGAAACAAGAACAACATTACAATGTGTTAAGATGAATGTTTCTATGTCAATTGTTGAAAGTATTACCATCTCTGGAGTATAATTTTGCAAGATATTAATAGAGAACCAAAAGAAAATATCAGCTATAGAAGTGGATGTCATCAATGCAGCAGTAGCTTCCCAAAATTAAAAAAAAAAACATTATCTTAACCAAAAATTCCAATAAACTAAAACACTGATTTTTCTAGGAATAACATTATTAGGGATCCAGTGCACCCCAATTGCTCAAAGAGTACTAAATATTCCGATAATTCTGTCTACGAGACAAACCTAAGATTAAATATGTCTAAATACCTCAATCTCAGATTAAGCTTGAATCCAATCAAACCCCTCAACTTCCTGTGCCATAAACGATTGAGAAAACATGAATTAACTAGAAAGTTTATATCACCGATGGAAATCCTCCGCAACTAACAAAACTGCCTTTTAGCGCTACATAAATTCGTAACGAGCAATTACTAGAGGATTAAGGCCGATTGGATTTTGCACATACACGAGAGAGAGAAGATTCGTAATCTAGCATCTACAACAACGGAATACAATGTTCCAGATATTTCCTTTCGATATTATGGACAGGCCATTAAGTGAGAAAAGGAAATTTATTATTATTGCGTATGATTCCATTAACGTTACCATTACATTTGTCGTAATCCATGTTTCATCCTCTAATCCGGCATCTTATCGCGCATTACCCTAGTTGAATCCCACCGATATAATTGGAAAATAATAGCTTAAGATGGCGCCGATGTGCTTCATTACAGTTTATTGGTCCTTTGTTGATTGGATTTTCAGTAATTTTGTTGTAGCGTAACGTGACTGAGAAGAACAGTAATAGGAATGGTCAACAGGTCAACAATTTATTTACAGTTGGAGGAACAATTTTCCAAATATAATTTGCAGGGTGCATAATAAATTGTACTTTGTTTGACAGATTTATTAACATGAATTTCCTTATACTGGGTGTCCATGAAAACGCATAACAATCTCATTCGTTTGTTTTTGAAGTTACAAATTTGAAAATTTATCTGAAAATATAAACCGTCAGATTCTATGAGATTCTGTAGTTAAAAAAACATAGACCTGTTATTGTCACACTACCACCAAATATACGTCTGTAAGACCCCGGAACAAAATGATTCTCATTTGTAAAATTTTATGAGGGAAACTTTAGATTTTAAATAAAGGTCAGTTTAGGAAACTATCAACTATTGTTACAATGAGAAGGACACATGAAAGATGACCTTTTTGTTTTAAATTCCTGTAAAATAATCAACAGTCCTTATTTTATACTTATAAACTAACATCTTTGGAAAATGAGTTTCATTACAAAAATAAATAAAGTTCTTTGTAGGTTTTTGTATAGATTCAGTAATCAGAAAACATAAAAAAAACTCTCAATAAAAACGAAACTTAAAGGAAATGGCACTACCTAAATTTACAGTTTTTCACATTAAAAACACGATTTATATGAGCATTCCAGTCAAATAGGAGCTTCGCATTCGAAACACATATAGCCATTCTGATCTCCCCTTGCAAAGTTGTTTGAACGCTCCAAGTGCGGTCTAGTCAGCTGATCAGCTAGTTTCTTCATAAATAAAAATCTCGTTTCAATTTGTTGACCTCGAGACTGGATAGATAACTTCACGACCTAGCAATTTGAGGCAAAATGTCAACCATTCGAGTGCGACGAACTTTGGAGTAATTTGAACACCTTTCATCGAGAAGATCCATTCCAATTTTGGTTTGGTTATAAGAAGTATACCGTTTCTTAGTAGTTTCGTCAACAATTGGCAGGTGATGCATACTCGATGGGTAATCACTTCTTTATTCTGCTTTGGCAAATACGATATATAGTGATAACTTTAGTAAATGCATCAACCGTAGAATCAACTCTTCTCTGAGTACTCTGAGGAGCTAACAAGAAGAAGAAGCTGGTTATTTCGGTAATTAAAATCTATTTTCAACTAAAACAAAAAATACACGAATGTTAAAGAGTCACGTAACCTCCTAACACAGGTCTTTCAGTTTTTTTAATTACCAGAGACAAACGAGAGTACGTCAGAATACGCCGAGTAGGGGCGCGAGGAAAAGGTACAGGAACGAACAAGTTTGTAGAATATTCACGACTATAAATTCGTGGGGATTTGTGAGTCGTATACTAGATGGTTACGGGTTAAATATCCTTTTTTTTTTCCCAGAATTGACTTAAGTCAAGTATTTTAAACAGGACCCAATATATTTTATTTGACATGTCGAGGGAGTCTAAAATTCTCTTATGCAATATACAGGTTCATTAAAAAAATAATAATAAAAACGGGAAAGGGTCCAACGATACCATCACCCAGGATTCCTATACATTTAGCTTTAGAGGTCGCTGATTCAATTTTAAACAATTTTATAGTTAGTTAGTTTACAGTTTTATAGTTAACAGGGATGGCCCCATTTGAGCGTGGGAAAATTTTCAAGATTGTTCCTTATCAACCTTATCAGGTGGCGCCTCCGGTTGCGTAGGTTGCCGGACTTGTGGTTTGGCGGCGGTGACTGTGGTTGCGGGGGTGACTGCGGTTGCGGGGGTGACTGTGGTTGCGGGGGTGGGGCTTGTGGTGGCTTGGGTCCTGGGTGGTTGGGAATTTATTGTGTGGGATTTTTCGGCTTGACAGTGGGGAGCCGTCAGGTGTAGAGCTAATTGGTGACGTTATTGGTATTGTGTGTGGCAGATCGTCCTTTGGTATTGTTGCTTGGTGCCGTCTTGTGACGTTTGAAGTAATAATGTATGACGTCATCGGTATTGTGTGTTGCAGATCGTTCGTTGGTATTGTCGCTTCAAAGGCAACGATTCAGCCGTGTGGACTATTAAGACATTAAACAAATTGTCTAGAGGTTGTTGGGTATTTGATTTTTCAATGATGATCGTTTGTTGTCCAAGATATGTCTCAACTGTAATGTTTCATATGCTATGAGACATGTTTCATATGCTATGAGACATATATTAAAATGTATGGTGATTGTATTTGGTGGTAATAGGTTCTGTATCCTGACAATACAAGAACAAAAATATACATTTTGCAGTCCTAATGAGCCCATAACCAATCAAAAAAATTATCCAAACCACCCCGAAAAAAATTTCTGGCTGCGATCTTGGTTATAATGATTTAAAACCCATTGTCAGTTTCATTTTGCTTATCATAATAGCTCAAAGCTTATAAGCGAATTATCTATTTTAATTATTATTCGTCCAGAGATCAGAAAAATGTGTTGATGAAATATCAAAAACGACACACTATTGAATTTCTTTTTAAACCAGTTTTAAATCGAGGTGTCACTTGTGGTAGGGTTCCATTTAAAAAAAATGAGATGATTTTCAAAATAATAAGTATTTTGAAAAATAGTTTCGAAGACAATTAGTCCAGGTGGCTCGTTGCCTTTGGGACACCAAACATATTTTGCTCACTCCAGTTTTAGTCAGAATATAAAACAACTTAAAGGTATTTTATGGAAGGCTTTTTCAAGATTTATTATAAACGAATTTTTTGCCATTTCGAAATTTTCGTTTCTAGTTTACCTGCCATAGGTAAAAACGAAATCTTTAATTGATGAAACAATTACGATTTCTATATCACTAGAAAAATAAAAATTCAGAATAAATTCAAGTATATTAAAAAATGAAGCATTCATCGTAATTTTTAAAGTATAATGATTTGCAGCAACTTTAATAAAACACCAAAATATTCTTCAAGAACTCCTTCTCAAAAATTTTGTTAATCGGGTAAATGAATGAATGTTGTGTACATACACTAGGATAAAAAAAATGTTAAATAAATATTTAAAATCGAAATGTTGTTTAATATCTTACCCATCCTGCAAAACAGAAAATAGGCTACACTAATAAAAATTGGAATTTACTACTCTTATATTTGTTAAAGTTGTATTGTGTGTGGTGTTTCGTCGACCATGAGCGGTGTGTGTGGATAATTTACAAAAGCCCCCCCCCCTCGTATATTTTAAATTATTAAACATACAGTACTGAAATTTGGAGTGTGAAAATAAACGGTGTCAACTCTACTTAATGCCGCTCCTGTGCTCCGGAAAAATGCCGCCCCAATACTGAAATTTTATTCAAACTTATAGCTTATCTTATATTTTAAATTAAAATGACTGATTTATTGCAGAAAATTTAATCTATATTATATATTTTCAAAAAAATATATTAGCTATAAATTTTGCACTAATTTATGTTTTGAAAAATGCAAATATAACTCTAAAATATTTTCAATATTTCGAAAAAACTATTAATTTAATTTTTTTAATTCCAGACAATAAAAAAAATCAAATATTATCAATATGAACGAAATATATTAATTTAATCTGGTTGGTTGTTAAAAAGTGTTACTTTGCAAAGTTTTTGTAAAAACATTGAACCTTAAATATTTAGTTTTATTTTTGTTTAACGAGACGTTCAGGAGTTTACATATACACCAGTATAGAGCTAGATTTAACTCATTTTCGGACATAAAATTCAAGAGCACTTCGCTTATACCATCACGCCAGTAACAGTTTATAAATAATTATTGTTAAGATTTTAACAGCAACAACTCGTAGAAGTGAACCGATCTAAATAATAAAAACCCGCAAAAATACGAATTTCTTTTGTTTTGCTTATATAATGAAAAGTAATGAAGGAATCGTAATACCTTCTACAGCAAAATTGTAGAGAATAAGAAATCCTTCTTAATGAGTGTTTATACATTCTGATTGGATCATTTTTATGGAGTAAACTCAGAAAAACTGGTCAAAAGTGATTTTTTTTTAATATAACTTTATGGTAACTAATACTGGAATAATATTATGATATTAAGTTTATATGGGCTCACGATGATGGATACTACTGAATAAGTAATTTTTGAACAATTCGAATTTAAGTAATTTAGGAAACTATTTTACACGAGACGAGGTCGACCGGGATATACTAAAGATATTTTGAAAGTTCATAAATTCCACTTCAATTTGTCAATCTTGGTTTTTCACTATAATGCCCAGAAGTTGGTTTACAATAAGGGTAAATATTGCATTAAATGTTCGAATATCCCGAATATGCGACAGCCAGCCAGGGGCGGATCTAGAAATGTCCTGAGGGAGAGGCACAAAATGAAAGTTGTGATAATAAGATGTATTACTAAAGATTATTACTCCTTCAATTTAACAAGTTATTGCTTTTCTGCCTACTGTTTACGATCATGTAACTAACTCTTTGAGTTTATTAATCTACAATCTAGTGTGCACTATTATTAATATTTTTTCCATTATTACATTACATCATTTACCATCTAGATATAGCCTGTCAAGCATAAAATCGTGGCAACGCTAGAAAGAGACGACAATAGAGACAGTAAGAGGCTATTTCACTTAGTGGGTGGGTGGTCGGTGGACGCAGCCAATGAACAACATGCTTTATTGGAAGCAGCTCCCAACTGATTATTACAAATCATCAGGGAGGGGCGCGCGCCCCCTGGCTGGATCCGCCACTGCAGCCACCCAGTGGTGCACTGACAATAGCTGTCAAGGCACATGCACGGATCTAGAATTTTCTCACGGTAGAGGCACGAGATAAAAATTATGGTAAATTGTATTATTATATGTTTTTTTCTCCGCAATTTATTACGTTTTATTTACATAACTATTGCCTGCTCATATTCGTCTATTTTTTCATTGGTTTATTAAGTTAGTGTTTACCTGTATACAGTATACTGATATTAATTAAATGACTTTTTCCACCGACTGGATCCGCTATTGTGAAAACATCGGAGGGTTCATCGTTTAAGCCAAATTTCAAAACCAGTATTAATGCATTTTACGGCACTATGAGAAAAATCCAAGATATGCAAAGTGAAGTGCATTTTATAAGCATTCAAAATATATTTTGCATATCTCTATCGAACTATCGTGGTTAATAGGATACGTCTTACAAAATATTTCTACAAATTATTTAAATTGAAATGCTGTAAGATCTACTTAACGTACAATATCGATCTTCAGCGTTTATAAGCTATCAGTAGAAGATAAGGTTCCAGCTTCTATTACAGCCAAGTTATGAATGTTTTAAAATCACTCACGTTACATCGGTTTTTCCAGCTTTTCTTTATGAAAAATGCTGCGATCAAAATGTGTAAACATTCATTTTGAAGATTTTCTGATTCTCTACAATTTTTCTATGGACGGCATTATGAACAGATCATTACTTTTTACACTATAAGCGAAAAACGAAAATACCCCTTATTTTTTTGGTTTAAAGCTTGAAATAATTTACTTCTACGAGTTTGCTGTCAAAATTATGACTTATAAACTATTATTTACGTGATGGCTTATGAGGTTTGCTGTTGAATTTTATGTCAACTAAAAATCTCTATTGACTGGTGTAATAGGCAAAATGGTACGTAATCAAACCTACAAATTCGCAGCTGTCTTAATAATGGGTGAATGTAGAAATAATTTCCAAAATACAGAACATTTATATAATGTGGGGTACCCAGAGCGTACTATATCGACGACTTACTTGAGAAAGCTTCAGAAATTTAAAGTAACAAATAGTGTTAAATATTCCAAACAATCTGGTCGTCCAACAGTTGGATAGCGTCATCTGTAAAGATAATCAAAGTACAAAGGGTGTTGGTAGAAAAAAAATTTCATCTGGATTTCTGTGAAATTAATCGAAACTCACTCTACACAAAAAAAAACATTTGTTTTAGTGATGAAAGTACTTTTTCCCTCAATGGAAATCTGAACACACAAATCTACGGTATTGGAGTGACACAAATCCGGACATCTTTTGTAAAAAACATACTCAGTTGCCAAAAAGTGAATTTCTGAGAAGGTCATAATTTGACCTGTTCTTAATACAAATTTAAAATGGAATTGAGCCGCTAATTCTTGAAATTCGGGAAGGTAGTCCAGATGAATTGGACAATTTGAAAATGACATTTCAAGATACGGGTCTCCCTCACATTATTATGGTGCAGTATGATTTTACCTGGATGAGGTCCGATAGAATGGCCAGCACGGTCACTGGACCTGACACCATTAATTTTTTTCTGTGGAAAATCTTGAAATCCAAGGTTAACGCTACGAAACCTCACAATTTTAAGATTTTAAAACAAGGAATTTTTGAAGAATGGGGGGGCAGTTTCATCTGGCATATTCGAAAGAGTACGACAAGTATTTACCTATTAATGGAATGCGTTTATGTCAGTAGGAACTAGACGCAACACATTTTGAAAACTTGCTGTAAGAATTCGTTTAATTAATTAAAGTGTAAAGATGAAATATATTTAACTATTTATTTAATTTATCCATCAAATGTGCCTAAACTCAAACAAAATTAATATGCTCTCTTCGAGGTGTCATTCCTTTGTACGCAAGACAATATATATTATATATAAATATAATGTATATTGTTTCTGGTCGGGAACCTTCATCAGTTGCGCTTCCCACAATTGAATGTCCTCTCGAACACTTCTTTATGCATTTGATGCATTTCGTTAAATTTGAAGACGCGAGATGTAAGACCGACATCTAGGATTTTCAAGAGAATCAGTACACAGAGGTTCCGAATCTGGAGCCGTTCCGTGTAATTGCTGTTCTCCCTTAACTCCTAGGACAGAATGTCACGATAAAATTTTTCAGGTTACTTCACCTGTCAGAGATATTGAATACTCTCTTCGAGGTGTCATTCCTTTGTACGCAAGACCTGAAAAATTTTATCGTGACATTCTGTCCTAGGAGTTAAGGGAGAACAGCAATTACACGGAACGGCTCCAGATTCGGAACCTCTGTGTACTGATTCTCTTGAAAATCCTAGATGTCGGTCTTACATCTCGCGTCTTCAAATTTAAAATTAATATGGTTGAGTACGTATTTTCAGTACCTTTCAATGGACTGGCATTGTATGGAAATGTTACAAAAAGTGAGTTTGTTCAATTGCCTCGAATAGAAATTACAAATTATCTAATCTAACGATTTATATAGAAACACATGTTCTAGATATTTTTCTTTTTTATTCAATACCTTTTAACATTTATATTTATATACATGAATATACAGTTCTACTAAAAGTACATTATGAAGAAAATAGTGGATTTTTCGATTTTCACCTACTCGAACAATACACCTACATTTGACACAATTAATCAGACTTCGAGAATAAACTGGATAACAGGTTATTTTTTTACAAAGGAAGATTCAAAGGACGTCACTACTCATCTACTTCAATAATAAAAATAACGTTTATACAATTTGAAATCACTATAATAAAATAGCTATAGTCCAGTAACTACTAATTTGAAATTTACAATCACACGACAATTTTTTTGGCACTATTTCAGGAAATCGGCGTGATTGTGGCATCACTTTATCTCAGAATGCGTTAAAGGTTAAAAGAAATATTTCCAAAATAATACTTACTACCTAATCAACAAAACTATCACTAAATCAAGTTTGAGCAAACAATTTGGCACAGGTATACTAGTATATAAACAATAACGTAAAATTGTCGTTTCCAAAGTTAGTAAAGATCTTGTACATTAGTTCAGCATTTATGAAAGAGCCAAAGCCATTAGAAAAAGTTTGACATACAACTAGTGCACAAAAGTAAAAGTACTTATATCCTAAGAAAATTTTTGCCCGAGTTTATATACCTACAGTGAGAATCAATTAATCTGCTTCTTTTTAAATTGTATGGTTATTCATTTCTACCTTCTTACTTAATGTAGGATGTAAAAAAGATACTACAAGTGTCCATAGGTAACCACAGTATTTTTGGAGGAACAAGCACAATAGAAAACTTGTTGTATCTGATAGACCTCTAACATTTGTTTATATGTTTTATTACTGTTTTTCCGCTTACCGACGCCAAACTGGTTCACATAAGTCTGTCAATTGGGAAAAAGCCAAAGTATTGTGCAGAAAGACCTATAAAATTTCAAAACATCAAGAAGGCCGCGGTTCAGGCTGTGATATACTGACTGTGAAACAGCTAAGCCCTTTTAGCGACGGATCCAGATGGGGGCGAACGCCGTCTTCGATCGTCTCAAGGTCAGTGATTTCGACAATAAATTCCTAAAAATTTTGCATCCAAGAACTTCAAATAAAGTAATTTCTGTAGGTTTAAACTTAAGATCGACTATTTTTAATACAATAACTCAGAAAATACAATGTATTCAAATCTACAGAGAAGTCCACCCCTACTTACGTTAATTTCACTCCCCTCTCCCCGTAATACTGATCTCTGGGATATGCCACTGGGTCTTGACTTGGAAAAAAGGTTTTTCAAGATCATTTAGATAACCATTTTCAAGCCCAAGAGAAAATACTAAATCTCACACCTTGATGTTTGTACTGAAGAATAGCTGTGACTCCTTTTCAGTAAAAAAGAAATATATACTTAATTTTCGGTTGGTTTGACACTAAAAGTATGGGTTCTAACATGAACAGTGTGAAATTGTAGCCATATTCTAACCGAAATAACTCAATAGTGGTCTGTGCAAGAATTACAGGACAGAGGCCAGGTTAAAAAAATGTTATAACGAGTTTAATATTGCATATCTGATACAATGTAACTCGTTCCTCGAAATTTCCTTGGACTTCCATCGTCTTGAAGTGGTTGATCTCACAACGTTTCAATGGCTTTGTATCTGCTATCGTCATCAGGTGAATGATGATGATGATGCGTACGGCAGAGGCCGAAGAAGAGCTATCCAAATGTTTTTAATTTGGACGCTGGGCTCGCTAATTATATTTTCGTTGGAGATTATATAAGCTGTCTCTATGAATTTTCTTTTGTACCAGTGCTCTTCTTTCTGAATTACCCTGGCCTGGTCCCAGTTGATATTATGGTGTTCGGTCCAAGCGTGATTAGCTAGCCCAGATTTCGTTACCTCCGCCCTTTGAGTAGCTATGCGGTGTTCCTTAATCCTAGTGTCCAGCGGTCGCTTTGTCTCTCCAATGTAAAGATTTGCCACATTCACAGGGTGTATATACAATTTTAGATAAATTAATTGATAAATGAAACATCTTATCAAATGCTAACGTGAAGTGAGTTTTAAAGTGATCTCGGTTGTCATAGTTTGTTTTTTTGCTCCATTCAAAACTAAGTTCAGCAACAATGGGAAAGACATACTGCCAGGCCTGCAAAAAGAAATGCTCCGGAGAAGTGCTTCGTGTTCAAGACAAATACTTCCACATACAGTGCTTCAAGTGTAAAGTTTGTAATAACTCCTTAGCCCAGGGAGGGTTCTTCACAAAAGACGGTGCCTATTATTGTACTGCTGACTACCAACGTAACTTTGGTACAAAATGTGCTGCTTGTGGAGACTATGTAGAAGGAGAGGTCGTTACTGCGTTAGGTATTGCTGGTGTGTCCGGCCCCGTTCTTGTAATTATGATTCTCAAGGTATTGTTGCTTTTGAAGATCATTCTAATTCCATAGCTGTGTGCAATTCTCCGACAAGCCTTTAGTATACGGTAATAGTACAGTTGCTACCGTGGTGTCCTCTTCTTGCTTAGGTGGTTTGTCCAGCTCTTTAAACGCCTTGGTAATGATGGTTTCCGGATATCCATTCGCCAAAAGATCTTCTCTAAGTTTCACTTGTTTTTCTTTGAGGGCTTCTGGTGTGCTGCAGATATTTTTGGCTCGATGGATTAGAGTTTTGATGATGCCAGTTTTTGTTGCTGATGGGTGGTTGGAATTGTAGTGAAGGTATAATCATGTATGCGTAGCTTTCCTGTAGACTGTTGTTTGGATTCCGGTCCTAGTCCTTTGACACTTCACATCAAGGAATGGTAGACACCCCCTTTCTTCCATCTCCATGGTGAATCTAATGGATGGTTGGGATTGGTTCAGGTGCTCCAGGAATGCCTGTAGTTTAATTGCAATAAATGTTTCTGTTTTATATATAACATTATGCAATATCTATATTCTTCATACCCTAAAATTAAGATTTTTGATGTACAATTCTAAAATAAAATTCACAGCCGCATTTTTTTTTCATTTTTACTGTCAAATAAAGTAAAATGTTTTATAGAAGACAGGACGACGCGTCGGGTATAAATGTGTTGGAAGATTTTTAATATGGTAATACCGGTATTATTCAAACATCTTTAAACTTACTAATGGACACCACTCTTTAATAATACTGAACTAATTTCCAGGTACTGATATTACTGAACACTTCTATGTATCAGCAACCAAATTCTTTGGAAACATAGGTATACAATTTAACAGACTTACAAATAATTATTGGTACAACTGGTTGACATTTCATGTAAATTTTTCTACAACAATATTCAAAGAAGTTTTTTATAAATTTACTATCGTAAAAAGTTTGATAAACAGCAGCAAAATAAAAAGTAGTCAATAGTAGGTAAGATTAACTAAAATATTTAATATTCTGGTGTAGGGTGTCACATAGAAAACGAATGTTAACAAGAATAATAAAAGTATGTTTATTGTTACAAAGCTTCAATCTAAAATTAAAAATATTCCGATAACACCCTGATTTTTTAAAGGTTTAAAAACAAAGATTTGCCCTACAATTATCAGGCCTTTTAGGTAACCGACTAACAATGTGGGTGTACTACCCAAAGCCTGTATTAGGTATGTAACAGTCAATCCCTAAAATTTGTTTTTAATGTGATAAAAAAAATGAAATGAACGAATTTTAAAATTCTTCAGTTTTAACCTATATGTAAGTTTTTTTATTAAAGTTAATTATAACACATCACGGGAACGTTAACTAAGGGCGTGTTCCCACCCGACGTAAAACCGATTAGCAACCGGTAATTGTAAACGCGTAACAACATTGTAAACGATAACCGTATAATACCTCTATGAGGCACACCCAGTCGATCTAAAAAGTCAGGACTGACAAGTTGGGCACCTGAAATATCATGTCTAATTATGCAAAACTGAAAAACATTTAAAATTGAAATATTAACTGAATCATAATTTCATATTCTCTTTAAACCACATATGAATTATACCGGCTGACGACAGGCAACCAACATGACAGATATGTGATCTGAGAGTTGAAAACTAACCTTTAAAATGATTCTAAATAAAAAAATTGCATATTTTTTCGGAAAATTGCAATTTAAGAATTATATAGTACATTGATTATAAATAAATAGTACAGTTATACATAAATTTTAAGCGTGAAAAATCATAGCACTAAAATTTCATTTCTACAAAACAGTGGCTTTAGAGTAAATTTGGGCCTAAAAAAATATATTAGTAGACTTATTGTTTGCTAAAAAATATTACATCTGATAAAAGTAAAACTCGGTCAAGAATTTTCAAATTAGAAAGCACTAAATTGTTATTTGAATTTCCTCCATTACATATTACAAGGACACCAATGAAAATGAGACCCAAAGAATATGAATTAAGTAACTTAGCTATGAGTCTCAGAGACGCACCTAAAAACATGATAGCAAAAACTAATCGTGGTCCAAACTATAGTAAAACACACCACTTAACATCGAATTCATCTTAAAAAATGTAATGCTATAGAAACGTCAGTATCAACTGAGGTAAACCGACATTTATATATTATATATATATAATCACAATTACTTAACGTGACATAGCCAAAAGTAAGGTTCAGAAATGTCGAATATGTTTTTTAGTATACCGTGTGGGGCATTTAGCTCGAAACAAAAATATATATCGGGTAGACTCGATTATATCGAAAAAAGTTTCAGACAATAGTTGTATGACACCGACGGGGCCGTTCTATAGTCCATATTACGACTTCCGGTCCTGACCGGACATGCTGTTCTTTTAATGGAAACACCTATTTATTACCCTGGATTTCGATGGACAATAGGGAATTTAACACTTTTTGTTTTCGTCAGTTTTTCCATTTAGCCCATATTTTAGCAATAAAATGGGAAAATATATTGGTGGGGCATTTACTTTGACACAACTATCTCGGTTGGATTTGATTATGACAACAAATATTTTAGACAAAAGTGATAGAACACTGAGGGAGCCGTTATATAGTCCATATTACGACTTCCAGTCCTGACCGGAAGTAGGGTTTTTTGACCGGAAGTGATTTTCTTTTAATATGTTAATATTTCTATTAATCCCTTCTCAGCCAAAAGTTTTGTTAAAGAAGAAACTAGTTACTTTCCATTAAAAATCTGAACTTTCGTTCAGGATCGGAAGTCGTACAATGGCTCCGTCGGTGCCCTACAGCTTTTGTCTGAAACTTTATTCGATATAATCGAATCCATCTTAGTAATAAGTTTGTCTCAAGATAAATTAACTGCCCTGTATCAAATATCAATATGATAATGGTATTATTGTTTTCTATCTGTCACCCTTAATCTGCCTGATTTAACCTGAAATAACTTAGAATTTTCTCCCTTGAATATTGTCTTAACATATCCAAAATAATCACCGAAAATAACCTAATACTGAGCAAATGAGAATATTTTTGGCACAATGAAATGAATCACAACCTTCAGCGTTCAAGCCACAGTATTCATAATGGAAGTGGATCTTCTACTATATCCTCTCCTACCCACCGGAGCTCCTTGCGCTTCGCATTCTTTTCTTACCCTGTCGATGATATCCGCAACGAGTTTCGCTTCTTTCACTCTCTGCTCTTCCCAGTCGGCCATTTTCTCATTCTTCTTCTTGCTACCATTAGTGGTAACAGTACTAGGTGGTGTCGGGGAAATATTGTAGGAAGTCTCAACGATTTCCTCCTTAACCACGACGTTCACCTCATCTGTCACCTCTTGATTTTCCCCGTGCCGCGTCGCTATGTGGCCCATGTAACCCTTCCTGCTCTTAAAGAAAACATTACAATGCGTACATTTGAATAGAGGAGCAGGATTGACGAGATTGTTCACGTGTAACTTGTATTTGTGCCTGTACCAATGCGTCCTCGATGCTAACACTTCACCACAAAGTTTACAAACGACACTACCGTCTTGTCGGATGAGATACTCGAGCAGCTCGCTCTTCTTCTTCTCGTAGCTTTCGTCCGTCTTGTTGTTGATGTTCTCATCGTCGGTGAGAAAATGAACGCCGGTGTTCGGTTCAGCTTCTAGTTTTTCGAAGCGTTCTTCGACTTCTGCGGTTTCTTGGAGCATGTTTCGGGCTGCTTCAGTAGAAATTATCACCGATTCCTGCTTAATGGGTGGCACGATTTCGATTGTTAAAGAGGATGGAAGATCGGAGTGGTATTGTTGGTGGTCTTCGTATTCGTAGTACTCTTCTGTAAAAGAAAAATACAATTTGTTAGACATTCAGTGGTAAACTTTCTACCAACATTTCACTAAGGTGTCACCCCAATTGGGTCACGTATACGTTCAATTTCAATTTCTAATATAGCTAAAATTCTGGAAGAACTATTATACAGAGATGAGGAAAAGTGTGGAAGCTCCTGAAGCTCTATTAACGTCATTTTAGTGCTGCATATAAATGTGGTTTTGATTAATTTATTATTATTACGATACAAGGACAAGGTTATAACTACATTCAATGTCTTCTCCAACTAATTATAGAAATGTGGCTAATGATGACACTAACCAAATCTGGAAACTGCCGTGGAAATATTGCCGAACGTGTAAAATCGAAATAACAATATCAAAATCTCAAAAATGTCCATAATGTGTAAACTTTATTCCTAATTAAACGTAGGTATCATATGGTTTCTGGGTATTCCTCTACCCAGTTTCCCAAAAGTTCCCAAAAGATCTATTTGGAACCGTTGGCAGTTTAGTACTTTTCAGTTTTTAATATTATTGATATCGGTGATATCGAAATTGTTCAGAATAAATTTACTAATTTTGATTATCTTTTCAAACTTTTTCTCACTCTCTGTACCACTATCAATGCTTTTTGAATTATTACAGTTGTTCGGCTTTTTATACCTAAAGAAACTGTAGACATAAGGATAAGATGTAAATCTTTGCAAAGAACATATCCAGTCATCATACAATTTTTACATAATTTTGAAAAATCGCCTTGGCGCTACTACATATCTTCAGCCAAAGTCGACTCAGTTTAAAATGTACATTTGTAGGCTTTAAGGGGCCATTCATTAATTACGTAAGGATCTCGAGGGATAGGGGGATTAAGAAAATCCTGACATGACCTTGCGGGTATAGTATTTTCCAAATGTTTATTACTATTAATATTGCAAAATCTTTAATGTGTTCATTTTTAGTCAGATAAAACGTTACAAATAATAATTATAGAACACTAGCGGACCCGACAGACGTTGACCTGTCCCATGTAAACTTTTAAAAATTGGCTGTAACAATATAATCTGAACGCCATCTATCAGACGTAACTGAAACTAAAGCACACTCTTGAATATTTGACACAGCGACTACAGCGCAATCTGCCGGATCCTATGTAAGTTGTGCCAACATCAACAACAATTTTTAAATAAATAATTTAACTAAACAACAATATCTAGTTGACCGTATTGTGAATCTAAACCATCCTCAAAACCCACAGATCAAAGAGAACCGGACCCCTGTAAGTTCATAAAAGAGCAAAGGAATGGGGAGGAAACATGTGACATCTATGAAGTTTTTGATAAACTGTAATACAAATGAGGGCTGCCTAACACTGGGACGCAGAATTAACTAGAATGAGGATGGAATTTGCATTACCACTTATTTGGGTTGGCTACCACCAACACTTTTGGACTCCGTAAAAAAATCTGTTGCTCTCACTGGCCATTCAATATACAATATTAGAAATCCAAATTATTTGACAGGGGCATTTAAAATTAGATACATTACAAATATCCCTGGACACAAAATTGTCTCTAAAAGGATCTAATTTATTTTTTTATCAATGCCCTGGCACTTGTTTACTAGTTTTGGAATAAAGCTATTAGACTATTGCTACATTTTCCAATTGATTTAAGAAACAATAAATATGCGTATGTTTTAACAGTAAGATTTACACTCAATTTCAATTTTTTATGAAGGAAAGCAATAGAACAATATTACGAAATTTTTTGGTATCCCTATTTCAGTCGTGGATTGCTTAATTGTCGTGATTAACAGCATATATTACTGGCCCCATCAATTAGTACGCAACATAATAGCTGTATTTAGCTAAGAGTATTTGTTTAAACAAGTAAATTTTAGGAACACATAGGGACAGTATTATTATATTAAAAAAATTTAACGTGGCAGTACACTATAGTTTAGTGTAAAATTTCTATGCATATATCTTTTGATTAAAAGAGCAAATACTCAAAGGGCTCGAATTATGGTAATAAAAACATGCATTCTGAAAGCAATAAAACCTGTACACAGTGGCCTACTTACGAAGGGTGGCAGCTGCCCCCTCGCCCAAATTAATTTGGAATGAAAGGAAAGAGTAAACAGGTAGATACCTACACACTAATCTGTTTTTCTTTCCCACAAGAAAATACTGAAGATACGCCCCGTGTAAAAATAACTCTAAACCATTAACTAACTTTAAAATCATTATATAAACATCGATGTTTTGATTTTGTTGGTGTTGCTGTCATCGATATATATTTCCATTTAAATGAGGATTACCAATACCGTCGAAGATTTTGTTTAAACGCGCCAAGAACGATGTATTGAGGATGGTTTTAGGTTAACTAATATACCTGATAGGTGACGCTGTGGTCGAGTTATCTCGAATGTTTGTGATCGTGTAAATTCTAAACGACTTGATCGATTGACGTCATATTCATACAATATTTGATATGTCTATATACTCAATACTAATATATTGCTATAAGTGGAAGAGTCATCTACTTAGAGAGACAGCAGATTATATCGTTTCACTGTACTTGACCCGTTGTGCGCAAGTGTTGTGACTCTATTGAGATAATGTAAATGTGATAAAACAGAGAAAAAACATAACCCCGATAGAAGCGCAAAATGTCGCACTTTCGAACATGCGCATAAGATACGAAGTAAAGTAAAACGATATAAACATATATATGATTGCACCGTGATGTTTGAGCCTTTCTCTAGACTCTGTTAGTAGTATATTAGTATTAAGTTTATACTTATGTCGCTAGAATCCGATAGAGGGCGACATACGGATGTCTGTGATCCTATAAATTTTGAACGATTTGACTGAGATATTACCTCAAAATATGTACTTGCTTTGTGAACAGGGCCGAATTTAACGTAATGCCGCCCCTAAACATTTTCAATATTTCGAAAAAACTAATTTAATTCCTTTAATTCCAGAAAATAAAAACTCGAATATATTTCAAATCTTCAAGGAAATAAATTAATTAAATCACTTTGACTATTAGATAACTTTTACGTGAAGTACCACAATTATAATTTACTAATGTAGTATAAGTTCCCGTCATAAAACGACCTTCACCGAGATGCTTAATATGTCAATAAATATAATCCATATGGGTTGCCTAGCAAATTTCAGTCCAGAGTATGTTTAATTAATAATTTAAAAAATATATTTTTTTAAACATTTCACCGGTATGATTATTAGATAAATTCTATACCAATCGAAAGTATGAAGCCCATAGAATATGCAAACGTTAGGTTGCCTATCATTTTCCGGTCACAACTATCGGGTTGCCAGGTATAAACAGGTATATCTATACTAGCATTTTGCAACGGTCTGTTTATTGAATGAAATTTAAATGAAATTAAAGATTATTTTATTCTGAACACGGTGGTATAAGGTTGCCTGCGAAAAATCAGTCCAGAATTGCGGTTGTCGAATTTTGAAAAGTTAAATATTGCTCCGAGTGAATGTGTGCGACTGAGAGGTCCCAACCAACCATCCCATGCGATAGAAGAGGACACAGCATAGCAGCCGTTTAAAGTCCGCCCATTTAAAGAAAGAGACTGCGCATGCTATTTGGGCTTGGAAAAGAAAAGGGTAGCGATAGACTATGCATCATTTTGAAGTAGTTTATTATTAAAATAGAGAAATAGTTATTTAATTTTTTTTCTTAATTAATTATTTATGTGTATATTTTTTATGTGTCACTAAAGTATATAAACATCTTTAGTAAAAAAGAAGGTAATAGTGATACATATATAATATATATGTTATATAAGTTATTCCATCGACTTATATGAAACAACCTAGCAACAGTTCTCAAGCTGAGTCAGCATAACACGTGTCGTCTCCAGTTACCCGCAGACGAACATCCGTGAGAACTGCAAACGCTGCGACACCTTAGTCAGCGTTCTTAGTTTATAAATTATACTTTTTCATTGTAACATCATTCATTATTACTTACAGTTCTGTCTAGTTTAGTTTACCACTCATTTTTGTCTTTTTATTGTTATAAAGTATTATATTGTTATTTTCAAGTTTTATATTAAAAGTTAATAATTGTGCAACTATAAATAAAATCTTTTTTTAAAAAGAGAAATTTTGAAAGTGTGATATAACAAATTGGCGCAGTCAGTAGGATCCGTCTAACGTTACTAGAACACGAGTATTCTAACTGGTAGCGGCGGATTCCTATCCCTCAACGGAACAACGAACCTGAAAGAAGTCCTCACTGCAATCAAACGTAGAACACGGCGCTTTCAATGTTCCTGTTGATGTAAGTAATGGTGAATCGTCATTCGTTTTAAGTAAATATTATTTGATTTATTTTATTGAACATTGATTTTAATTATTTGATATAATCTATTTGATTTGATTAATATTGATTTATTTTATTATTTGATTTTACATATTTATCAATTTGATTTTTATTTTGATATATTTGATTCAAATGAAACATTGATTTATTTCATTAACTGAATTATTTTATTTTATTGATATATTTATTTGATTTATTTTTATTGATATTGGTATATCTGATTTACTTATTTCATTGTTTTTTTTTTGAATAACTGATTTATTTGAATTTACTATTTTAATTGATTACCATACTGTTCTATAATTCAAACAATCGTTATTCCCATTAACGTATTCTACATTTTATTAATTCTCTATACCCTTTAACATTTTATTCTATAAACTTTACACCCTTGTTCCAATTCTTTTATATCGACTAATATAAAAATGGCACAAGCTTCTCCAACACCGGTAATCAATGAAACCGAAAGATATCGGTTAACGGAAATATTTTCCGTTATACCCGAATTTGAAGGCGACCAAATTTCCTTGGGAACCTTTATAGATGCGTGTAATTGCGCATATAATATGTCCACGGCGGACCAAAAGTATTTGTTAGTGATACATATCAAAAACAAACTAAAAGGGAAAGCGGCGCAGTTAGTTAATTCAAGGAATCCCGGATCATACCTTGAAATTAAACAACTCTTGACCCTACACTTTGGAGATTCTCGTGATCTCTCTTCCCTGATTCATGACCTACAACGTCTGAAACAACTTTCAAATGAGTCCCCACTAACATTTTATAATCGACTCCAAGTTTTGAGTGCGAAAATGCACTCCTGTATCCACAAAACCGCTGGGCTTAGTCCAGAACAAAAAGACGCCCAGACCACTCTAGTGGATACAATGGTTATGAACACCCTTCTTACGGGATTAGAACCCCGCTTAGGTCAGGTTATACGTGCCAGTAATCCTAAAGACCTTCTAGAGGCACACTCCCGTATTAGAAGAGAGCTTCAACTTTCTTATTTCGAGGACCAAAAAACGAACAAAGCTGTTCCTCTCAAACCCAACTTCCAAGCACGAAAGCCGACACAACCTCTTAAGTGTCTTCATTGTGGTCGATTAGGCCACATAGCTGCAAATTGCCGTTTGAAAACACAAAATAGTTCTCAAACATTTAATCCAAACTATAGACCAAATCCTGTTGGGCCTAATCAACAAACAAGGCCAAATTTTCCTACAAACAATCCCCCCGTTCAACAAGGACCACAATTTCGTCCATCAAACTTCCAGAGACCCCCTTTTAGGTCTCAAATGAACCCAAATTATTCTCGTCCTTCGGTTATACAGAATAACCCGAATAACCGTCCTGAAAGGACACATCATTTCAATCAACATCAAAATGATGGTTACTCACAATATTCGGATTATTATACCGATAATTACAATACTTATGACTACGAGGATGATAGTCAAAATTATTCAGGCTTCGAAGAAACTTTTGACGATACCCCTGTCGAACCTTTTAATTGTCACGATTATCAGGATTTTCTAGCGCTTCCGAGCCTAGATCAACCTCCCGATTCGACAACAACTTTGTGCGAAGTCGAAACCCAGATTCAAAATCTCAATCTGGACGACTTGAACCCCGACCTGAACTTCCCGGAGCAACTATTTCTTTAAGCCCACTTCTTACAGTTAACTCCAAAAATCTCTACTACATTCTTGACGCTTCTTCTAAATTTAAACTTCTTATTGATACCGGAGCTGGTATCTCTATCTTCAAAGAAAATACCGTAAAGAATTTCACCCAAAGATCTCCTGAAAGGGTAACTATTCAAGGTATTACCCACGAAAAAATTCCCATTTCACAATCAACTTTAATCCCATTCGCTCCACGTAACCCACATAAAGTTTTTATATACGATTTGGACATTGAGTTTGACGGCATACTAGGATTAGATTTTCTCGAACACTATGAATGCATAGTTGACTTAAAATCTAAACAGCTAATAACAAATTTTAAAACCATCCCTTTACACAAAGTTCCCGATAACGATCAACCCTTGACTGATGTACCCGACACACCCAATGTTAAGCCAAATATTACTTCACAAACACCCACACAAAACAAAATAACTATTGAGGCACGCACAGAAAAGATCTTTAAACTTAAATGCGATCTTTCTAACATCGACGCCATCTTACCAACTCAAGAAATTGACAGAGTACGACTTCCAAACGCACTCGTACATATTAACGCAAATGGTGAATTTCTAACTTCCATTATCAACGCTAACGCGATGCCCAAAACAGTAACTTTTTCTGATTTAAAACTGGAACCACTTGACAAAACTCACCCTCTTCTGAATTTCAATACAGACGATTATCATGAACCCCAATACATAGATAGAAACTCGACTATTAGACAACAAATTAGAACTGAACATCTGAATGACGAAGAACGCGAACAAATCACTGATCTTTGTTTGGAATTTCAAGACATTTTCTATCTTGAAGGTGACGTCTTGACTTTCACTAACGAGGTTAAACATTCGATTGATACGAACAACGCAAAGCCCGTTTTCACTAAATCCTATAGATATCCTCAAGTACATAAAGAGGAAGTGAAAACCCAAATTGGAAAAATGCTTGAACAAGGTATCATTAGGCACTCCTCATCCCCTTGGTCCTCCCCTGTATGGGTCGTCCCCAAGAAGCTCGATGCTTCTGGTAAACAAAAGTGGCGAGTAGTTATCGATTACAGGAAATTAAATGAATTGACTGTAGATGATAAATATCCTCTGCCAAATATCTCTGATCTTCTCGACCAACTTGGAAAGTGTCAATATTTTTCGACACTGGATCTCGCTTCAGGGTTCCACCAGTTGGAAATCCAAGAGGAAGATATTCCTAAGACTGGCTTTTCTGTCGAAAATGGTCATTACGAATTCGTTCGTATGCCATTTGGTTTAAAAAATGCCCCTTCTACTTTTCAGAGGGTCATGGACAATATTCTTCTGGGTATACAGAATGAACGTTGTCTCGTCTACATGGATGATATCATCGTCTACTCTCCGACCATCCATGAACATATTTCCCGGTTGACAGAAGTTTTTAAACGACTTCGGAAGTCTAACCTAAAAATTCAACCTGATAAGTGCGAATTTCTTCGTAAAGAAGTAGCTTATCTTGGCCATCTTATCACACAAGAAGGTGTAAAACCAAACCCTTCAAAGGTTGAATGTATTCAGAACTTCCCTCAACCCCAAACTCCGAAAGACATCAAATCTTTTCTTGGTCTCGCTGGGTATTACAGACGCTTCATACCAAATTTTGCGAAGATCTCTAAACCTCTGACAAAACTACTCCAAAAAGACGTCAAGTTCATCTTTGACGCAGATTGCAAGTCTTCCTTCAAGGAACTGAAGCAAGCCCTTGTATCTGACCCAATCCTGATATATCCAAACTTTGAAGAACCCTTCCTGCTCACTACTGATGCTAGTGCTTTTGCTATTGGAGCGGTTCTTTCTCAAGGCCCTGTGGGAAAAGATCTCCCTGTTGCATACGCTTCTCGCACCCTCTGTGCTGCAGAGACACGATATTCCACCATCGAACGAGAATTGTTGGCCATAGTTTGGGCTGTTAAGCACTACAGACCGTATCTTTTTGGGAGAAGGTTTACACTCCTGTGTGACCACCGTCCGCTTACTTGGCTCTTTTCCATCAAAGATCCTGGCAGTCGTCTAGCCAGATGGCGCCTTAAGCTAGAGGAATACAATTATAAGATCGAGTACAAGCCCGGCAAGGTAAACCAAAACGCAGATGCTCTTTCTCGCATCAAAATCAACCATTTCAAGCAATGTGCTGATTTCCTTTCCAAAATCAAAATTTTCGCTAACAACGAAACTGACTCCGAACAACCTGAAAACTCTGACAATGACGACGAACATGACGAAAGAATTATCGCTGAGTTTAATCGATTTGTTCAACTCTACAAAACTGAGTCAATAATCGATTACTCTAAAATTGAAATATCCAATTCTCAACTTTTAGACAAGTCCCACAAACGCATAGTTACATTCTTTTGGCAAAACAAAACTAACGACTTACACGACAAAATTATTGATGACTTTTTCGAGGAAGAACCTAATTTCAGTAATGACACTCTTAACATCATGGCCAGTAAATCTGTCAGGCATAGAAAATACTTAGTTGTACCTTTGCCCTATGACCCTGAAACTGTCGTCTCACATCTTTTCAAAATTATTTATACCAACCAAGACCAATTCAACGACTCCGAAACATACTGCATAGAAAATAACATAGAACTTCCCATTCTTGAAATTTTATCTTTCATTCTCTCCGACAAAGAAATCAAACTGAAAATCTGCCAAAACATTGTTACAACTCCTACCGAAGACGAAATTCCTATAATAATACAACAATACCACTCTGGTAAAAACAACCTCCATCGTGGCATTAACGAAACTATCAGACGTATTAGGGAAAAATACAATTGGACCGGCTTAATTAAAACTGTAGAACAATTCATCAAATCCTGCGAAACTTGCCAAAAGGTAAAGTTCTGTAGGAAAAACCTAAGTGCACCTTTTGTTATTACGGAAACACCCAAGACTCCTTTCGAACGTATTAACATTGACATCTTCGAGTATCCATCTAGAAATCATGCACTCACTATTAGGGACGAACTCACGAAATTTACACAAGCCTACCCCATAAACGACAAAACAGCTTCAACTGTCGTAAACACCCTTTTGATTTTCTTTCAACATTACGGCACTCCACTTCGCATCCATTGTGACTATGGACGTGAATTTGACAACACTTTAATGCGGGATTTATGCCAACTATACGACATAAAACTGACATTCTCCAGCGTTCAACATCCCGAGTCAAACGGTTCTATTGAAAGATTTCACGCGACCTTAGCAGAAATGATAAGGGCAAATACAGCGGAACATCCAACCGAACATCCATTTAACGTCCTCCCTTATGCCATCATCTGTTATAATAACACAAAAAATAAAACCACCGGTTTCACGCCCTATGAACTCATATTTGGGCACACTTCTAGTAGGCCTCCAGAAACCCTTTACAACCAGGAAAAACTTATTTCGAAATACGTAAGAGACCTAAATAACAGAATGGACTATTATTACAGACTCGCCCGTGCTAAAACCGAAAGACAGAAAGAAAAATCTAAAGTGCGATTTGACCAACACGTTTCTACTAAACAACCCGATTACAAAGTAGGCGACAAAGTCTACGTAAAAGAGTCCCAAATCAAAAACAAAGCCGAAAACAAATTCAACGGCCCCTTCGAAATTACCGCAATACGAAAAAACTCTGCCACCGTCATAAATTTACAAACAAACCAAATAACTAAAGTTAACTTTGACAGACTAAAACCCTATTTTGAATAAATCCCTTTTTTCAGATTCTGTGGACTGTTTTCAGTCGTGAACCTTCAACAGTACTCCATTACGCCTGTTAACAATACTATAGGAGTTTTCTTCCATGAAGAAGGAACCCTTAAAATTTCTAATGACAAATGGACACTCCTTGTTTACAAAGATCTAAACCCCTTTCGAGACGCTATTTCTAACAACGACAATATACTGAACAGACTTTTAGAAACTATTAACGACAACAAAACCAACATTAAAATCTTCAAATCAAAAGTACAGACTCACGTAAGCCTCCTGAAACAAATATCTAAATCAATTAACATCAAATATACAGAAATTTTCGCTGACACTGAGACTTACAGTACCAACAGAAAGAAACGCGGACTCATTAACGGACTGGGATCAATTTGGAAATCTATTTCCGGTAACTTAGATGCAACAGACGGACAATACTTTAGTGACTCTATAAATAAAATAACTAAAGACCAACATCAAATTGAAAACTTAATGAAACAACAATTATCCGTAACAACTTCGGTCATTAAAAACCTTAACACCACAATACAAAAATTTCAGTCCGAAGAGAAAATATTTTCGGAAAATATTGAAGCAATTAGGAAGTCAATTGAGTTCATTACAGACGATCTTGCTTTTTATGAACTTCAAGCCAATGTCTTAGATTTGTGTGAAAGCTTAATGGAAAGTTACGTATACATTGAAGATACTCTCAACGATGTATTAACTGCAGTCTCTTTCGCCCGTCTAAAAATTTTACATAGCTCAATTATAAACCCAGTAGATTTGGTCGATTCCCTTCAGAAAATATCACAGTCACTTCATGAAAATAACTTACCACTTCCAACTTATAGTTCAAATGTTGCTCGATACATCGATCTAATAGAATTGGAAGCTTTTCAAATCAATACTAAAATTGTTTTTGTACTAAAAATCCCCTTAGTCAATCCTGAAACGTATACACTATACCGCTTGTATCCTATCCCAGTTTTGGATTATCGAACAGGATTTCACCATATTCTTCCAACAAAATTAAAATATATCGCGAGAGATGACGATTCGCTATTATACGCATCTTTCGAAGACCTGAGTGACTGTAAGCCATTATCTAAAGAACATAAGATCTGTTCCAAAGTTATTCCACACACCATAGACAAAGAAGCCTTCTGCGAAGCACAGCTTCTTAGACAGCCAGCAGCCCTTCCTCCAACTTGCAAGCCTTTAATATTATATGCCGAAGAGTATAATATTCAAGAGATTGACCTGAACCTTTGGTTAATCTCGATTTCCGGACAGTTGCCCATCAACATCAAGTGCAAGGGAGAAGATGTCGTTACCCAATCCATATCGACAAATTCTCTACTGACCATCCAACCCAGTTGCAATGCCTTCATCGGAAACACCAGGGTCCATGCCAGAAGGACCACCAACAACGTTGACAACATCACACTTAAGAGTCACCCAGTCAACATCCCCTACAACTGTTGCGACAACCTGCCAACCATCAGTCAGCTTCCAAAGTTGAAACCCATGAGACTACAGGAATTGGATGCCAGAGACCTGAATATCGCTAACCATAAGCTTAGGCAATACTCCAGGGAATTGGAAAAGCTCCTAGACCAACCATTCTTGGAGAAACACACCTCCTGGTTTACGATCATCACAATGGCAACAACCGCAATTGTGGTGGCCCTCCTTTCCATGAGCATCATCAGGAAGAAATTCCAGAAGCCTCCAACGATCAGCCCTTCTGCCGATCCAGCACCACCACCAGGTCCATCAACCATCAAGCCCAGGGTAAAACTCCATAGTCTCCTTAGTCCTGTCGAGGATATTGAGTTGCAGAACCTCCCTTAAAAGTCGATGCTGTAGCATCAACTTTTTTATATGGATGGGAGTTGTTATATAAGTTATTCCATCGACTTATATGAAACAACCTAGCAACAGTTCTCAAGCTGAGTCAGCATAACACGTGTCGTCTCCAGTTACCCGCAGACGAACATCCGTGAGAACTGCAAACGCTGCGACACCTTAGTCAGCGTTCTTAGTTTATAAATTATACTTTTTCATTGTAACATCATTCATTATTACTTACAGTTCTGTCTAGTTTAGTTTACCACTCATTTTTGTCTTTTTATTGTTATAAAGTATTATATTGTTATTTTCAAGTTTTATATTAAAAGTTAATAATTGTGCAACTATAAATAAAATCTTTTTTTAAAAAGAGAAATTTTGAAAGTGTGATATAACATATATATATATATATATATATATATATATATTTGAATCAATATTTTTAATTAGGGTAGTATTATATATGTATCACTATAACCTTCTTTTTTACTAAAGATGTATATATACTTTAGTGTCACATAAAAAATATACACATAAATAATTAATTGATAAAAAAAAATTAAATAACTATTTCTCTATTTTAATAATAAACTACTTCAAAATGATGCATAGTCTATCGCTACCCTTTCTTTTCCAAGCCCAAATAGCATGCGCAGTCTCTTTCTTTAAATGGGCGGACTTTAAACGGCTGCTATGCTGTGTCCTCTTCTATCGCATGGGATGGTTGGTTGGGACCTCTCAGTCGCACACATTCACTCGGAGCAATATTTAACTTTTCAAAATTCGACAACCGCAATTCTGGACTGATTTTTCGCAGGCAACCTTATACCACCGTGTTCAGAATAAAATAATCTTTAATTTCATTTAAATTTCATTCAATAAACAGACCGTTGCAAAATGCTAGTATAGATATACCTGTTTATACCTGGCAACCCGATAGTTGTGACCGGAAAATGATAGGCAACCTAACGTTTGCATATTCTATGGGCTTCATACCTTCGATTAGTATAGAATTTATCTAATAATCATACTGGTGAAATGTTTAAAAAAATATATTTTTTAAATTATTAATTAAACATACTCTGGACTGAAATTTTCTAGGCAACCCATATGGATTATATTTATTGACATATTAAATTAAATATAAAATACGTTTCATTAAATAAGCATCTCGGTGAAGGTCGTTTTATGACGGGATCTTAGACCAATGGAATTATCCATTACATAAAAAAATATTAATTGAAAGAATTAATTATATTGAGCAATCTTGATAAGACTGGTATTTTTTTTCATTTTCCAAATTTTGCCGCCCTAGGCACTAACCCCGACTGCCCCTAATATAAATCCGCGGCTGTTTGTGAATACAATGGTGGATAGCTACGCTAGAATCCAATAGGTGGCGCAGTACGAATATAAGTGATTATGTAACTTTTGCGTTGTACCATTAAGTAATTTGCCCGGTCAAAGATTAAACAACATTTACGTGAGCCAGGGGCTTTTGCCCGCCCAAATATAGAGTAACCTCTGCTAAACTCAGGGCAGAACGTCTGCAGGTTCTGCTAGTTCAAATATATGCGAAAACGTGACAAGACCGAGCAACCACTAAAAAAATATATTATTTAAACAATTTATGGTACATTAGAGGTAGATTTATTAATAATGAAAAAGTTACATTAAACAAACAAATATTCCTTATAAGATATACTTTTTTGTGAAAGTAATATATAATAATATACTTACAAATTATATAATACATTAATACGCACCAGTGTCAATAAAAAAAGAATAACGAAAAATAAACACGAGAAACAAAATTATTCATACCACATAGAAAAAAAATAACTTAAGATACTACGTTATTAAAGCATTGAGAGAACATATACATTTTAATCCAAAAAAAGAAAGAAAAAAAAACAATAGAAAATAAAATTTGTATCGGAAAATAACATGTTTGTTCTACGCGTTTTAATTCTAAATTTTATAAATTGCATTTTAACAAATTTCTTGCATCTCTCACAGTGTAGAACAGCATTATATAATTCAGTGGATACTATAAGAAATGTGTGAATTAATCATATTTTCAATTGATTATAAATACTGGGGGAAACCTTAAAATTCGAGAATAAAATAATCTACAATGTGTAAGGCATATTCTGGTGAATACCGTTATTTGAAAGTTCACACATTTCTACAATAGTTGGCAAAGAGGTTTGGTACCGGATATTCCATAGCAACAATATAAATTGTTTTTATAATAAAACAGTTGATAAAAAAATTGAATTGTTTGCAATTATATGAAAATTGACAGCAACATATGATACATATGAAATCACTCGGTAATTAAAAATTGAATATACAGTAATAAAAAAGAAGAAAAAAACTTTATCAGCAATTCTATACAGAAAAATTAAATGGTATAAATTTTATATTGGGCGAACTTATTGAGCTGAAAATCTAAGAATAAAGCAACACCAATATTCCGTAAATGTAAAAATGAATTTAATGTTGGATAACACAAGTTTAAATGGAGCAATAAAACATATTAAAAGAAAAATAATCACAATAAAATTATCGGATACGACCTGAATATATATATTAAACATACTTAGGGTGATCCTTGGTTGAGAGATTTTAAAAATATGATACTCTCAAAGCACAAAATAAATATTTTCCAAAGTTCCAGTAGCAAAAGTATGTAATATATAAGCTATTGTATGATAAAATCTCATTCGCGGCATAGTAATTTATGCTTCATTTATTTTAAAAAAATATTTTTTATCAAGTTTATTCCCAAAATTACAATAGCTAGATATTTAGCTATTGTATTGATATAAATGCTGACGAATAGCTACAATCATAAGGGCAAAGTAGAAAGTTTTACACATTGAACAAAAATTGTAGCCAAAAAAAAATGTTTAATTACACAACTTACGATTAAGATAGAGAGTAGTAGATTTATTTCAAACTATTTAACCTCCTGGAAACGTAAAAAACTTCTAATATACCTCAAATTAAGACCACCCTAGTCCAAGTAAATAAAATTTGGCGCAGTATGTAGGAAAAACTCCCACCTGATAAACACGCATAGCAAAGAATAAAAACTTTCGTATCAACAATGGAATAATAAAAACATATCTGTGAAAAATCTTACGGAACATCCCGTACCTTGAAGTTTTGCTGTTAAGAGAATTATCGCGAATTCTACATTCGCTTACATTATTATTTAAAATAACTCCTAAAATTCTATGATAACGTTAGTATATAAATTTCTATGTTAATTGCACTTAGTGTAAACTATTCTTACTAAAGACCACGACCGTCTCGAAATTCGTATCGACGTCATTGCAGACGAAGTACTCGCGGTCATGACCTTATGTGGAAGAACATTGACAAAACTGGCCTCGGCCTAACAAATGTTAAACAAAATAATATTAATAATAATAAAACAAAAAAAAAACTATCACACAGTGACTCTATTCTATTGCCTGTTTCTTCATTATTATAGATATTATATATCTTTAGATTTGTACGTTATCTTTAACACAAAGGGCATCATAAGAGCCCGATAAGATGCAGATTAATAATAATAATAATAATCACAATAAGAATTTTTGCTTCAACAGCACTTCACATATAGCTCGACTTTTATGGAGAATTACCAGATAAAAGGCAAGGAATATCAGACCTAATTTTCAAATTAGTGAAACGTCTGGATATACCAGTTTTCACAAGTGAATAATTAGCAAATTCTGAATTATCTTCAAATACAGTTAGTCATAAACCAAGCTAAATAAAAGTTCAAAGTTGGGTAAAATTCTTATTATTTGCAAGTGCTAATCATAGATGTCATTTTGAAATTTCTAAAGAAACTAGAGATGATATATATAAGCACGTTCGAAAAATAATATTTTCCTTAAAAATCACATCAATTACAAGCGAATGACCGATTATAAGTGGTCCTAAAGGTTTGAACACATTTGAGCCTTAGAGCATAAGCTTCGGGCTGTAGCCTGCAAGGCACAAATATCGTGACAAGACTAGACAGGGCAGTAACAAAACCACAATGTTATTTCACTTGGTTGGTCGAAGCAGTCAGTGAACTACATGCTAAACGCATTTCATTGGAAGCAACTACCAATCGAGTAAAATAGCCCCTTGCTCTCTCTGTCTAGTTTGTCACGATATATTTGAATTGCAGGCTACCACCCGGAGTACATATTCTAAGCTTCAAGGTCACTTGAAGGTCAAGTTATTTTTTTTTCAAAAATAAACCTTAGTTTTTATAACGGATTAAAAAAGCGGATAATTTTACGTCCGAATATATTCTTTATTTACTACGATCCTGACCATGACCTTGGAGGTCAAGTCAAGGTCAAGTCATTTTTTTTACTTTCTTAACTTATATTTATTTTCGCGTCCTAAAACACAAAATTAAAAGCATTTCCATTCCGAGTAAATGTTGACGGTGACCTTAACCACGGTCTTCAAGGTCATTTTAAGCATCTTATTCATTTTCCAAAGATGGCTTTGACCATGACGTTGAAAGGCATTTCAGTCAATTAGATTTTCTCCTTTTCTAACCGGATGTTCACTGTTGTGGTGCGCCCATGAAATAAAACATTCCGACCCGAAACTATTTTTTTATTATGCCCTTGAAGGTACTTTCAAGGTAAAAATTTCTTCTTGAATTCAAGATGGCAGATCCAATATGGCCGAATGAACACTACACCTTGTGTTTTGTGGCCCGGTGAGTAAACACTCGTCCTTGCCTAGGTGGCCGCTCAATGTCATTGTCAAGCACATGGTCAACACCATCTTTGGACGGAAAAATTTGTATTTGAAAGTACCCTCAAGGTTGAGGTCTGATTCATGGTCAAAAATAATTTGGGGAAGGAATGTTTTATTCCACGAGCGAACCACAACAATGAAAATGCGGTCAGAAAGAGAAAATATATTTGACCTTGAAATGCCCTTAAAGGTCATGACTGAAAATTTGTTCAAGTGCTCACCCCAACAATATTCATGTTGAAACTGAATAAATGCTTTTGACCTTGAAATGACCATGGTCAAGATTTACTTGGAACGGGAATAATTTTTATTATGCATTTGCAAGGTGCGAAAATAAAAATCCGATGAGAAATAAAAAAAGGTTCCTCGACTGGACCTTCAAGGTTATGGCCAGGACCATAACACTGGTCAACAAAAACAATATTTTCAAAATTATCCTCTGATGATAAGGTACGTTGTTTTATTCGATACACCTTTTCTTCAGCAGGGTGAGAGATATTCGGATAAGAGAAGAACGCTATCAAGGACGGTGGGATTGTCATATGAGGGCTGATTACTGTTGGGGTTTACAAAGTACCAGCCTGCTGCCGAACATTCAAGAAAATCATATAAAAGAACAATTTTCGGGCGTTAATAAGAGATAAAAAAATATAAAAAAGAAATAAATAAAAAAAATGGATTTCAATGAAATAAACAGTGTAACTGGACGGAAAATTTTCTGCTCTTGTCAAATGCGTTTTAAAAACCCTCAGATTAGGCCTATAACCGTACAAGGTCATCGTCTGATATCCCGAGAAAAATCTTAAAACTTTTCTATTTGACATTGTTTCCTAAAATGTATTCCTTTGGAGATATTCAGCCGTGCCCGGACTTTTGGATCACGTTGTATATGAGGCAACGATGTTCAGGCAGTTCATTAGAGGATCAGCTGATATTCGAATGACTCAACGTATGGGGTTTAAGAAAATTAGTTGTTTCAGAACTCTAAATTTAATTGTATGTGTCAATTTCGCTTTGTTTGGATAAAACATGCTTTCAGAAGAACTACATAAAAAAATAACTGGAATGGTATGGTGGGTCAAACATTGTACAAACAATTTATTAAAAAAAGAAAAGGAAAAAGGTCTATTTTTCTACAAAATTTCAGTTTCAAGTACAAACTGGTCTTTTATGCCGCACTGTAAAGGCTCTTCAATAAGAATATAATAAAGAAAGTGTTCCAATGAAAAACATCTTTCGTACTTAAGAAATAAAAAAAAATCCGATTATTAATTAATTGAATTACCATAATGGCCGTTAGTGCTGTCGAAGCAAAACCTTAGAAGAAAAAACATACCGTTACAAGAACTAGACGCTAAATTAGAATTACTCAACAGAAGACAAAAAGCTTACAGCAACTATAAAATAAATAAGATTCACAATGGCATTGAAAAACAGAATAAAACTATTATTGTTTTCGATTGTCCCAACACCTAAATTTAAATAAACCTTATAAAATGATTTTTTTCTTCAAACTAACAGTTATATATAATTATATATATATAATATGTATTTGTGCGCCATGCGGCAATATATTTATAAAATGTATATATTTGTTATTATTGTCTAGTCTGTGCAGTCAAAAAAATCTATATAATTCATATTAACATTATACTACAGTTTATTGTTACGTTTCATATTTTTTCTTTCTCAATATTTTTAATTCTCTGAAGTAAAATATAGTTTTGGATCTAGAATATTCTTGTATATAGAGCATCCAAAAATGTCAGGTACGATCAACTAAATGTTGAAATTGAAAAAAATAAAAATATATATACGGATTTAATTTGCATCGAAAGTTTCTGTTTCTATGTTATGAAAACTATAAATTATCCATTTAAACATAATGTATAAACCAACGTCATTATCATAACAAATATGAGAAGAATTTTACGCACACAAATGTGAGCCCATATTTCGTCATTTTTTACTTGTTTCTTCGGTGTCAGACTTAAGAGTTAGTTTACGTACATTATTTTTTAACGTTTTTTAACAGACTTAAGAGAAACGGCTCAACTAATTTGAATGGTTTAAACTGTATTGCATTATGGAAGATTTCAAAGCGGTACTAATTGAAGAAATTATCGTATTTGAAAATCTGGGATGATTTAATTAAAAAGAGAGAGCGATTAAATCAAAAGAAATGTTAATTGACCGACTTCAAGATGGAGATCTTCAATTCGTCTGCATATGAAGGGTGTCCAAGTTCAAATGAAAAACTTGTTAGAAAAAAGATATTTCTTTATAAAAAAGATGTTCAAAAACATACTGAAATCATCAAGTGACTTTTTTGAACTATATACAAGGTTTGCTAAAAAATATGAATTTTATTTAAAAGAAATCCAACATTTTCCGAATGAAGTATATATAACCGTTCCGTACTTTTTTGAACACTCTTTATTCTCACATTTTCAAAATATATACAAAATTGTTTGTTGTTAGCAAAAACGAGCATGTTTTACTTCAAAGCTTCAAAAATATAAATCCAATTGTAAAGGAAGTATTACGAATGTATAATATTATTTGCATATACCCCTAACAACTATCCAAACCAAAAAAACTTAAATAATTTTCCATTCGTTTTGTTTAAATTAACAAAAAACTTATTAAAAGTGTTTTAATATAGATAATTTTTTGGATTAAACACTGCTTAGCAGTTGGTAAAAATTATTTATAATAATTATTATAAATACCTTCAGAAGGTATCAATTAGTTTTTTTTAACCATCGAGGGTTAATCACAATAATTGTATATTTAACAACGATATAAAAAAACTATGTTGTACTCTAATCTTTTTTCTTTTTTTTTTAATATTTTGAGAAATCTGTTATCTTTGACGATTAGCACCAAGTACAGAAAAATTAACGAAAATACTACAATTGAATATGTTTTTATAAAACAATTGATCGTAAAGCAGAGAAGCATTTGAAACATGTCATGATTTTCTCAACAATTCAATTAATAAAAATAAAAATTTCTTAACCTAAAACATCTCGTAAAGTTTCCCAATAAATGGCGTCTTTACATAGACAAATTCAATATTTTCTGAAACTTTGTAATTGTTGGCTAGATTGATTCTTTACATCAAATGTTACGTCACTAACATCCAATTCATCTAACGTACAAACTAGTAGTTATTTAGACTACTAATTATTTAGACATACATTTTATCTACAAAAAAACTATGGCTATTGCCATGAAATTTTAGTACAACTTTTTGATTTGTAATATACTATCATTAAAGTGATATAATAATCACAGTAGCCTTAATTTTTAATCAACCGCCAAATACTCTGCAGAATACGATATTAAAAGCATTTACTCGTTACTTTTTCATCTGATCAATACTCTGCTATTTTGTTCTTAAACAGTAGTCTTCCTAGAAAGTGTACTAATTGTAAAAGGATGGGCTCTGAGGAAAATTCAACTACACGAACATTAGATTGACAATCGAAAAATGGGTATTATTTCCTTGAAAGGAATGTAATGTTCCATGATATGGAATTTAACAATATGAATACCAATTGGCCGAAGTAAATCAACATGAAGAAGACTAAAACGGGCTGAGTATGCTAATATGGCAAGAGTATAATCTAAAAGTGATTAGCAGGCGGTTATTTAAGATAGGGCTTTTATTAAGTATGATGCAATCAAATGGTCAAGAGCCCATTGATCCCAAATAAGTGTGTTATAGCTACCTGTGAGTCATCTGATAACGTAAGTTTGTAAAGGTGAATCAAATCAAGGCAGATCAAAGCAATCGCTTAAACGAAAATATTAAATAATTAAAGGATTTGTAAAATGTTATTCATTATATTAGCAACACAAAAAAGAAAAAGAAACTAGAAGTCACAAGTAACTAACAATTAGAAACTAGCTGCGGACTGTAGTGCCTAAAGTGTTCAGAGATTTAGGAAATTCATTTAAGAAGTTTACCTGAACCTTAAATTACTTGACATTATTGTCGAGATGTGGAGAGAAGAAAATTACTCCTAGAGGTTGAAGATTTCGTCAACCGTACATTGGAATAATTCAGCGCACATTGGACCGTGAGTGTCTATCTCTAAGACAGAACACATTTTCATCCTTACAGTAAGTTGAACGTAGAAGGAGATATAAGATGTGCTCATAACTTCTTTCATGTCGAATATCAGATGAATTTTAAATTTAAATTTTAGTAATTGAAATTATAAATCCAGTGACGAAGAAGTCAAATTCACACCTTGAAACGTTTGGAATTCTAAATATACAGCTGTTTGTTCTTAAGCGTGGTGTTATCTCCGCATAAGAATACCAAAATGAGATCAAGTAAATTTAAGTATCTTGATCTAGCTTTCACCAGATTTTGTTATATTTACTCAAAGTTTAGAAAAATCAGAGACTGCTTATTTTTGTCTTGAATAACGAAATAAATAATAAAGTAATTAATTAAAGTAATGATAATCTCCATCATAATAATAATCTAGAAAACAATATACCAAATTTCAGGATCTTCATGAAAATTGCCAAATACGGAGAAAATTCTACGATTTGTGTCAAAAACCTTCTGTAAAGAATGTAAATATTTCAAAATTCATTTCAAGTTTGAAATAAATAATGATCTTCAGATAAATAGGTTTTGAATTAAAACAATTCATTCCGATTAAGATGTAGATATTTTTAAAACATCTACAAGCAGCTTAATCTTCCTGGCATCATATTTAAAAAATACGATCCTGAACCAAAATATAAATTTCAAAATAAAAATAAAACCTCTAAAATATTGAAATAATTCGCATTGTAAAAATATATATAATAAATAATCAATTTTTTAAGGTATTTTATACCAAATTTTCGAAAATATAGACTAGAGTTCGAACAAAACAATATTGGTGCTTATTTCATTCAAATGCTTCTCTATAATAAAAAACAACGTTATCGACATCTAGGATGTCAATTCTAGTACGATTCGTATTCCATCGCATTTTTGTACCAAAACAGTGTCCAAACAACGTCAAACAACACTAGTACGAATCAACCCTTCCTTATTTCCACATTAACCTCGTTCTTCCAGGATGCTCTACATCGTGGGAAAGAACCCCATAGAAGGGAAAACCACATCTTTCGGCATGAAGCAATCGTGAACGGTCTTCATGTGGTTCTTCATCTTGTCGGGCCTCGAGAACTCCTTCTGACACACCGGACAGGGGAACACTTTCCTCTGATGACCTTCGTGATACAAAAAGGCGTGCCTTTGGAAACTGTATTTGTTTTTGAAAGTTTTTTGTACGTCGACTTTGGCACACTCGGTGCACTGATACACCCCCTCGTTGATGGAGGCATACCGGAACAGGTTGAGACCTCTGACGGACATCTCCGTGAGCGCCTCGGCAGGGTCCTGACTCTGGGAAGTGGCCCGCCTCCGGACTCTTCGTTTCGACGGTTGTTTTGCGGGGGCACTCATCGATGTGCAATTCGTCAAGGCCGATGTGGATAAATTCTGCGGGTTGCTCGTCGACGGTGGGGTCATGTTGTTATTGTTGTTGTTGATTACGTTGTCTGGGGTACTGATCCTTGAAGATTCTGATGGCGTCTGCGGTTGATTGGACTGTTCGGATAGGTCGGCTTGGTCTAAGATTTCGGATTTGGGCGTCAGAAGTTTTTGTGTGATGGGGGAATCTGTGAAAAATGGAAAATACTATTATTAAAGTACAAACTCTAAATATATTAATAGCAGAATACAATATCAGAACAATTGACCCAATCAAATTCTTTGGAAATAACAGCGTTCTATCATTTCGATGTTACTATTGAGTACTCTAATAATGAGCTTATTTTTTGGCATAGAAATAAACTGGTCATCAATCTTTTAACGATTTTGTTATGGAAAGGTTCAAGGGGTTTAGTCGTACAATTTTGCTTGCCAAGTCTGGGTCATTAAAGTTAAAAAATATATTATTATTAGTTATATACAGGGTGAGGAAAAAGTATGGAAACCCCTGAATAACGAGTAGAACTCATTTTGAAGAAAAATGATAAATACAAAAGTTGTAGCATTTTTCCCTGACAATTTAATGCTGACTTTGAATTGGACCTTGACCATGGCCTTGAGGTTCATTAACGGGTCAAGTTGAATTCTTTAAATGGGAACCCCCACTTTTAATCACGAAACTGAAAAAAGCAGAAAATTTTACGTCCAAACATGCCCTTGACCATGACCTTGAGGGTCATTAGTTAGGCCAGTTAACATTTTTAAATATCGGGGTTTACTGCAATATTGTTAAAGCTATAACTTGTTTGCAGTTTGTAATGCGCCACCTATCAATGCCCCACCCTACTACACGAAGTTTATGAATATTTAGATCAGAAAAAAGTGAAACTCGTTACTTTGGAGTTTCTGACCATGCTGAACTCGAATGTGCGCAAAGCGCTCCAAGGTACCTGGTGCCCGGGGTTGCCTACATCTACGTCGTCTCCTGGTGTGTTATGATTTGGATCAGAAACGGTTGAAACTCCATACTTGGCGGTTTTTTGCCTATTGATGAAGTGCTTCCTATTGAAAAAATTCAACTTGGCCCGATAATGACCCTCAAATTCATGGTGTCATGGTCAAGGACATATTTGAACGTGAAATTTTCTGCTCTTTTCATTTTCGTGATAAAAAGTAGGGGTTCCCATTTAAAAAATTCAACTTGACCCGTTAATGACCCTCAAGGTCATGGTCAAGGTCAAATTCAAGGACAGCTATAAATTGTCAGAAAAAAATGCTAGAAATTTTGTATTTATCATGTTTCTTTAAAATGGAAAATATTGTGAATTTTTTTCTAAGCGAATAATCAAACAAAATGCAAGAAAACTGAAACTGTACAAGGATCCAGGAGTCAACTTTTCTTTAGTTTTAAAATGAATTTAAGAAAAATTCGCCTGAAATAGGCTGTTCAATGTAACACATTTGCTGTTGACGCAAAACCCTTACGAAATATGTGACTACAAGGACAAAATGTTACCCAAAAAATCTAACAGTGACTTAATTGAAAAATTAATTAAATAACAGATTAATTAGATAACACATCGACGAAACTTCACAGCTTGAAATTATATATACTTCATAAAAATCAACTTCATGATAATTTATAACAACTGATATCAAGCAGCCCAGGCATTTGCATATTTTTGTCACATAACTTATTAAAACTGATTTAATTATATGCTGACTGTCTACTGCAAAATCTTCATGATAAATTTATATCTATTGATATCAAGCAGCCCACGCGTTTTATAACTGTCCAGTTCGGACAAAAATTATTTTGCATTTCACAGAATTTTTCGTTTTGTCTCATATGATAACTTACGATATTGAACGATTCTTTAAAAAACAAACATAAATAAATGAAAACCAAGTGAAAAACAAAAAAATATATAATATCAATACTACAGGTAATTTTAGTTTTACGAAATCAAGATAAGTCTTATCTAATACATTTCTATATATGTAATCACATAATCAAATTTTGTTGCGAACAATTAAATTTGACGTTAATGGGATCACTGAAACAATAGAATTCTTTGATCGCATTTTTGGCGAATGCGCTATCTTATAACAAAGTCGTACCTAGGAACGCCACATATAAATTCTAAAGACAACTCTTTCAAATTCTTCTAATTTGAAAGCTGGTTAACTATAATTCATGATCTTTAGAATTTTTTGTGCTACCTGTATATCTAAAAATTAAATTTGGATTGAAAAATTGTGCCCGATCTCCAAAGTTACCTCTACGAATAAAACAAATATATAACAATCGGGAATTTCATCTTGTAATGAATTAACACTGCGTATTTAGTATTTGGTGAGAACTATTTTGGTCCCTTTTATTACAAAACAGAACTCCAAGTAAATTAAAGTCACTGACAAGGTAAAGCACTACAATAGGAGGAAGAACTGAATATAACGATGAAGATAAAACAATTTTTGGGCCTTACAAATGAGATCCTGCACTGTTGTTTAGCTTATTAGTAGCAATAAAAAAATTTTTAGAAGTGCTGAAATAGTTATTACACTGATCAAAAAAAGTTTGGTAAGTTTCTGCTAGGCAAAAAATTCAATAAATATCCCGTGGGCGACTAAAAGCTGAAAAAATTGTGAAGAAGCCGTTTGAGGATCCAATAGTGAGGCACAGTAAACATGACTTTCAATTCGTTCTGTTGTTTCAAGATGATTACCTCATTTTCCGAATTTATAGTTTTATTAAGGTGCTCCCATAAAAAGAAATATAAACTATTCAGAAGAGGGTATCTAGCTGGCCATTGTTGTGACCGTGATAACCAGATTTATGTGTTCAAAAATATTAATTGGTATTGCGTTATCATTTTCATTTAATTATTTTAATCACGAACATTGCATCAGATTTTTAGCGATTAGACCTGGAAACAAACGATTTTTTGTATTTTTTTTTAACCGAAAACGAAAAATCAAGACATCATATTTGCTCAGAAGATAAAACAGTGGTACACCGTACCATTTTTTCTCAAAAAATACTCAATTCGAAACAGGTACGGACGCCACTGATAAAAATAATACATTTCAGAAAGAAACCTTCACCAGTATCACCAGTTATTATAAAAATAAAAACTTCTGAATACTAAACCTCAAAAGTTAAGGTTTGAGATCTATGTTTATAAAAAGTATATTTTTTACATTAATCGCCTTTAACTATCGGCATTATATTAGAAAACACCCTATATGCATATTCTAAGATTAAGAAAAATATTTCTTACAGAGAAAGTCTATTATGACAAAACTTTTAATGTTTTTTTGTGGGCTCATAGTCTGGATATTCTGTACATTATGATATTCATTTTCAATAAAAACCGATATAAAAGTCTAGACATTTCACGATTACAAAATCTGAAAAGCTACTACAAATTGATGTGTTGCGAAAATATGTATCGAATCCACTTCAAGATTTGAACGTTGTTCACAACATAAGTAAATAAAACAATAATGAAATAAAAAAATCTCTATCAAAGTTTCCAAAGAGAAAATATTTTCGAATTAACATTCTGTAATTTGATTTGGTCAATGTTAATAATATAATCATAGAAATCATTCACAAAATAAATTTGGTAATAATTACTAAATACCAAGCAGAAATAAAAAAACAACTAATGAAAATAATAAAGACACATTTTATTTTGCATTTATATGAGAACGTACGTACACAACTAAAATATATAATAATATCTACAGCATATTCACCCCTACATATACAATAACACAAAGGTAACGAAATATATAGGTGCAAATAAATATATTTACCAAACTAAGTAGAAAATTTTAAGTAAAGTACCAAAAAAAATAATAATCGAAAACAACATCTACAATCGAAATATATTGCAACAAATTACCTTCGATAAGTTTGATTTCTTCAGTCCACATCGCATAACTTTGAAAAAGAGCGCGTATACATAATAATTAAGGCAAAAATCAAGGCAAGAATATAATATATAGGAATTTTTATTGCCAGTTCGAAAATTTAAACAATAAACTTAATAACTACAACTAATTTTAACATTGGTATAGAAACGTTTATAGAGTAACACTAAAAACAAGTAGTTTCACAACATGAAAGTATTTTTTAGTACAAGTAAGTCATGTTTATATTGCAGCTTGAATTATGTGACAGAGGAAAGGAATTCATATAAAAAAAATAGTTTTTTTTTTAAATAAACAACTGATTCGTCAAAGGCTTTGCAACATTTTATCTTAGGTGAAATGATTTTAAATAGTTAAATACTATTTTGTTGGTCTGTAAACTAAAAATATAAATGAAAATCTAAGTATTTAAATCTGCTTTAACTAAATATTTTTTTAGAATCTTTCAAATTACGTTTATATTCAGAGAATTAGAAAGTGTCATTTTATTTCAAATTCTAATTTATGTTTAATACAAGCAAACATAATTCTTAAAGACATTCAGTTGGTGAAACAGATTGAAGACTAGTGTTATGTAAATTAAAACTGTTCATTAAGTTTAACTTTAACAATTCTAAAAATGTCAGCAGTTTCTATTTTTTTTTTTTTTGGTTTCATAATGTCAAGTTTTTTCATCTAATGCAAAGACCAGTTACATATCATTCGCAAAAACAGATTTGCTTTATGCATTTTAAAGAACGACAATGCTCAGAACACCCTGTATATAATTTGTTACACTGGCAAGACTCTAGTTCTAGTATATTAAATTTTTTGTTTGTTGAGATGGTAATAACTTTTAACGTGATGATAAATCATTCTTTGATGATATCAGTTTGGAAACAAACATCTTTATTAGAGAATAGCTGGATTATTTCTTAACTATTAATTCATAATACAATTTTACATTTTCAGTCTAGTATTCAATTACACCACTTTAATTTTACTCAAATTGTTTTACCATGTGTTTTGTTACTTCTTTCGTTAGTTTTTAATAACTTGTACTTTAGAAACTGGGGTGTTATTTTTCTATAACTTTAGTTAGGAAAAATTTTGAAATTAATTTAGAGATAGAAACTAAAGAAAATAATCTTATCTCTAGATTTAGTTGTTATCTAAAGGTAAATCTATATTTACTCGAAATAGACCTTGACAATAGCCAATAATTTAAAAAATACCGATGCTCAATGATGTAAACCATAATTCATACCAACCGTGGTTCACATTAGTGAACATTATTTAAAAATACACTTTTACTACAAAATACGTATATACTTATTAAAACAGGTACATATATAAACATTTTAAGAGCGATACATATTTTTGAATTCGAATAAAAATAATCTGCAATTTTTGTTTGCGCAATCTGGTGCGTAGTGTTGTCTTTCAGTGCTGGCGCCCGTAATTTGCGAAGAACTAAAATATAAAAAATAAGATATTTTTCTTGCAGCGCATTCTTCAATGTTCAATTCCTCCCCGTCATTAACATCATTCATCTGTTTAATTGTTCCAAAAATTAATGTTAGGTGGAGTACAAACAATGTTGGGATAACTATTTTCAGTAAATCAACAACATCCAATGAGGGGCTGACAAGAACGTCAGCATCTGATCGCCTTTGTTCCCTAATTATGCTTAACCTCATCCTCATTTTCTTCACTGGTATAAAAGAGATTGTTCCAACATTTGTGGACAGTTTCCTGAGAAAATGTATTCCATGCCATATGTAAATTTCCAACAACTTCTCTTACTATATTTTTCAAAACGATATGTTGACAAGAAATTTCCGGTAGAATAGTTTGGTGAGTCTTATTGTGATCTGTCCCAAGGATTGGATTAATGGAGTTACGTTGGACTTGACAAAAATTTACCCATCTGGCTAATAGTAACACTTCTATTGGAAGCCTTTGGAGGAAATCTTTTACCTATAAATTAAATAAATATTTACAATTTATGAATACAATATTTGCTATTAAACATTCATTGTTATACCCGAGGGAAGAAGTGTTTGTCATTCAAGAGGTTCTTAAATGAGCGTGGACTTTTTGCTTTTCCTATAATCATTAGTTTGATTTTATGTGAATCGTCAGCATTAGTGCAGGTTAGAAAAGTTTTTCCTTGTTTTTTCGGCTTTCTTCCTGTAGCAACATCTTCCAATATCATTCGCGTTGTAAATTTGTTCCATTCTTAAATATAACCCATTAATTGTTTTTCTCCATTTTTCTTTGAAAGATTGTATTAACTGTGGTTATACTGACAATTTTTACCCAGTTATAGAGAACAGTCTAATTCCTTCCTATTTCAATTTTGCATTTAACAGTTTAGCTCTAAGAACCGTTTACCTTATAGAGTAAACACATTGTTCTATAGTACAAATTTGTTACGTACATTACCATTTCCTTTTTTGTATTGAGATATTTCTCGCTATACTCTCTTCGAGATGTCATGTCTTTACATCTAGCGTCTTCATATTTTTCGCTGTTAACAGTTTCCTCTTTTTATGGCATTCTACTTTGGCTTGCTGTATTCTGCTCTTTATCTCTTTGTTATCTCTTCTATGTTTATTGATTGTACTTCAAAGTACTGAAAATATTTTATGTCTTCCTATTTTCTTGTCTTTTAAACAAAAGTCTGTACTTATTAGTACTTTAGTTTTATTCTATGTTTATTGTCATTATATTTTCTGAATGTTTCATCCATTTTCCTGATAGCTTCCTGCAGATCTTGCTCATTTTCCGCTATGATGGTCATATCTGCGTATCGTAAGGTTGTAAATCTTCTTATTTTGTATGGTAATTGCTTGTCGGACCCCCTACTTTATCGTAACCTATTTCGATATGTTATCAATATTTATTATAGCTTTTTGTTCTCTGTATAGCGCATGAATTACTTGACGATCTTTATAATTTAGTCCTATAATTTTTAGTGATTCAAAAACGTCTTTTTCATGCCTACAAATGCTATATACGTTCGTTTTCCTTTGGTTTGCATTTTCTCCACTATTATTTTTTGTGCTATTATCGCCTCCCTTGTCGATCATTGTTCCCGGAATCCGAATTGACCTTCTGTAAAGTAGTCTTCAATTTTTTGTTCGATTCTGTGATATAAGATGTTAGTCATAATTTTTGATGAGTAAGTTTATGGACTTATGGTTGGTTAATTCTTACAGTCATCTATTATTTTCTATTCTGGAATTAGTATCATTAGGCTTTTTTGAAGTTGCCTAATACCGTACCTGTCTTGTACATCTCACCCATACATTTATATATGATCTTGTGGATTTCGTAGTTAAGGTTTTTTGATTATCTCAGCTGGGATTCCATCTACTACTGAGACTTTATTATTCTTTAAGGTTTTCTATTTTATCCTCTAAGTATCCTTTGCCTTCTTCGCCATTTACGTCCTCATATAATAGTTCTATATATGTCGTCTTGAATCTTAATGCTAATTCGTTATTTCTAAAGAGAATGTTGCCCTGTGCGCCCTTTACCCTTGTAACTCTACCGCACTAAAAGTGCCCAAAGGCTAAACTATAGTAACCGTGTTTATTTTGTTTATGGCCGAAGTCGGTTTTAAATGAGACAATTGAGATCAACAACCGTTGTGAACAATTTTCTATTCTACCAATATCATCTTTCCATCTTGTTGGGTGCTACTCTTAAATTTAGTCCCCACATTCCAACTATATTGTTATCGATTATATCTCGTATGTTCTCGTTTTGTATTCTATTCTCCTAGTATCCCAACCATAGCTTTTTCCATTATTCTCTGGGTTATCCTTAAATGTGTTTGCCGTAGTTTCTACATTTTCAGTTGATAGAGAAACCTACTCAAAACTAAAAGTGGAAGGTCACTCGAGTGGTTACTACGGCCACTAGTCCTCAATCTAACAGAAATCCAGTGTCAGTAATTATAGAAACTTTGTTATAACATAAAATCATACTTAATGATATTTTGTTTATTACTCAGTGGACTAGATGAAAATGTCAAAAATTTCTAGTTCAAGTGTTTTTTCTTTTGTCCTAGGTTGAAAACAAATAATTACACTGTTTACAAACGGATAATTTACCAGGTACGAAGTATCACATTTTAAATAAACAGTTTGAGTTTTGATAACGACTAAACAATAAACAATGAATTCCTTTCCTTAACCACAAATTGATAAATTTAATATGTAAATTGTTTTCCTAAAAAGGTCAAAATTGTATAAACATATTTATGAAAAAATATATAAAGGATTTTTCTGTACAAATTTCCAACAATTTGTTTCTCTTGAAGTGCAAATTATACGTATGCCGAAATACCAGGCAAAAACATCAATTCTATCTACATAAATCAAAAAAATTTAATAATTTAGAATATGTTTAATTATGATCTAATATACCATAAATCTACATGACCGCAATTAATTTTATACTAAGAAAAAACGTTGAAAATAAAAATCAATCTTCATGTGCAGGCAGAAATGAAGCCTGTATTAGGGATTCCCTGATTTCATAAAACGAGTCGCAATTATAATAATTCAATATATTTCTACATAAAATAAATTGTTAACTGAAAATATCAAAATCCCTCTCATGTTTCTCAATTATTATAAATACTTTATTTTGATAATATTTCTAATTTCTACAAAACACGATCACAATTTATTTGTATATTTCAAAATAAATAAATGTATACGAACGTTTTTGTTCTCGGTCTTGAAATATAGGGTAATGAAACATAAAAAAGTATAAAAGTGTAAATAAGGAGAAAAATGTATTAGGGCTATCCAAAAGATAATTGTGCACAAGATAACTAACAAACCATATCGATTAGTACAATCAAAAAGCTAGCTGTTAATGTTATTCAGTTTATTTATTAATTATATAAAAGTTTTTGTAGATAATAAATTTCGTATAGAAATGACACATTCTATAATCGCAAAAAAAACTGAAAAAATAACTCATTTTTTTGGAAAATAATTTCTGACACAATAGACATTAGTGTAATTAAAGATAGCTGGACCTTAAGCCTTAAGCCCGTTAATGTGAACGTTACTAAAAATCTTTTGACTGAGATATCATGTTTAAGGTTTACAAACTTTTGTAAACTCTCGTTGATTCTCAATACTATGTTATTTTTATTTTTCAGTTGAATCTAGAAATTCAAGTGGCCAAGAAATATTTTAAACTTAATGTTGAATTGTACACTATAACCCACATGTACCGCCTTACACTCAACTATAGAATTTGAAAGCGAAAACAAAATTTATTTTTTTCATATTGAATGTGCCATGAATTGAAGAAGTAAATGTTGTAATTTATTTTTTAAATTGATCATAACATTTACACAAAACTAACCTTTTCTGTAATTTTCCACTTGGGTAGAGGTTTAAAAACAAAAACCAATAATGCATAAAAACGGGGGAGATTTGAAAACCCGAGATGTAAAGGGCCCCATAGACTACGATTATTTTCATCAATTTGTATCGCCGCGATTTGGAACGTCGTGTTGACTCGCCAAATCAAGCACGAGCAGATATTTGGACCGACGATGTGGCACGACGGTTTTGCACCACATATATCGGTTTTACGCATATTTTACACGACGTTCGGAATCGCGGCGATACAAATTGATGAAAATAATCGTAGTCTGTGGGGCCCTTAAGACCGACATCTAGGATTTTCAAGAGAAGTAGCACCCAGAGGTTCCAAATCTGGAACCTTTGTGTGTCGGTCTTACATCTCGCGTCTTCAAATTTAACGAAATGTATCAAACACCTAAAGAAGTGTTCGAGAGGACATTCAATTGTGGGAAGCGCAACTGACGAATGTTCCATAACCAGAAACAATATATATTACATATATTGTCTTGCGTACAAAGGAATGACACCTCGAAGAGAGTAATAGAAGGATATTGTTATTGCAATACAAGAATATTAGGTATGTTTCTTTCAATTGAGTAATAATCAATGACAAAATAGAAGATGTACTGTGTAGGTACACACCTTTTTACTCCATTCTCTTATTCCAAATACGCCTCTGGTTTACAAGGAACCCTCACTATCAAAACGAATACTCTATTCCAAAAATAAGAGAAATTATCATTTTTTACCATCCTGTATATATAAATTCGTAAACAGATATGTTGGTTTTTAGCGCACCAAATTTCAAGTCGTTATTGAATTATTAGTTTTGAAGAAATATATATTGCATTAAACCTCCACCCAAGTGGAAAATTTTATAAAGGATTAATTTATTCGAAATGGTTATAATTAATATGAAAGAAATAAGAGCATTTAGTTCTTCGTTTCATGGCACATTCTAATATCTAAAAGCAAAAGTTGAGTATCACCCTGTACATGCCAGTCACCCAGTAAAATTAAAAATAATTTTAAATTATGAAGCATTAGATCTATATATTTTTTTATTAACTCTGACTTCCAGGCTATACTCCTGGTAGGCTAGCTTGTTAACCCGGAATATACTGAATTTTAGGTTTATATTTAAGAAAGAATTAGGACAAGATTCTCGAAACTATTCGACAGCTCTACTACTCGAAGTAAGTCACAATAAATTGACATCCATTTATTAAACTTCAATTGTCAGTTTCCATACGACATATGTCCGTCGGCGAGTGGTAGAACTGTCGAATGGTTTCAAGAATCAAGGCCCTGACTGCAAATGAATCAAAATGAAAACACTTTGTGCGATCTATAGTTTTTATGACATGGCTTGACATTTAATTTTTGAGATGTGTGTAGAAAAATTTACCGTTTTTTTGTTCGTTTCCCAATTTTCTGAACAACCGTATGTTTTACGTTATAAATTTATTGAGCCGTTTTTGCGAAATCAGTCGCTGAATAAGTTTTTCCGATTTTCTGGGAAACGATAAATCGTACGGTATAGAAAATTATATGGTACCTTTCTGTAATATTACTTAATACAATGCAGTTTAAATCATCAAAATGGTTTAAGCCGTTTGTGCGTAATCGATAAACATACAAATGATAATCTCTTCCCTTTTGGAAATCGGTTTGGATAGTTTAGTCAAATTAGAATATTTTGCACTTCAGAGAGAAACAAACTTAATATTTAAACTTCACATATCAACCATTAACATTAAAATTCTAAAAATATAAAGAGAATCACACAAAACACTATAATATAAAAGCGTACGCGAAAATCGAATATAAAAATATTTGGATCTGTTCAGAGACAAAAACCGTCTCTAGTACAAAAATATTGCTTTCCATTTTCAAAAAATTATTATCTTTTTTTAAGGCACTGAGTTTTGCTTGTGGATTATTTTCAAATGCGCTAACATATTGTCTTTCCTGGTGAATTCTTTGCCGCACACGGGACAAGAAAACATTTTCACGTCGCTCCTGTGTGACGTCATGTAATGCCTACAGAAATTGCTGATGTGCGTGTACATTCTATCACACACCGTGCATCTATATAGATTGTCTTTTTCCCTCACGCAAAAATCTCGCGCCGATTTCTCGGGGTCGCTGACCTTCTTCGCGTGGTTGCCGAACTTCGAGTTCTTGGCATCGAGCGACGATTCGTCAACGACTAAGTCGTACTGGGAGAAGTCGTCCAGATCTAGCACAGACTTTGGTTTCTTTTTCTTTGGGCTGACGCTGTTGTTGAAGTCTTCTATGCTCAGTTTCGGGTCTATGTTTATTATACGTATAGATCCGAAGTTTGACGAAAAACTCGTATCTAAATCAGGCAAGTCGTTTGACGTTTCTTCTACGTCTATATCGGAATTTTCTGAAAAAACACTGTCTGGTTCATCTTTGGGCAGTGCGGAGTTGTCGGTTACGTCTATGTGAAGGGTATCTGATGAGTTACGAGATCTGTCATTTGGTTTTTCTGAAAAAATAAACAGAAATGAAAATTTATTAACTAATCAGCAATTGGCTGGTAGGCTTTTTGGTGCTAAGATTACAATGTGCTACAGGATTAAACTTGGTATTATAATTTCTATCTAAATATATTTGGACGGTTATTATTTTATTATTTCGATATTCACTGAGTGTGATAAAAACATTTTATGATACAAGTGTGTGCTGTAAATACATTTAGTTTTTACGATAGTTACTGGACAACTATTCAACCCCCCATCCTGGAGAGCCAGGGACTCTGCTGTGAGGGTTACCATACCTTCGATTGGACGATGGGAATACTGAAAGGGAGGTTCCATGTTTGGACAGAAAACTAAGGACGCGACAATGGTTTCCTCTTTAAGATATCGGGACATAAACCAAGACTCACGAAGGTAGTAGAGCATTTATCGAGATAATAGATGAATATCTATCAATTCTGACTTACGGCAGCTTGATTTGAACAATGGCCAAGAAAGATGAAAGTAGGTTATCAAGTAAAAAAATGAAATTCTTAAGAAGGGTTGCAGGTTGCACGCGAATGGACAGAATAAGAAGTGAATTAAACATTTTTAGGATAAACGAACGAATTAAAGAAAATGGGAGAAAATGGAAAAAACATGTTGATAGAATGCAAGCTGATACAATCCCTAAGAAAGTATTGAACTATAAATGTAGAGGCAGAAGTATTGGTAGACCAACAAAAAGATGGGTGGCGTAACAGATAATAGGATAATACCTGAAACAGAGGAGTTACAAAATGTTTGGAATGTGTTTTTTACACAAGTATTACCACGATCTCTTATCAAACTCGCTCTACATCAACTAAAATGTCTTACTTTGTGACTTTCTTAATAATTTTAAGCACCAATGTGTATTCTGTTATAAACTGTATTTTTTGCAGATATACCTATAATTGTCAATGAAATTTTCTTGAATTTACTTAATTAAAAAAGCAGCTTAATTTCAAGCGTGATAATAAAAAAAATTGTTCGTGAATCTCCAAAACGTTTCAGCGGTTTGAAAGGAGATAAAAAATGGGGATAAAAGATAATAAGATAACCGGCTATGTGGAACAGGTTATCTGTTATTTAAATTTTAATTTGATAATGATATATTTTTAGGTATTATTTTACAAATATAAGTAAATTTGGCTTCAGAAAATCAGCAGTATAGAATTTCTTATTGTAAACACCCTAATTATAAGATTTGCGAGGCACATTTTCAAAAAAGTGCACTCGATAGAGTAAAATGCAGAAGATTGTCTGCTTTCAATGGCTGTCAAACTAAACACAGCTTGATCTCACTTGGACAGTAATATATTCAATACATATGTCAATATTTTTCCTTACTCTGGTCACTTGAGTTTCATATAGCATTTGACTTCACGTTACGAGCGAATTGCAGAAACAGTTTGGACGATTTTAAGACTTACCTCACCAAACCTAACTGCAAATGTTTGCTCTAGGAGACTTCAGTATATCATTTGAAGATTCATCACTTATCTGGAGTTAAGGATGTGCAATAGAGTCTAAGTATTTTTGGATCAAATGTTCCAAGACAGAGGTGCATGTACGTGCGACGTTATTTACAACCAAATTATTGACAATCGTAAGAGTTAATACAAATCAATATGGCTGATACGGAAACACATAGTTCGACTGCTTCTGCGACATCCGTGTCGAATTCATCACCACAAACCCAAACAGTGGCGAAGAAGGAAAAAAAGCCAAGAACCCAAGGGCTAAACCCTCTCATCCACCGACATCTGAGATGGTCAACAACGCTATCAAAGGTTTAAAGGAACGTGGTGGATCACCTTTGCAAGCCATCAAGAAATATATTGCTGCCAACTACAAGGTCGATGCCGAGAAAGTAGCGCCTTTCATTAAGAAATACTTAAAGTCAGGCGTTGCTTCAGGAGTTTTAGTTCAAACTAAAGGAAAAGGTGCATCCGGTTCCTTCAAATTGGCAGCTTCGTCCTCTTCAGGAGCTTCAGCATCGTAACCGGCCAGCGACGACAAAAAAAACTGGGGCTGGAGGTAGAGCAAAGAAGTCACCTGAAAAACGAGCAGCTTCCAGCGATAAACCCAAGCCGACAAAGAAGCCGGCGGCTGCGGGAGCAGCAAAAAAAACAGCCAAAAAGACTACGACTACAACCAAACCTAAGAAAGTTGCCGCAACTGAAAAGAAGACTTCGACTCCGAAATCCACCCCATCGACAACAACTTCATCGTCATCATCATCAGTTTCGCTTGCATCCAAAGGGAAGTCTCCTTCGAATGTTACGGGGTAACAGGAATGACATGGGACATCTTCAATTAGGGACCTCTACTCCTAGATATAGACACTTTACATCTATCGTTAACATAAGCTTTTTAATATTATTTTGGCTTAATTGTAATTTATGACAAGAGAAAAAAAAGAATGGTAACAAACAATTATAACCAAGAATGCACTATTGAAAGGGAAAAACACAAGAGGAGCTACTAGTACTACATAAAAAATATATAGTCAACTGAATAATCATGTCAAAAACTTACAATCTCAAAAATAAGGATTGGTAATCTTGTAAATTTATAATACTTCACTGTTTTTTTTTCTATACACTTTTGTCTCCAAGACAGATTCAATTCAGAATTATATAAACAAATCACCTGAACTGCCATAATTTGAGTACAAATCACAAAACTACTAATGTTAAAACTGAAAAAAAGATATGCACTCGTTAAATCAAGTACCTATGCGAAAATTGTGAAAACTATGTCAAGATATGCCTTTTGAAATTTGATAGAAATCCTTTTTTTTGACATTAATAATTGATTATGGGGTTAACTACTACTACTATCTCTACTGAGGTAGATCACTATTATGGAATATATTTTGCTCTGTATGTATGAGAATAGCATCGTATTATGTTATCCGTTCTTTAATGTTATGGAGCCAGGACTTTTTCAGTATTGTTCCTCATTTTTCCTCTATCGCCACTCCATTATCATTTGCAAGAGCTCATATTCTTTGTGTCGCATAAGTTGCCCTAATTTTAATAATTTTAATTAGATGTGGAGGTATATTCATCTTTCGTAGAACAGGCTCATTTGTTATTGGTGGTGTCCACATTTCGATGGAAGATTTGTATATCTCTTTCGTAACATCTAGGTCTTACAGTTGCAGGAGTTAAGGGTTCAGATATAGGATTTTATGTTCATTATGAAAATGGGGTGTAAAAATTCTAATTGCTTAAAAATTGCCTTCAATGCCTAAATATTACTTATAGTAGCTCCGTAGATAGATTTCTTCAATTGGTCTCCTCTTAAGAATCATAGTTTCGTCTTTTTGTATCTATTAAAAGTTCCATGCTTTCGCTAGCTTCTATCAACAGGTTCATCAGTGTCTGTAACTGCTCATTTGATTCTGCTATTACTGCTGTATCGTCTGCGTATCTGACTTTTTTTATGATTCCATTAATTTGATCGACCTCAATTCTTTTTTATTTTTTCTGGGTTCTTTGGGAATAACACCACATCTTTCTTATAAAGATGATCCAACAATGTTCTCTCTGCATATATTATGTTAAACAAGAAGTTTTATAATTATATTTTTATAACATTCGGCATGATGGTTACACGTTTCGCCTGCATAGCACACAAATTGATTACAGCTAAGCTCTGAAATCCTAAGTCGGTCTTGAAATCCTGTGCGATTTCCCTAACAAGACGTTGGAATGGCCGTTTTCTGAGCAACAATTCGGTACGTTTTTAGTAGCGACGAATTTCCCGAAGAGCTACTATGCCGGGTCTATAACGATGTAGTTTTTTTTGCACTTTTACGTACTGCCTCTGTTGCTAATTGTTTCCTAGGTGCTTTACCAGCAGTCGATTTTCGAGCGGTTTGCTTGGTACGGGCCATTACGATATGATAACAAAATTAATGTAAAGAATACGACAGCACCACGACGACGCCGTTCACACTAACAGTGCAGTACAGGCTTTGTTATGCGATTAACTAGATTACATTTTGTCTATCTAATTCCATTTGCAGCATATTTATATGAATTTATTATTATGCACATAATTACCTCCAGATATATCCAAGTTTAACTTTTGAAATTAACAAATTATTACATTGAAACTGACTCGCCACTAACAAATAGTCATAGAGTATATTACCTACTTTGTTCGCAAAATAATTTCTATCATTATTGTTTTCCAAATTTCCTTTTCTAGATACTTGCATATTGATACCTCTCTACAGATTTTTATGTCCCATATCACGTCATCCTTAATGCTGGCGGTACACACGTCCGTCGTCCGCAAAAGATGACCACACACTTTGGGTTCGTACTCTTCTTTAAAATGCGTGTTTTATGAATGGATATATTCATTCTATTCTCTCAACTACTCAAACATTGTGCGAGGATGAAAAATATTTCGACCAACCTTTTTTGCTTGCCTTTGTTATTAATTTTATTCATGCAGGTGTTTTTCGATCCGTCAGTCCAATCCGCCAAAGGTCGGTAAGTAAAAATCCCTAACTCCTTGCAAGAGATCGATGGTTTCGGGTCGTTTCCTGGTAGGAAATTTCAATAACTGCCATGCCTAAATATTCAGACTGCAATAAAAAGTAATAAAATATAAATCTGCAAATGCCGAAAGAAAGAAAGCTTACCACATTGTTCAGTTACTGGAGGTTTTTAAGTGATATAACACCTAACAACAGTTAAATTTTGTATATTGAAATGCCCTTAAATTTGCTCTTTTCACTGGTAGATTGAATCCTAACAATTTTCAACGTTGGTGGTCGTCTTTTCGGACGACGGACGTGTAGGGACGTGTGTGTGTTAAAAAATGGTGCTCGCGTTAAGTTTTTTATGTAAGTGGAAGGTTTTAAAGTATCCCCGAATTATACCTGGCATCTTGCGGACGACGGACGTGTGTACCTCCAGCCTAAGCTGCATACTGTTCATATTGCTTGTCGGTGATGTCAATAAAAATATTCCTACCCATCCAAAAATCGCCAAACCTTCCTATAGAAGGTTTTGAAGCAAACATTACTCTTCAATCCAGATACAACTAATACAAATTACAAAATCGAAAACCTAACAGAAAAATGGTGGTGGTTAACAAACGAATAACACATGATGATGCGATATCCTGTACGAACAAATTATTTACACATACAACGAAAATTAACGCAACAAACAATATATACCATATAAAATTCAACCACCACATCAACACCATGAACTGCGATGATAATTGAAATGGATGACGTAACCCAACAAGGCGTGTGCATAGTTTACGAAAAAAAAAAAAATAATACTTTGATCCTCCGTGGTTAATATAAATAAAGATAAAAACGAATGTTAACTAGTTTGGTCTAATCGCGTTTTGTAAGTAGGCCATCGTTCGTACCAAGCATCTCTCGGATGGTGGTTAAAATTGTGATAAAGGTCAACTCCATCAATTCACAAAGGCCAAACAACAAAAACGTATTTGAATATTCTGATATTTTTCTACGTTTTAATTAAGAAGGGTACAGGAAAAGGACATTTTCCTGTCAAATTTGAGATCTAAATGTTTTAGCGCAGGACACAGTGGCGCATTCGTTTGCAAAATTGTTTAATTCATAATTTTGTTTTTAATATGTCCGGGAGGTCTACTTGAATATAAAGTGTAAGATGACACTTGATATCTTTTGACGATATTGTTTAAACAACGAAAAACAATTTGGCTTAGAAAAAATGCATTTTTTGCAATTAGTTCTCATTCATTAATATAAAATTTTTACATTAAATTATATGAGACACAGTAATGGCATTTTTTTAACGTATTACCGCTGAGATGAGAGTGAGATAAAGATACTCCTCTCTCAAAAGTGCATGCGCATAGGAAGCATATTGTTAAAAAAAGTAAAATGTAAAAAAACATAGAACTAAAAAAAATTTTTAAAATCTATTTATGCTATTTTGTTTAATATAGTTGACATTTTTGATGAAAAATTAAAAATTATAACATTTAAATTTTTAAGGTATATTATTTAATTCAAGTAAATTAGGATTTTCGGCGATTTCCAATTTTAAAAAATTGTTGGAGAAATATTGTACAGAATATAAAAAATAATTAATTGCAAAAAATGCATTTTTTCTAAGCTATATAGTTTTTCGTTGTTTAAACAATTCCGTCAATATATATCAAAGTGTCATCTTACACTTTTATAATCAAGAAGACCTCCGGGACATTTAAAAAAATTTATGAATTAAAACAATTTTGCAAACGCATGCGCCGCTATGCTCTGGTCTATTTGATATCGTATTGTTTCAGGGTAATTTCATTTTCTTTTAATCATTTTATAGGTTGGTTAAAAACTACAAATACTTGGTTAACTTTTAACTTTTTAGTTTCTTATAATTTGACATATGTTTCATCAGCAATTGTAATTATAATGAATGCTAAATTTATATTTCTTAGAATTTTAGTTTCTTATAATTTGACATATGTTTCATCAGCAATTGTAATTATAATGAATGCTAAATTTATATTTCTTAGAAAGAAACTACAAATAATTTGTCTGAGGAAGTCGGCAGGGGGTAGGTCAGGTAAATTATACTTTTATGAAACATTGTTGACAACAGATGTTAATAATATAAATATTATTTAGAAATGGGTGTTGAGATTAAGGGAGATGAATTGGTATTATTGGTCATTTGGTCGTTTAAGGTATTGGGAGAATTTTTGTTTTTGTTGATTTAGAGGGATTCAAAAAGATATAATTTTTTGCTCTTTTAATAAGTAGTTTATTTTGTTGTTGATTTTCAAAAGCTTTAGTGTGTTCACGCCACTTTGAATTGAAAGATCTTTGTCAGTCTGATCTTATATTGTTTGTTGTGAAGGCGAAATAAAAAGGTGTTTGTTGTTTTTAATTAATCTTAAAAATGAATTTTCATCAAGTAGAGACTGAAACAATTATCTTTTTATAGGTATCTGTTGAGCAATATATAACTGACTGGGTTTTTTAATCTTTATATACTTTCAAAACTAAATATTGTTGGAATATAATAGCAGAATAATATCCACCCGCGGCTAACATGTTTCCAATATGTTCTAAATAGCATGACGAATGTTGTGCCATAACTATTCCTTTGTCGCAGACTATATTTAACAAATCCCCCCCAAAAAAGGTAAAAGCCCTTCAATATGACTATCTAGTGGACCACAGACTATGCAAAAAAGTGAAATTCAGGAAGAAGGTATCTCAAAATATACATTGGATGCCTTACTGTATATATTTTAAACAGGGGCCAAACATAGTGCTTTGTTGACAGATATCATAACAAATTATTTACAAAAAATATGGGCAACTTAAGACTGCACACATTAAAATTATTTCCGTATATACAGAGTATTACCAAAAGCAAAACATACTATTTTGTAAAGGGACACCTTACATATTCTTTCAAATTTAGATTAAGCTCATCTCTGTTGGAGTTGCAATACAGGGTTTAATTATGTACAAAACTATTTCCATTTCATCATTTCATCGTCCTGTACTACCAAACAGGACAACTAAAGACATAACTTTTTGATACTGGTGCAATTTTATGAAAAAATACTATATTATTTCAAGAATTGACCATAGAGCACATGATTTTCTTAATTTTTTTACATGCATCACCCTGTATTTTAATTTAAAAACTGAAAATACATTTTCTGTTTATGAGATATGTACAATTTCAATAACAAAAAGAGATTTAAAAAAGTACTATTTTATTTCAAGTGTAGGCAAATGAGTGTAACAAATTGTTATAAAAAATTACAAAACATCAGTTATAAGAATTTACATACAAGATGTGATGAAGCACTAACATTTTTTTCTCCGCTGAAAAACACCATTCAGTCAGTCTCTAACTTGAAGTGGTTAAATGTTATATGTTGCCAATACAGCGGTGAAACTAGGTCCCTTTAAATTAGGTCAACGATCAGAATGGAAGATTTGGAAATTTGGACCCCATTTATACAATCATCGGTGGATTGTGAAGTTTCTTATGTAAATAGTAAACAGATATCTGACTTTACTGATTTGGTCAACAATGAAAAACAATTTTTTTATTGTTTAAATTAAATGGCACGTACGCCAAATTAAGACAAAAGATATGCAACATCGCAGGTAGGGTGAATGCTTGTTTCAATATTAAGTTTACCCTTCTTTGTGGCTACTAATTCATTGTTTGTGATCTTCAGTGAAACGTTTATTTAAGGTGGAAAATCCTAGAATTTAACAAAAAGTGGATAAAAATAGCAGTTTGGTAAGTTTTTGTGTTGAAAATAATAACTCTGGAGTTTATGTATTATGTAAGTACTGAAAAAAGATCTTTTCAAGTTACTTTGTGTCGAGTGTTATGTCTAAATAATACGTAAACAGCAGAAATAACTTTTTATTGTCTCACAAATGTTTATTTACCGAAACAAACCTAATTCTAAAGTTATTATTCAATAATAAACACAGGTGTTCATTTTTCTCGTAGTCGAACTGATTTGTTTAGTTAGTCTCACCTAGCAATAATTTGTGTTGGACGGCACTCGACATTGCCGCATTGACAATAATTTATGTGACATGTATTTGGATTATCTTAGTTATCAATGTTTTTGTTTGATTTCGTATGCACTATCACCAATTAATAATATGTACCCTGTCCTATGTACACCCTGTATAGTAATACCGTGAATTAAAATTAAATGCGATTCAACAAGATTATTTAGAAATTTAGAATTTATTAACATCTGTTCTTAGTGGGGTTAAATTTTAAAAACTGTAGAAGGAACAATATATATTCGAAAAAGTGTCCTTATTTGCTACTTTGGACATATATATGGGACTTGGGTGAATATCATATGGCAATTTTGGTACTACATAACAGAAGATATTCATATCGAAACGTTACAAACATAATAAGTTACAGAATACGGCTCTTGATACAAGAATAGCTGACTGCTTTACCCGCTGGCAAACATAATTATGTTGTTCCTATCTTTTGGCTATGTATCACAATTCAGAGGTGACAGGAGAGTCAGGAAGAGGACATTACAAAACATCTTTGTAATCTGAAGTTTAACAAATATTCTTTAAAATCCTTGAAAATATAAATCCGACCACATCTGATTTTTCGAAATGTATGAGTTTGTTTAAATAAATAAATTGATAAATGAATCGACAAATTTCCGTCCTTTAGTGTACTTTTTGGTGAAATAGATCACCGCATCATTATTAATTCCACCTAATGGCTTTCGACTTATACCCTAAAAATGAATTCGTCCTCATGTTTATTAGAAAAATTCTTATTAATCTCGAAAATTCTATGTATTTTTTTATATCAACTCGACTGGTGTATTACATCAAACATCACTTTAAATTCTTTATCTTGGAAGGTCTTAGTCGTATGGGCTTTTTAAAATACAAGTGTATGAAATTCCTATTTTACAACGTTCAAGAACCTACGCGGATACGATCCATCAAAAAAGTGTTACGTAATAAGTTACAAGTTACGATCCAGCGCCGCAGTAAAACAAGAAACGTTTCTGAGATCCCATCTAACGTGTTCTTCTATTCTCTGCGTGATGTTTAATTTTATACTATTTAGTGTTTTAATTTTACGCCATAATGTCAGATAGTTCGGATGCTTTCACAAGAAAAGCGTCGTTTAAAGTGGAAAAGACACAAGTGATTTGTTTTTGAAGCGAACAACATAACTGTCTACGAAATGAATGTTGCTGTCATCAGGAAATCTAATTTAGAGACTCGGGCTCTTCGTACAATGGTTAAAATAGTTGAATTAATACATAGGTAGGTGAGTTTACGAAAATCTTCAGACATTTCGGTGTAAATGTATGTGAGAAGTCCGAGTTAGTTGTGATACTACCTTTTCGAGTTCGTATACACATTTGGAGGTACGCCAATATATTATTTCGATGTTCCCCAAAGGAAGAAAATCTAAAAAAGTTATATATGCTACTTCAATTTCGTGAGATCGCCACTGTTTAGTTACCTGATGTTTGACGCATTATATTTTGAATAATCTTATATTTATTGACTGCTGTGATAAAAAAGAGTAACAGAAATTTAATATAGTGGACACTCGAGTAAAATTTAATTTTTTAAAGAAGAATAATCAAAAGAAATTCAGGATATAAATCATGAGCATTTTAAGCACAAATTTTGTTTTACTTTCGAGTGATGAGTGCTAAGAATTTAAATGTGAAGGGAGCAACCTTTATGCCGAATTTCATGAACGTCGACCAACACTCATACACTGTGGAAACCATTGAAATTGTAAGAAAAATGATATCGATTATATGGCACATAGGAAAATTCACTGTTGTTTATGCTTGATATGAAACAGATTGCATGATCACTTAGGTGTAACAAAATGTTTTCATGGTTAACAAAAGGTCAAAAACAGACTTGAGCCATATGGTAAAAAGAAACATTCAAACAATTCAACTAGGGTAGGTTATATTAAATTTGGCCTAAGACATTGTCAGTGAAGTTATAACCTGGAACCAAAAAAAAAACAGTAATTCTGAGTTTATGTATTTAAAGAGAAATCTAAGCAGACAGAAGCTACTCAAAAGTTGTGTGCCTCAAAAACTAAGCATGCCTTATCACAATGTAAGCTCCTGTACAACGCAATGAACAACGAATTATTTAACCACATGACAGGTTTAATTAATAAACCTATGTAATCCCGATCTAAGTCCAACCGATTTTTTACGAAAAACACTCTATTACGTAATTGAAGCATTGAAAAATGGCCACACTGATCGCACAATCTTTGAATTGGAATAAATGTAACAACTGACACTTTTTTGGATTATAAATATGTTTGTGTAGCAATGCTAGTATTTGAAACACATGACTACATAGTTCAAAACTCCATATAATTTCATATAATAATTGTATGTCAGTTACACACACTTTTTTCGTCCATTTATTTTTTTATTAGCACTTGAATCTACGGAAAATCATGAGTTTGAGCCTATTGTATCTGACTGCATATATTATGACAGATAAAATCTTCATGGATGATACAATTTCTGACCAAAGGAAAAATAAAATATATGCTAATTGAGTATGCGAACTAGGATAAGTAAATATAAAATGAGACAGTGAAGACTAACTGCCAGAACTGTTATTCGCCAACAGGACCTAAGGGGACAAGTAATTAGAGTGATGAGACCTCCTTTGTAAGAAACATCCAGGGCCCCGTTCTTGAAGGCATTCGACGGCTCTACCACTGGACTAAGGACGTATGTAGTTTGAAAACTGACAAACGAAGTTTAATGTATGGGTTAAATTTAATTTATGTCAATTTTCATACGACTTACGTCGAAAGCCGAATAATAGATCAATCGAATGGTTTCGAGAATCGGGCCCCTGTTCCCGAATATACTGAAACCCCCATTGTTGAGGTATTTATTTTCCAACAAAATTTCTGTCCTTGTTCTCCATACAATGCAATATGCCCCACAAAAAGAATGATGAAGCAATATCTTTACACCAACAACTAATGCCGGAATAACATCATTTTTAGCAGTAGTTGTAGTAAGTATGGAAGCATGCCAAGTTAACAATATTTCGCTTTGGTACGCGTATCCCTGGTGATACAAAAAAGATTCAACGTTACTTTATATAGTCTTTATTTCCGTGGCTTCTAACTAATATTGTTGTAAATGATAATTTAGTACAATCAAAATAAGGTTAATTCAACTGTAACAAATTGGAAATGCTCAGGAACCTTTGGTGTGTCACAAATGTAACAACTCCTTGATGATGACAATTTAGAGTTGTTGAAACGGCGTTGAGTATTTAAAATAAAAGTTTGGTGTTCTTACATTTGTAACAAGTTGTATAAAATTTGGCCATTATTTTTAAAATTAAAACAAACCAGAGTTGTACCTAATCCCAGCGATTCAAAAGTCTCTGATCAAAAAAAAGGACAAAGTAGCCTGCGTCAATGAAGGTCGAAAAAAGGTTCCAAAATCGGGATTCTGACTGTCACAAAAGGATGCATTTCCGAGTTCAAAATGTTTGTTTATTTCGACTGACTTTCTGGCTGATTAAATTTATACGTGAAGAACTATATCTAAGGTAAAGAGGGGCTATCCAGAGTTCAAAGTAGGGGTGATACATATTGAAAAATGTCGATAGATGGATAGTAGCACTGAAGTTGATGGATCGTCGAAGTGTTTCGAAGTTTGCAAACTATGGTAACCCCTCTATTATGGAAGTTGTGTCTACAAAAACAGAAAATATATCTTGGCACATTATTTTGAAAAAATACGTCAAAACACATCGGATAAATTGATAAATTTGACATGATGTTTCCGCAAATATATGAAATCCAAATGCATTATGTAGGAATGAATATTCAGTATACGTATTCAATTTGTTATAATTTATATGTTAAATAATCATAGGTCTTCATAAATTTTCGTTTTATAAATCACAATTTTGTCATTCTAAAAGGATTAAGATGGTTTTTTAATGAATTATTTTATGGTTTACTAAACACGCACAATATCATAAGCAGAAACAAAATTTCGTATTTCCAATATTTCAAAATTGTTCACTAATATTTTTTTTAGATTTCACTACACAGAAATTTTAATATTTCTAACACATGCTAGTGGTTTAAATCCAATATCTACTACCCACACGTCAAAAACCAGTTATTTTCGATTATGAAATCAGTTATCCAAATAAAAAAGAAGCCTTTAGGCACTATCTAATACTTTTGTACAAATGCAACGTAAGGTCACAGATTCTGCACCCAAAAATTAAATATCAACCGACAGGGACACGTTCAACGCCGTTCTAATTTAACGAATCGTGTATCATCGTTTCAAAAAACTCCCCGTAGTTCATGTGTATTCGATTTCAAGGTCGCATTAGAACGCGAATAACATCAATTTATTCCGAACTAACACCACCACACAATTGCTAATCAAGAAAAGTTAATTCCAATAGGTTTTTATCATTTTACTGCCTTTTTGTAATAAAACTAATTTATAGTAGTAATTGATCACATTATATTTAATGCCTTTTTTCGTAAAACTCTTATTTTACAATAAATCATAAATAAACTGCTGGGTATATGTAATTACAGCATTTTAATTGTAACGTACAAAAAATGAAAGCGCATTTGGAAAACCCATTTATTAGATATAAAATTGCAGAAAAAAATTATTAATACGAGAATATTAAACGTTAGTAAATAAAAATTGACAGTCTGTGGCCGTTTTTACGAAATTGCCCAAAGGATACATGCTCGTTTTTTTAAATTCCATCTTTTTAAATAATTGAAAAATATCTTACAGATCTAACTGCAAAACCTGATTAATTCAAGGAAAAGAAAATATTAACACGAGAATAGTAAATGCTAGTAAATAAAAATAATTGACAGTCTGTGGCCGTTTTTACGAAATTGCCCAAAGGATACATGCTCGTTTTTTTAAATTCCATATTTTTAAATAATTGAAAAATATCTTACAGATCTAACTGCAAAACCTGATTAATTCAAGAAAAAGAAAATATTAACACGAGAATAGTAAACGCTAGTAAATAAAAACTGACAGTCTGTGGACGTTTTTACGAAATTGCCCAAAGGACACATTCTCGTTTTTTTAAATCCATCTTATTAAATCATTTATAAATACTAGGGTGGTCCTTAAAAATTAATTTTTTGATTGTGAAAAAACACTGGGATTTTTTTTTTAATTCAAAACAACACGTGTCTCAATAAGTCAATTTTTGGGTATAATCATCAACAATTCCTCATGCAAATCTAAAGCCGGGTCCAAATCTATAAAAATTTGCCCCGAATACGTTCGCCGCAAATATTTGCGGCGAAAGTTGAGATAAATTTTCATATAAATATTTACGTCGTGTGTCGTGTGTTTGTGCTCCAGCTGTGTGCACTTAGATCATTTACCATCTAGATATAGCCTGTCAAGCATAAAATCATAGCAACGCTAGAAAGAGAGGGCAATAGAGACAGTAAGAGGCTATTTCACTTAGTGGGTGGAAGCAGCCAATGAACAACATGCTGAACGTATTTCATTGGAAGCAGCTCCCAACTGAGTGAAATAGCATCTTGCCCTCTCTATCCTTAGTCTTACCACGACATTTGTGCACTGCAGGCTATCTCTAGAAAGTATATGCTCTAAGTGTGTGCAGAAATTTGACAGCTGATTTCAAATATATTTATTTGAGGTTAAGTTTTAACTATTTATTGTTTTACTTCAAAGAGTTCAAATAAGTCACAGTCAATATATCCAATAAACGGTTACTACCTTCATATTTTCTCTCTCTGTAAAGTTCTTTTATCCAGTAGCGTCTTCTTGATCTTTGTTTTTTCGCTTTAATATGGTCATACAAAACAATAAAAGCTGCAGATATTCTCCTAATATCGGACATCACAAATTTGTTTATAAACACAACATGTCAAAATTCAGGGGAGAGTGAAGTTAGTTAACAAATTCAGAAATTTCCTACGTCAGAATTTGCAAACGCGTCCACATCAATAACTGAATGCGGCGCAAATCCTTTGATGTTCGTCGAAAAACCGACTCTGTGCGGATGGCGTGCGTTGAATGTCGAATAAATTCTTGCGTGCGTCAAAACGTCCACATTGACACAAATTCTCCCGCACACACAAAAATTTACGTTGAATTTGCCATTCGGCGCAAATTTTTATAGATCTGGACCCGGCTTTAGATGATTATAGAAGAAAAAACATTAAAAATTGGAAAGAAAGCTTAGTTGAGGCTTGAAGTGAAAAAATCTAGATATTAAAATATTGTTTGTACTAATGTAATATTAAAATAAAAATATCAATTTTAATAGACAAATCAACTGGGATTTTTATTATTTAAACTGTTATTTATTGTTATTTTGATCAAATATTGTTTTTTATTATTGATTTGAGTTTTATTATTTTTTATATTTCGAATAAGGTTGTATTTTTTATGAAATATTCCCCAAAAAGATGATTATACCCATACCCAAAAATTGACTTAGGTCGTCTTGAGACACGTGTTCTTTTGAATTGAAAAAAAAATCAGTGTTTTTTCCTCAAAAAGAAGCTTTTGAGGCGGCGTCGCAAAATTTTTTTATTTTTAACGACGACCCTAATAAATACCTTAGAGACCTAACTGCAAAACCTGATTAATTCATCTTAGCACCTCCAGCATGTGCTTTCTTGGTCGTCAAATGGTAAATCACTAACTAAATGATATTTGGTATAAAACATTAGCCAATACAATGAAGGCCTCATTCTGCATATTTCATGAGATCAACAAAAATTCAAAATTTAATCTTCAAACAATCACCAAGTGCAATTTTTACGAATTTCAGTTGGCCTTATAGTTCAGTTACCCTTAGACTCGGAATGACATTAAAAAAGTAGAATTTCGATCTCTAAAACTATTACAATTACTCCAAAAAAAATTCTTACATTGCAACGAAATCTCTTAAAAACTCCCAGAATTCCACTACCAATACGAATAATTTTAATTTTTTAGATTCCGATTTCGTCAAGTTTACAAAAAAATGAAGGTCATTAAATATAAATATTAGGAAGAAAAAAAATTAGATGCGCCAAAGAAATAGAGAATTTTCAATTATTTGTTAATCAAGTAATATTATTCCGTTTGTAAGTCTACATAAAGCCCCACTATTTTTAAATTAAAATAAACTAAAAATCTTGGATTATGTAAAATACAATTATTTAGTGGACTTTTTAAGAAACCACTGTTTATGCTATTTTTAAATTTTGATTTTTTACTTTTTTATTAATTTTTAAAAAATTAAAAAATCAAATAGAACTATAAAAAACCTTCTTGTAACATGTTTGGGTCGTTTAATTTTAGAATTTATATACGCAATAATTTTTATATATTTGTAAAAACATTTTTAATTGTATTTTTTTCAAGCGCAACTTGATTTCTTTCAAGTTTGGGGATGCCAGGGTTACAAGGATTTTTTTTTCCAATTTATATTTCATATTGAAAATACTGTTTTGTCAGTGTTATTAAGTAACCATCAAATATTAATTTTCATGAAAGAACAAGTTTATGTAAGCGTCATAGAGAAATTATCCTAATTGCAAATCTAGACCAAAAAGTATTTTTGATAGGTGAAAGCAAAAACAAATTGTTATAAGTTATAAAAGTCTATTAAATAAAAACCAGTACAAATCAACAAAAATTATAAAAAAGTGGTTTAATAAAAAAAACTGATTTTTTCCGAAAAAAAAAAAGTTGCAATCCTTTCTAAATCGACAATTAAACAATAATTTTCGAAGTTAACACTCGAAACTATTGTAGAAAAATGACATAAATCAGTGGTTGAACTTGGGGAGAGAAGACAAATTCTCACACGCATTTTTATCTAAAAACACAAGAATATGCGGATGTTTGCGTAAAAAACTAAACCCCACATTTTAAACTTAACAACCGACTAATCGATTCGTTTGTCGGCGATCAGTCAACTGTCAAAGAAATGTGATTTCACACACAAACTACAGCTGAAATTTTACGACACTGTTGCTGATATTTTTAAAGCATTTACAAGTTTACCTATATTTAACAAATTGAGAAATTTTCTACATAAGTTGATAACAATCAGGTACAAGGAATGAAAGTTTTTAAACATTGGAAAATTGGGACTCTCATTCCTACATCCAGAGAAAGAAAAAATAATTTCAGACAGAACAATTATCCTTCTAATCAATGGATGTAGTTTTCAAAAATAATTAATAATGTTCACAAATTGCCGAAATTGCAAGATTTTTTAATTTAGAAAAAAAAATTCAGATATTTCATACACATGATACGTAATGTAGTGCATCTAATTAATATTTCCATTCACCACAAAATGCGGGAAAGTTGCACGTTTAGACCAGTTGCATTGTAATATTTGGGATTTAAGAGCATATGATCTTATAAATATACGTAATTATGGACTAAAAAACTACAAAAAAGCGTATCAATTCTTAAGTCGGAAAATGTCAAATTCTACAACAAACAGATTAGTTTTTCCAGACTTTTCCAATAAAAAAGTTAAATTTAAATGATTGAATCTAAGAGTATAATATATTTTCGACTTTTTTGAAAATATTTATTAACTTAAGATTTACAATTTTTCTTTTTTTGCGTTTATTTTTGTTTGGCTTTAAATATTTTCAGAACAACGTTCTCAAAAAGAATTGTTGTTTGTGTGGAAAGTTGTAATATACATTGACAAATCCTCCCAAAAAAACTGCAAAAACCATCGTATGTGCAAAACCGCTGACGCTGATATTGTAATGCGAAGGTTATAAATGAATATGCCAGTACAATCAGCTTAATTTGATTCCAGATTATTATTCAAATTTAGTAAATTCGTATTTCACATAAAACTGATTTTAAACATGTAGTTATTTGTGGTTGTACTCTTATAAATACTCTGAAAACAAAAGTATTTTAAATGCACAAATATCGATATCTCAAAATTGCAACAATAAACGAAATAAACCATGAAAGAGAAAAAATAATACCAAGTATAGAAAAAGTAACACATTAAATCCACCACCAAAAAAAAAAGGAAAGCGAGCAGAAACCAGAAATGTTATAGTTAAAGGGAAAAGCTATAGGGAATAAGCCGCTTAAAAAATACAACAAATACATATATTATGTGGTTAATAATATAGAATAGTAAAGATAAAATGTGTGAAGAATTGCAATGTCGAATTCTTGACATACAATGTCAGAATTCTAGTGTTTGTTAGATAAACAAAGAATGGCTCATTCCTTAAACTTCTCCCTTATCAATAAAAATTGTTGATAAAACTCACCTCGAATAGTATCACCATTCTCACTTAGAAACAGCGATAACATCAGCACTATAGCTTTTCCCTTCACTCACAATTCATTTAGAGATCACAATAAATGTATAAAATACAATCCGAACGAAAATAACAGCTGGAAAGCTAAAATATATTGATTATTGTGTAACAAATCAAATATAATATTTGTATGTATGTGTTTTTGCAATACCATTTGTATGCAGCAGTTATATTTCAATTTCGGTGCGACTATTTATTATTAGAATAAAATTTACGAGGGCAGTTCGAAAACTTGCTACAGTTAACAGAGGAATGGCACATTATGCGGCAGTTGATTTTAAAATATAATTAGGCGTAAATATATTAATCTAAGATCAATTGATCAACTAATTGACCTTCAGGGCCAAAATCTATTTTGTACTCGATAGCAACGGATCGATCCAGTGAATTGAACTCCACTAAAAAAATTGAGATCTGATTTTTTCCCCTCAAAAGCTTGAATATAAAGTATGGGGAATTAAGTATAATTTTAAAAAAACATGATATATTGATTGTAACTTGAAAAAATACCATAGACTTGTAAAAAACAAACTGAAGATCGATTTTTGATGTGATGAAAAAAACATTTCTAACGGATCTGTCTTAGTGACCTGCATTTGAAAACAAAAATTATGACAATATTTGAGAGAAATGCAAAATCTATTTGATACTATTTTGTAAATATGTACTAACATGTTACTATATTATCATTATCACAAATGGGTCTATATATAGCCAAGCAATTAACTCTAATAAATTATAAATAAAAGCTTTTATGAAATTCACTTCTCAAATTCCTTAGGGTATGTTAAATGATTTCAATTATTTCTAAGAATTGGTGGGAATATCTCCTTCATACACTGAACCCATTTTGTCTTTATCTCTAACATTTCAAAATGCTTTATAGAATTGAATTTCTGCAAACAACTCATAGTAAATCATCAAATGTTCGAATAAAAACAATGAATGAGGAAGTACAAAATTTTAAAAAATTCCATTTTAGATCAAATTCGTTTCAGAAAATAACAAAACCAAATTCGATAAACTATTTAGTCGGCAATCCAATGAAAGTAGTTACTCAAATAATATTGTTACAAAGTTAAATTTAAAAATCAGGCTACTACTTCAAAAATGGGGTCCAAGCTGTGTTAAATAATTTATATTCCAATAAAGTCAAAGAGTTTGTCTAGTAAACGCGAATTGATTGTGTTGTTCTAGTCTTATATAAATGGGTCAGTGGAAAAGGGACGGACAGTCTTAGTCGATATGGCCTTGAATTAGTGGATAAAGTTTTTTAATTGTTAAAGTTAAATTGTCCGGATATTGATTTGTATACAATTAAATTAGTCGGCGCCAATAAAGAACGATTTATTTATGTTTTTTTTTAATTGCATTGATCGAACCCAGAGTAATAACATCGTTATTTTAAATATGGGCTGAATTTCGCACTCATATATTTCAGAATTTTATAGATGGTTTTAGGTGCTTGCATTTTTTATTTCAGTATTTGAAGTTTTTTCACACTAGGAAGAAAGGTTTAAAAATTGTCTGATGAATCTCACGATGCTAGTGACGTAGACGGTGTTACAGAAGACTATACAGGCATCTAGGACCATTGCATGCACAGCTTTAGATAAAAGGTAGATAGAAAACAAAGTAGAAAATACCTGCTTAGAACCAGAAGATATTCAAGATGATATTGAGAAAGAAGTCAGGACCAAGTGACAGTGAAAACCAATAAAATTATAGAGTTCGTTATAAGTCATCAGTCAAGAAAACCAGAATGACCCCCCCTTCGTCAGCTACTTGTGTTACATTTACTGAATATAAAACAGCCATTTGATGATGAAATCATAAAAATGTTGGTTAGAAAACACAATAGAAGTTACCAAACAACCCAAACACTTAAATCTATTTTCCATGGAGAACTATACAGTGATGGGCAAATGTGTGGAACCAAGTAAATATCTCTGGAATTATTAGAGATATCAAAATGAAATTTGGAAGGTGGATACTGCAGTAGATTGCCTATTTGTTTCCAAATATTTTTACAATTTTGAAATTCCTGTTATACCGGAAGTAATGTCGATTTTAAAATTTGCAATGAAACACCCTGTATAGTATTTTAGTTTCTGATGAAACATTTTATTGCGAATACAAAAATATCGGGTTTGATACTGTTTACTTGAATACCTACCGAGATATTAACAGAAAAGTAACTAAGTAAAGGAAAAATTCGATGGTAGCTAAACTCGGTTCAGATTTCATTTACGCCCGATATAAACAAACCGCTCGGTAAGGATTTGTATTTCTATTGGCCAATTGGTGGCATTATACCGTCACAGCCAACAGCACTGCTTGTTCCATAGTCGAATACACGTGCGTTTGTTTAAATCAGGCGCAAGTTAAATCTGAATCAAATTAAGTAGTCCATGGAATGCATTGCAGAAGTGACAGTAGTTGTCAAAACAAGTTATTTTTTTTTATTTGAACATAAAAAGATTTTAATTTGATCGTAAAATGGCCGAATTAAGTGAAAGAGAAAGAATAGAAATATTAATGATGATTGGGTATGGGGAGAGGAAAAGGACGCATCAAGAAGTTTGTGACCTTTTTAACATTGTTCATCCGAATACACAAATATCCGGTTCAGTAGTGTCGAAAACTTTGCGAAGGTACGACACAAGTGGAACAGTTAGCAATTTACCAAAAAGTGGACGATTAAAAAGTGCAAGTAATGAAGGTGTAGCTCAAAATGTTGCTATATCTTTGGAAGAAAATCCTCACTTATCCACCACCGACCTCGCCAATATGCATGGAATTAGCCGTCGTTCAGTAGGAAGGATATTAAGGCGAGAAAAATATCATCCACACCAAATTCGCCTCGTTCAAGAACTCTCCGAAGACGATTTCGACAGACGTTTGCAATTTTGTGAAACGATGATGAATATTTGTAACCGTGATAATAATTTTATAAGAAATGTGGTGTTTTCAGACGAGGCTACATTTTGTTTAAATGGTACGGTTAATCGACCTAACTGCCGCTACTGGTCGCAAAGTAATCCTAATTGGGTGCAAGAGGCTCATACACAACATCAAGTTCAAAATTGTAAAAAAAATTTGGAAACAAATAGGCAATCTACTGAAGTATTCACCTTCCAAATTTCATTTTGATATCTCTAATAATTCCAGATATATTTGCTTGGTTCCACACATTTGCCCATCACTGTATATCAAAGCTGTATGTGCAAGAAGTTTTCCATATTTCTTGTTCGCCCTAGATTTGACGCTAGTAAAACTTGAGAATGAGCAAATTCTTTGATCAAAACAACTACTGTTTCTGAAATAATGTTTTTCCAAAACTTGCAACATGTAGTTGAAATCTGAGGGTATGCTTTCAGAAAATCCGGTTTTAAGTCCATTACAAAATTTCATCTCGTGTTGTCACCAGTAGGGGTGAAATTGATTTCTTCAAATTTAAATGGGACTACATGCTTTGTATCCCCATCCAACAAAGGCAGAATTAAAATCGGTGTACAATCAACAATGACGTCACGTAACGTACTCCCAAAAGATATTCAGAAAACCTCCCCTTTTTTAAAGCCAATTATAAATAGCTACCGAATGGAGAATTTCTAACACATCACCAAACTGATCGAGAAATAACTTTTTGAAATCTTTTCACATACCTTAGAATTTCTGTTGTTAATCTATTTTTACACAATTTTATGAGTTCGTAATTTATTGAAGTCTAACATCAGTGTTTCAAAATAAACATTTTTTGTTGGTTATTGGCAAATGTATCCATGAATACCCAGCAACATATACTAACAAATCCGCAAGTAAAAGTTATCCTATTATATTTTTTCTTATATAACTAATTTTTTTCATATCAAATGCTAGAAGCGATTGTTAATTCCTATCTTAAACAAATAATAGTTATCGTCATCTCACGAGGGATTCATTTTCTGGATTTCCCTATTACCTAACATAACAAATAAATTTTTGCCTGTTCACCGTTCAAGTACAAATGTTTTCTAATGTTGTAACACATATCGGTGTCGAAAATGTTTAACCTTATAAAAAAAGTGTATGCTAAATGCTCAATTATGATTAATAGGCGTTTATTGCGAGAATCTCGTAATAAAAATCGAAAACAAATTGCTTTTACGTTTTTTAAATCCTTGAATATCTGATAACTTATTTGAGATTTAATTTTATCTCAATTGAGTTTGCTCACGACCTCGAAAAAAATATGTGGAGCAAATAAAATTTCAGTGAAACAAATTCTTTACTTCATATAATTACCTAAATCCAAAAATTTCCTTAAAAAACATAAAAAAGTCTAAAGTACAAAACAAAATGAAAACGGTACCGGCTGAATAAAATTGCCACCACCGTCATGCATAGCTAGAGTTCTTCACAAATGAAGATATAAAAAAATCTCTCATAATAAATGACGTGATAAGTAGTTTTCTGTCAGTTGTCATTAAACACTGTTTAGCTGAGTTCTCATGGCCTGCAGATCTGCACATGCCACCACCAACAATGGTCTGCACCCTTCTTCTAGTGTTTTTTATTACCTAATGTATATTTACGTTGTTTTCTCTCATAAAGGCTGTATTTTAAAATACCTTCAAATCTGAAGCCACGTTGGAAGTATCCGCAGTGGAAACTCACCTTTAGAGTTCATTATTTACAAAAATCTATTAAAAACGACAAATATTACGAGGGATATTCAACAGAATCGCGTTTGGTAGCTTGAAACATTTATTATTAAAAATAATAAATCCCCATTAACATTATTCAAAAAATGTAACTTGTAGGTAAATACTTACATTTTTTGAAAAAATAAAAATTCACTGAAATAAATGAAATGCATAAATAAGTGCATGTCATTTCCTATGACAGTGAATTTTATGTGTCGTCATGACTGAAAAAAATATACCATAAAAAGTAGATCAGTGTACCCCAGTATTTATTTATCTAATCAGCCGTTTTTTCACTAAAAATCGTTATACAGTGAGGACGCGTGGTTGGAACAAATTCATTTAAAATTCAGGTTTTGGTTTTTTGGAAAAACGCTCGAACAAGTCGGTTTGTTTTTGGACTGCGGTTTTTGTGATGATAAACAAACTCATTTATACAGGGTGGGCCAGAAATAAATTGTGACCATCAACTTCATTTTTTCGAATGGAATTATTTGTTTTTTTTTTATTTTATTTTTGAATTCTGCATTGAATTCTAAGTATTTTTCATGTACAATGTCCTATACCGAAAATTAAGTTATTAAAAAAATTACATTTATTTCAAAATTGAAAAAAAAAACATCAGCATATCAATTTAAATGTTCAAATTGTTGACCATTAACTTCCTGACAATACCTAAGAAGGTTTTCAAATTCTCGTAACACTTCATTTAGCGTTTATGGCAGGATTCGTTGTATTTCGGTTCCAATTCTATTCTTTAATTCGTCGATATTTTCCGGCTTATTCAAGTAGACTTTCGATTTCACGTAACCCCAAAGATAAAATTCTAAAGGGTCTGATCTGGAGACCTAGCTGGCCATTCGATATTACCTCTCCCTCCGATCCATCTATTTGGGAAAATATTGTCAAGATAATATCGCACTGTTCGCGAATAGTGTGGGGGCGCTGCATCCTGTTGAAACCATACCGAATCTGCCAGTATATAGGTGTTTTCACCATTCGGGTAAAGTTCTGGGGGTTAAATAGGGTATTATGTCATTTTGTAATAGGTCTAAATACGTTCCCGTGTTAAGTGTTCCCTCAATAAAAAAAGAAATTCTATGGAAATAAACAAGTGTTATAAACTCCAGCATTAAAAAAAAGGGTTTCCATTCATGTGACTAAAATGCCGCCAACACTCATAAAAACCAGACGTAAATAAATAGGGTCAAAGGAACAAACCCCTTATTTTTACAGTTGTTTTCTTAACTTTAGAAAGCAATGTAATTTTTTAAATAACTGATAATTTTCGGTATAGGACATTTTACATGAAAAATAAATGTTTCCATTTGAAAAAATGATTGATGGTCGCAATTTATTCCTGGCTCATCCTGTATAAATGAGTTTCCCATCACAAAAACCACAGTCCAAAAAAAAACGACGTGTCCGAGCATTTTTCCAAAAAAACAGCACCTGAATTTTAAATGAATTTGTTCCAACCCAGGCGTCCTCTCTGTATATTCTTATGTCAAAATACATCATGAATTATTGCAATAAATCACAATGATCAAGTGGTGTAGCTGGATGGAAGAACTTAGCTTATAACTTTCAATTAAACTCTTTAAATCATTTCCATGAGACTAAAATTCTTGGATTCACATAAGTGAAAAAAAGTGACATACGACATACAGTGGTGAATCAAACATGATAAAATCAGATATGAAAACTCTATTACCATAAAATATTATTTTTGTGCATTTATCATACAGGATTTAAAAAATAGCATTAGTGTTGTTTGCCCTGGCAAACTAAGTAAGCAAAAAATCTAAATGTGGGTTTGTTTTAAGAATTCTTATCAAATTTCTTTTTGATTTATTTGGGAAATAACATCACATTGAGGAAAAAAAGAGTTGTTTATTCAAAAACCCAAATGTTTTGAATTTACAGCTTTTCTTCCTCAATGTGGTGTTATTTCCCATGAAAATCAAAAAGAAATTAGAAGATACCACGAAAAAGCTTCAGAAAACAAGTCTTATCAAATATTCATCTTATCAGTAATATATTAAATTCTGAGACACACTGAATATTTACAAAAAACGATTTTTGTTAAAACGTTAACGTGCAAACTGGATAAAATTGTTTTTGTTCTCTTCTTATAAACTATTCATAATACCCATCTACCTCAGATCTCAGAAGGGTATATATAACTTATAGATTCTTATATTCTGCCAAAGGTTGGAAGTAATGTTGGAAGTATGTACTACTGGGTATATCTAGGACGAGAATATTAATCCTAATTCTCAAGTAAAGTTTAGAAACTGATCATGTGGATGAACAGCTCCTTATTTGTACGTCCAAGATCAGAAGCAGAAATCAAAATCTTGTTAACTCATCGTAATGGTGTAATGGCTTCGATGATTTTAATTTCTTATTGCACATACGTGAATGAATTTTCAAACATAAACTTTACAGTTTTATCCATTACCGACAGAAAATTATATGGCAGTAAATATCTGGGGAACACTCTGGTGCTTTCTAATAGATGAGTCACAAGAAAATGACCTCATGTGTGCCAAAAAACCTAGTCCAAAGCTCATGAGGTAAACCCTTGGCAGTGCAGGGCGCAGGATCGGTGTGAGATCTAGCTGAAATAATACAGTGAAAAAAATGCTCTAAAGTCATGCTTTGCAACTAAGATAAATTGCACGAAAGCAGCAACTTCATCAAAGTAGAAAGAGAGTTCCTATACTAAGACAATTTCTCTCCAAACTCTTCATAGCCGTATTCCAACATGTTTCGAAAAGCTCATTTGGGACTCAACAGGTATTTCCATAGATGGCTACCTACGATTCGCAAATGCTCCACGAACTTAAGAGTACATGCTCCGATATTGGTTTGAAAATTAACAGTACCATAAACAAAATCTTCATGAACTTAGTTATCAGTTACAAGTAGATATTATCATCGCTGACCCCCAAATCGAAATGTTCGATAACCGTCTCAAGTGTGCGAGCTTTACAGGAGGAGCAACGTTGGATGGATGACTTATGGAAAGTTCAGATGCATCTTTAGAGATAACACATAATCTGCTTAAAACGAAAAGTGCTCAACCAGCGAATTAAGCTCGATATTGTTTAAATAAAAATAACATCTGTTTTTTTAGAGGTATAGAACTTTAAGTTGGCAACACTCTTTTGACCGGCGGCCATCTTGTCAGCTCTCAAGTGATTTATGTTTAGTTTGGTTTGGCATTTCATCATGAATAGACTGACGCCTGAACAACGCTTCCAAATTGTGCAAATTTATTTTGAAAATCATGGTTCTGTTCGAAATACGTATAGCGCACTACGTCCATTTTACGGTCAACATAATCGTCGATCAGAGCAATTAATTCGATTAACTATGCAACGTTCTCGCACCACGTTTTCTCTAAATGATAATATGCATCTACAGAGATGTCGTACAGTGCGTACAGAAGAATCCATTGCTGTTGTAGAGCGTAGCGTAGAGGAAAACCCGAATCAGTCTATCCGCCATCGTGCACATGAATTGGATGTGTCCATCAATTTTATGGGAGATTTTGCAGAAAGATCTTGGTTTGCGTGCTTACAAAATTCAACTCGTGCGAGAATTGATCACCTAGCAAGCCGTACATTCGGTGAATGGGCCCAAAACAAGATTGCCGTTGATCCCGATTTTCATAAGCGAATTTTGTTTAGCGTGAAGCTCACGTTTGGTTGAATGGATACGTCAATAAACAAAACTGCTGTATTTGGAGTAATGATAATCCTCAAATTCATGTTGAGACACCGTTACATCCAGAAAAACTGACTGTTTGGTGTGCTTTATGGACTGGTGGAATAATTGGTTCGTACTTCTTTAAGAACGATGCTGGCGAGAACGTTACAGTCACGTTACGTTCATCAATTGAACAATAATGATGCACACGAGCTGTAGTTTCAACAAGACGGGGCAACATATCACACAGCTCGTGCCACAATTGATTTATTGAAAGAAACGTTTGGTAGCCGCATAGTTTGACGTTTCGGACCCGTGAATTAGCCTCCAAGATCGTGCGATTTAACGCCGCTTAACTATTTTCTGTGGGGATACGTGAAGTCGCTAGTCTATGCCGATAAGCCCGAAACGATTGACCACTTGGAGGAAAACAATCGCCGCGTTATTGCCGATATACGGCCACAAATGTTGGAAAAAGTCATCGAAAATTGGACCTTCAGATTAGACTACGTCCGAGCCAGCCGTGGGGGTCATATGCCAGAAGTTATATTCAAATAATAATGCCAGAATAAAGTAAATTTCATGTCAATTTAAAAAATATATTCCATTTCAAAGTTCTATACCTCTAAAAAAAAGAAAGGTCGTTGCTGGGTATATGCAATGACGGCCGCTAACCAAGTGCATTGATGAATTAAAAAGAATCAACAAACTGGCTGCATCTAGTTCAAGATATACAAAGGTGGAAAGACATGAGGGAGGTCTATGTTATCGCTTATAAAGATATACAAAGGTGGAAATACATGAGGGAGGTCTATGTTATCGCTTATAACTGAAGAATTCGACGACTTAAGCAAATAGCGCGACTTATGAATTTTTTTTATGAAGTATATGCTCTTAGAGAACATACCGAAAAGCAAGACAATGAACGAAAACAAAGAAAAATGCATACAACACATACAAAGAACTCAATAGGGACTAGAATATGGTTATCCATATATCCATATGTTTTTATAAACATCAACAAAGGAACAGAGTAAAAATAATGATAGAATTCTATTAGATCTTAAAATATAAATCATTTTCTATACTAGCTCAGCTTAGAAAAGACCACCTTAAAAAAACAAAAATAATAATCGTATACGGCAAAATTATCGACGTTAAAATTGAGAGGAATGCCAAGAGGAACAAAGACAAATACATCAATATCCTGATTATAGTGAGATTCATCGGAACAACTTCATTATTGGCATATTTTCTACCATCGAGTCATTTTGTAAGTTTGGATAAAAAGAGCTGCATTCATTACATAAAAAGCACAAAATCTACCAAATATCAATGGTAAGAAATTACATTTAGAATTTCGATTTGATATAATTTAGAAAAATAATCAAAGTCCGAACCTTTATAGTAATAGTTCTAATCATTGATCTTCTACATTTTCCTTTAACCTTATTGCAAAGACAAAAGTTGTAGTAACTTAATTCACATCCTACCTAGTCATTGAAATAAAATTAATAAAAATTAAGTCTTGTAAAAATACATTTAGATGCGCTTTTACTAAATTCACTGGCAAAACATCAAACAGATTCTCCGATCTTTTCACATTTGATTCACACTGTTTTAGCATTTTAAACGTACGAAAAAACAGCTGCCCTTATTATAAACAAAAATATTGTTACAATAATTCTATCTATCTGATTGTCCCCAAAATATTCACTCGTAATATCGTAGAAACTTTAGTAGAACAGCTACATAAACAGTAATGCTAAACATGTTAGTTTCAGTTAAAAAAAGATAGAATACAAAAACTTACCCGACGATTGAAAATCTTCCGTACTCTTCGCATTATTAAAATTCTGCTCCGTTTTCGACGTTCCTGCTCTCGGTTCCCCTTCTTCCTTCACTTTGTCGTCCTCGTTCTCAGCCTTCCCCGTACTACTATCCGAATTATTGCCAGCGAAATTATCCATCCCCATCTTGACCTCCAACATCTCCGGACTACCCTGCACTATGTCCTTGTCGTAGTCGTCCGGTCCGTTCGAACACCCGGACAACTTCCTCGGCCTCCCCCGTTTCCGTTTCGGCTGCAGCAGCGCGTTACTGAGCATGTTCAAGTTGCATCCGAAACGTTTGTTCTGTTGGAGACGCTGCAGGTGCGGCATGTTGTGTAGGTTCTGTTGCGTCAGCGAGGAAGCTATGGTATCACATTTTTCTTCGTTCACTTCGGTTAACCCTTTTATCCGAAGACTTTCGGCCACCCGTAGAAACGCCGTCAGCCTGTCCTGATCGACGCTGACCTCCCCTCTGTACATGAAGTCCAACAGACTCCTCATGTCAGCGTAGGGAACGTCCTTCAGTATAACGATGGGGTGTTTGTCGGGATGGTTGATGAACAGAGCTTGGAAATAGGGGCTGCACGCCGACAGCACCATCTTGTGAGCTTTGAGCAGTTGACCTTCAACGGCCAGCGTTACGTCAACGAAGCTTTCGTCATGGAGGAGCTGATCGAATACTGACAAGAGATTGGACTGGTGATTGTTCCATCGAAGACAGAAACGTTGGGAAGACATGACCGGAGCTGGGGCAGCGACGCCCGGCTGGTGGTGGTACTGGGTCGATTGTTGCGGGGGGTAGCGATAAGGTATACTTGACATTGGCGGTACGGGTGGAATTTTGTCTGATTTATGGGAAACACTGCAAAGAAAGTAACTATTAGTACACACCAAAGAATAAATTACATATATTTTCTTAATACCATCTAAGTACTATCTATTCTATCGTTTTATATACATAACGGTCTTCCAAGCACGTTCATGTGGTGCTTGATATCCGCGTTGCGTTGGAATGAGCCCGAATATTTTTCAGAATTTATAAGCTCTCGTGTTTTATGAAACTTATTCTTACCAAAACTTCAAAATATATTTTTATTGTCGTGCGATCATGATACAGTCCATAAAGAAATTTAAAAAATAAAAAAAAAACAGAAAGAAAAAATATATTAATTGGGAACCCCTGGCCAAACAGATATATCCTGCTCATTTACCCCAAAAGATATCTTGCCAATTCAACATTTTGCAGAACTCATTTACAAACAAAAAAAAAGAGCGGAAGTCAGTTAAAGTTATCCCATAGGTATACAATACAAAAATACGTTCACACTAGTGATTTTCTCAATTTTTCATTACGAATCCTTTTAATTTTTTAATTTTTTGTTCATTTGTGTTAATACCATTGAAAACGAGGTCTGATTTAGACCTTGAAACGTTTGGACTTTTTTATATATTCAAGTTTATGTGGTGTATATTCCGAACGAACTTAGAAAAAATAAAAATATTCCTATTTTTTTGTGATGCCATATTTTTGTACTGGTTGCAAAATACTTCAATCTCATTTTAACTGAACTTTCGTCATCACTACAAACAGAAAAATGACAATTGAGTTATAGAATGTACATTTTTATAAGATAGTTAATACGATATAATACACTGAACGATGGAAGCGAAAGATTTTACGAAATATTCTTTCCTTCTCTCATTATCTCACTGTCTCTATTTTTCTTTATTTGTGTCATTCTTAATGGATACAAATATCAGGTGAATTAAAATAATTATCACTATTTTGTTACGACTCAAGTATTAATTCTTATTTAATTCTTAATATAAATATATCTGCAAAACTATATAAGTTTAGAATTGAATGAGTATTTGTAAATAATTTTATTGATCTGAATGAGTATTAGAAGACAGGATTTGAAGGAAAAGTTCGTTTTGTTCTTAGCTAACATCATTACAAACACATAACATTTATAAAAAACAATAAATTACATTTCTATATATTCAACGGTAACAACAATTTAAAATTCATTAAAACTCAAATAAATATTCATTTTATGTGAATTGAAAATAGGACATAAAATTAATTAATTATGAGCTAATATTAAACAAAAAGTATTGTTAAGGAAAGTTAAAAAGTCGTCCGATGGAGGACAATGTATATAAACCTACCATGTGTAACTGTCATGTTCTGTGGGCGTTAGAGTCAGTCTAATTCATAAGTTCAGTGATAAGTAGTAAAGTTTATGTCAAAGTGCATTGTATTGTGTTTTGAATTGTATGATCTGTGTTTAAAGAAGTTTGTATTGAAGATTAAGGATTTGTTTTCACCGTAAATAAAGGAGTATTAATTGTACAACAGGTGTCGTGTATAATTGAACCCCCGGGATCCGCATAATTCTCGTTTCGAACCCGACACTTTGGATCTGCAGCCGTGCACTTTAGACTCTTGACCACTCATGTTTAATTCAATTATGTTCTTTAGAGCACATAAAAGTTCCGCCTATATGTAATACATCAATGCCTCTAGTGAGTGGTAAACGTACTTTGTTTATTACAATAAAAAATGATGTAAACAAAGAACATGTTTTGCTTAATGTTTATTGCCAAGTTGCCATTTTATGTGGTATTCTTTTTAATTTCTGACGTATGTAAGTCTCCAATTTAATATATCACAAAGAGAGAATTGGAGTGTTTATTAGAGCGAAAACCAAATTTTGTGGAGGTATTCTATATTACTTGGATGGTTATATTAGTTTATTTCCTAATTATTATCGATTTTCTATAAAAAGACTCTTAATATATTAGCTGGTCCCTGTTTTTTTTACATAAAGGAGTGTTGGATGGTATTTCAAGCAGTGTGTGGTGTCGCTCGGTCGTGTTGTGTCGAAACAAATGAAATTTAAAGTTATGCATTTCACTCCCTTATGGGGTTCCATACTCCTCCCACATGTGAAATTTTCCCTATAAAGTTGTAGTAATTAATTTTGCTTATTAGATGGAAAGATCAAAGATTGTTTTGACAATATGACCAACCAAGTTCAATTTTAGGAGTGCCATTGTCTCCAGAGTCTATAAAACCATTTCGTCTTATTTCCTCGTTTATCATCCTGCTTCTAATGTGAGATTTTCAACATTGACCTTTCCAGCGCTTTCTCAGGAACTTGAATTCCGACTCTGACAAATAGAAACTTCAAACCTAAGTGTTCAGTTTGCACGAGCTGACTATAGAATTTTGTTACAAGATAGCGAAAATACTAAATTCTGAGTGGAAGAAAAGAAGAAAAAAGAAGAAAAGAAAAGACACCCTACTCTAATGACATGTCCATGGGACCGAAATTCGAAGACCTACCTACCTACGCAACTGAGAAAAGCGTGGCCTAAAGATGCTTTTGCCCAAATTCTGGTCAATCTTCTTTAAAAGGAGATGGTACTTTAACATTATGAGAAAAAAAGGCAGTGACACCCAGACGAATAGACAGACTATAAGGTTTTGGTTCATTATATATACAGAACAGTAAAAACTGAAAAATAATATCAATAAGGCAGCATTTATTTCAAAAATAATTAATTATTGAAGACTTAATTTCGATCAAATCAAATAACCTGTGTACATAGAAATAAATTATAACCATTACAAATAACAACTGTTACATCAACTGTTTTTACACAGATTAAATTATGCGACACAAATTTTAATCTCAAAATATTTATCTAGATAATTTGAAGACTAATTTTTCATAATATATTCAGACAAACATCTCATCCACAAAATTAAACGCTGATAACATTTCGATAACTATATACAATAATATAATTATCAGTCATTAGATAACCACGTAATTTTTTAATTATCATCTTGTAATACAATTTTAGAACGCACGGTCGGGTCCAACACTTTCGTTTTTTTGCTCCTTTTTTTTTATTTAGCCCATATTTCACATCGAATTGACCAAGTTAATTGCACAACTACATCCAAAAATACTATTTTGTACTACAACTATTCAACACGTATGGGCGGGCGATTCAAATCGTTCAACCTAGATCGACCCGTGAAAACGAGCCTTTAGTGATCATTATAATAGTTACTCTTCATTGTACTCTTACTAAAGATTTACAACTTCTCGCATACAAAGTCTAATTGACTCAACAACACACCTGCAAGCCGATTTAGCGAAAAATCATTTTCAGTGATGAGGCCCATTTTCCCTTGAATGGTTTCGTTAATCGGCAAAATTGCCGCATGTGGGGCTTAGGAAATCCACGACAGATTCATCAAAAAGCAATGCATCCAAAAAGTGGCAGTTTGGTGTGCATTTTACATTGTGGTCTGTGGGAAATATTGGACCGTATTTCCTTGAAGATGAGGATCGCGCTATAATAACTATCTATCCTAATGACATGGTTTCAGCAAGACGGTGCCAATGTCATACCACTCGTGAAACATTAACTGTCTTGCACGATTTTGCTCCTGGTCGTGTCATTTCTCGGTTTGGTCGTCCTGGTCTTGTGATTTAACACATTTGGACTTCTGGCTGTGGGGTGTTATGAAGATAAAAGTTTATAGCAACAAGCACGTGAGCATTGAAGATCGAGAATCAAGGCTATATGAATAAAATACCGCCGCATGTTTAAAATAATGTTATAACAAATTTTGTGAAGAATGTATGCATGCCCGCACAGTCGTGGCCATGAAGGTAATTTGTTTCATACATTCTGCAAATTATACATATATGATTAAGTTATGAATATTTCAATCGTTTGCTACAGAAAACAATTTTTGATTGAACCTGAAAACCTGAAAAATATTAAAATATTATTGAAATACCCTTTATTAATAGGGATCCCAAAGTGCTCCCATATTTTTCTCAACGCCATGAGACAGAAAATTGCAAAAACTTGTTATTTTACCATAAAATTTGGCGGACAAGATGGTATTCACTGAAAGTGAATATCATTACTCCAATGAAACTGAGGATGATTAATTGAAAATAGGATCAATATTAAGTGAAAATAAATGTTAAATAACCAACTTAAAAAAAGATGAGTGGTATCAATTTGTCTATCTACACAGAGCCGACGATTTAAGAATTAAGTGGGAAACTTTCTAATTGTTATTATTATGAAAAAAAGGATTTTTCATAAAAAAGATATGCAGGATCAATTAGATAAGGGGATTGTCAAAAATATGAATTTTGCTTAAAAGTAATATTGCTTTTTACGAATAAACTTAGTGGAGCAGAAAGTATTAAATGCATGTAATTATAATTAACCGAAATCAAGAATTTATTTTATTTTAAATTTTCTTGGGAATAATACCACATCAGAGTTCAAACTTGTGTATATTTTAAAACCAAACGTTTCAAAATCCTGTCGGATTTCGTTTTCAATGGATATAAATTTATAAAGTAAAATTGAAATATATGTCATATATTTCAATTTTACTTTATAAATATATAAATTTATATATTTATAAATAAATTTATATCCATTGAAAACGAAATCCGACAGGATTTTGAAACGTTTGGTTTTAAAATATACACAAGTTTGAACTCTGATGTGGTATTATTCCCAAGAAAATTTAAAATAAACTAGAAGATGCCACAAATAACATTCAGAAAACAATCAAGAATTTATGTCAGCTTTTAAGTTATACATTATTTTAAATATTATTAAAGAGAAGTACAGGAGATGATACAAGTCTAATTTCAGTTTAAGAAATCTTATTTAAATGCAAATAAATACCGAGGTGTTCAATTTAAAAATGTATATATAACTTTCATATGAATTTTTTTAAACATTATTTCTGCTCCAGAATATTGTTAAATTGGGTAAACGAGGATTGTCACAAAGAAATATTTTTTAATTCCAAATTTGAAAGCATCGTTAGTTTCAATTCTCTTTGAATTTATCAACAATAAAAAACTGAAAACCATATTAAAAAGTAAAGTAAAAAAACTATCACGAAAATTACCTGATTAATAAAAAATTTAAACGGTTTTTGAAAAACCTCGAAATTTGAGTTAACAATGAAATTCGCTTTAAAGTCCTCAACGTATTTTTTTCAACGATTTCTGTACGAAACTGCCCCTACTACAATTTGTTTCTCATTACATTCTCGTATGTATTCGTTACTAAGTAAATACCGAATTGTCATGACAGTAAGATAAATATTATATTATTATTTATTAAATTACATAATCTGCTTTTATATTTTGAACACTATTCACTAGTATTTCTTTACTTTAAAGATTTCATAAACCATTGAGATCTATAAAACTATATTAAAGTATAAGACACAATTTCGAAAACTGCTCTATAAAATAAAAGATTTACTCAGGACATTCTATTTGGGATTGAATATGGAGTTTGATGTAGGTAATGACAAAATCGAGTGGTACTACTAACTGCTAGTATCATTATGCAAAGACAAAATATGGAAGAAAAGTTGCAGTTAAATGTTGGCAGGCTCAAATTTTATTATATCCATGATGAAGTAGAAATTAGAAAAAAAAAACACTTATGCATGTTGGTAAAGTCAATGCCAGCAGAACGAATTTTGTTAAAATCGGGTAATTATTGTCGAAAAAACATGCCTTATGAAAACCCAAACGGACGAAAAAAAATATATTTCTAAATGTGATTGATATATTTTGGGCATAAAATAAAATGGGGATATTTTCATTGTGATGAACAGTTTAGGAGAACTATCAAATTAATATAATGATATAATTATTTATTTATTTCTTTATTGAGAATAGTTTCGATGTTTATATTACTGTCTACTTACAAAGGAGACTGATAGAAAAAATAAAAATATGTCTATATTTATAATTTAAAAAAAAATACTTAAAGAATCCGTTCATAGTCCACTGATAATTATTAGGGTTCCGTATATACAATATACGGATACCCTTATAATATCACTCAGGATTTCTGCCTCTGTCACATCACAGCAATTTTCTCCTAAACTACTGGACGGAAGAGGTTGAAATTTGGTATCAATGTATAGTTTGGTGACCCGATCAGGAGTGCATATCGTAAAAGAAAAAATTTTGATTTTAGGGGTACTTCTGGGGGGAAAAACTAAAAAAATCGACCGTCCCCCCGTGGTCTCCGAAACTACTGAGTCTAAAATTTTGAAAAAAAAAAGGAAATATGGAGCGTTGCCCGAACTTTACAGGAAAATTAAGGAGAAACCATTAATGTTAATTTTGGGGGGCAAATTATAGAATTAAATAAAAATTTAAAAATAAATTTTTTTTCAAACGCATCATGTAATATATCAAATGAAAGGTCTCATTCTGAGGAACACAAATATATTTTTTTTCATATTTAAAAAAATATTATTTAAAAAGATATTAACGAAAATATACCAAAATTTTGAAAAAAATAGATTTATAGGTTCTGACCTGAAGTTTACTGGAAAAATAAGGAGAAAGCTCTACTTTTAATTTTGGGGGGGGGCAATTACAGAATTAAAATTAAAATTGTTTCTAACCCATCATGTTATATATCAAATGAAAGGGCTCATGATGAAGAAAACAAATACTATTTTTTCCATATTTATAAAATAAATTAATTAAAAGATATTAACAAAAATATAAAAAAATTTACCCATTCCCCCCCTTATCTCCGAAACCATAAGCTGAAAAATTTTGAAAAACTGGAAGTATAGCCCCTCACCTGAACTTTACTGGAAAAATAAGAAGAAACCCCTAATATTAATTTTGGGGGACAAATTATAGAATTAAATGGAAAATAAAAAATTATAATTGTTTCTAACGGCTCATGTAATATATCAAATCCCAGGGCTCCAAATAATAGAATTAAACGGAAAATAAATTACTAGAAAACCCCCATAGTAATTTTAGGCACCAATTATACAATTAAATGGAAAATAAAGATTCAATTTTCAAACGCATCATGTAATATATCAGATAAAAGGCTCATTATGTGAATTACAAATATATCATATTTTTAAATCATTTTGTATAAAAGATATTAAAAATTTTAAACATCGACTTAATTCCCATTTAGAAACTACACTATTTAAAATTTGAAAAATATATTTTATTTACATTTTTAAATAATTTGAATAACAGATTTAATAATTTATAATTTAAACTTTGACCTATTTTGCCGTTTTTCTTCCAATCTACAGAGCCTCAAAAATCAGACAGTAGATTATAAAAGGCATTTCTGAAAGTTTATTAGTAAAATAAAACTCTAATGTTACTGTATTGTGATAAAAATCAAGCGAATCCTAAAGCAGATAAAATAAAAAGTCTATGTGTGGAAAATCAAAGTGTATATTTTTTATAAATTTAAAACGCTTCCTTTAAAAGATATAAGTGTAAGTATAAGAAAATGCACTCATTCCCTGCTTGTCTGAAACTGGAATATTCGAATCTTGAAGGTGGTACGGAACCCTAAGTATGCGAGTCCAACTCGCACTTGACCAAATTATTTTTTTCTTTAATTGCAACGTATTATATCGGATAATTATTTACTTATTATAATAGGTATAAATTCATTAGTACTCTATATTTACTTGCCACTACCAAAATTACCACTGACGAAAGTAACGAATACTTTGTAGCGGGTAGTCAGACTAAGAGTAACGAATACATACGAGTATTTAAAAAGTCGTTACTTTTACAGCACTAGTTTTTTATTATGACAATGATGGAAAAAATGAAGTTCTACTATATTTCTCATTTCTCGCTTCCAATATTGTGAAATGCCTTTTGTCCAGAAAATGATTACCAACATTATATCAATTCAAATTACTGTTTGTTTAGTACAGTAGCCGTTTATGGAGAAGCAAAATAACAAACTGACCACAAAACGTAAAATTACAAACTACATACCAGCAAGGTAATACTCATGTAGGGAACGGAAAAAATTCTTTGCGAAGCGAATGGAAAAGCTGTAAATGGAAGGAAACTATTGTGGCAGAATGAAGTACAACGAACATTATGCGACAACATGTTCGGGGAGATGAAGTCATAAAACTCGCAAGTGTGAAAGAGCAGTAATTATTGTATTCTTGGTGTAACAAATTCGCAACAGGAAATCGTTAGCGAAAAGGTATTAAATACATATTCCTAGTGTGAGTGTATGCATCTGCACAAAGTGGAAAGTTCAAAGTCCTCAATAAATGTGATCTTATACTCAGAGAACAAATAGTACATCTCGTATAAAAATTGACTCTATTTACATAGATATGTGTTTCTTTCTTCTTTAAATTAAGTGCAGATTGGTTTCCATAAACTTTGAATTCGACTTGTTTTAACAGTGGGTTGAATTTTCGATGTAAATGATGTTACTGCATTATGAAAAACTTGCGAAAGAAATGAAATTACTCAAAAATAAATTAGACAAGTGCAAGCTAAATTCGCATAATAAGGATTCCGTATCAACTTTGAGATTTCTTATAATATTTAGTTTAGAGTTCCTTAGGGTTCATTTGGGATTACCAGCTTACTGGCAGTCAGCGCTTATAATTCTTGGTCGCTAGTTTTGGCAGTCGGAGTTGGATTTACAATTTATATTAACAAATTGTTTTGTACAGGGTAGTTTTTTTTATGATCAGTATGGGGATCTCGGAAACTAGCGGAGATAGAGCAATGGTTAAATTGGGAAAGATTTACAGTTTTACTGGCCCAATTTAATGACAATCTCGGATTTTTGTAAAAAGTCATGGCTTGCTAGATATTTTGAAAAAACCAAATTTTGTCGATTTAGTCAAATCCCTCTAGCTCCTTTGTTTTTGATTATATAAAAAAAATCAAAATTGAAGGGAATTGTATCCCGAATATGATTGCCATGTACCCGTTTGCGTGACAGCTCTCGTTTTCGAGATATGACACAAACTTATCTTTTTTTGAATGGAAACCCTAGTTGCCTATGACCTCAAAAAATCGGACATTTTTAGAGATTTTCAACGATATGATACTCGATATAGTTATTCATAAAAATAACGGAGTTATGGATGCTTTTATCTCTTATTTTCACTTTTAACGTAGGTAGCCATGAAAAAGATTGTTTTCACTTTGACGTTTCCTCATTTGAGAGTAATTCCATTAGTAGTGCTGAACTGACAGTTGATATTGACAAATGGAATATTCTAACGAAGAACTGAATATGATGGAATGTTATATCATATGCCATAAAAATTCAGTTCGTGAAGCTGAGGGATAATTTCGTATATATTTTAATCGCCGTCAACCTGCTCTATGTACATTTAAGAGGCTTTACGATAGTTTACCCAGATATGAATCTTTTACTAAACCACCAAAGAAACGTAATCAAATTAAGGAACCAGCACAAATAAATGTTTTGGCAATGGTAAATCAAAACCCATCTACATCAACTCGTGAGATTGCGGCAGAAGCTGGCACATCTCAACGAACTGTAGTTAAGGTACTGAAAGCGTACAAGTTCCACCCGTACAAACTTTCAATTTCTCATACTTTGCATGCTGGTGACGAACATCGACGTATTTTGTTTTGTACATGGTTTAGAGATATGTGCCTTGTCAATCCGCAGTTTTCATTAAGGGTGTTATAGTCAGATGAAACTAGATTTACTAACTGCGGTATGTTCAATAGACACAATGAGCATATCTGGGCTAAAGAAAACCCTTTCCATGTAGAACAAAGACGACCCCGGATAAAATTTGGTTTTAATGTGTGGTATCATAGGGTCTACTATTCTGGGGCCTTTTATCTATGACGAATCACTTACTGGGGAGCGCTACTTGCATTTCTTGTAATACACTTTTCAAGACATGTTGCATAATTTGAAGTTGAGAACTCGTTTAGAAATTGAGTGGTTCCAACATGATGGAACACCTGCTCATAACTCGTTATTAGTAAGACAACACTTAGATAACATCTATCCAAACTCTTGGATAGGAAGAATGGCCACCCCGGTGTCCCGATTTGGCAGTTATAGACTTCTATTTATGGGGTGCGATAAAAAAACAAAGTATACAAAAGAAAGTATGAGACAGTTGGTGACCTAAGGGAGGCGGTACTGCAAGCAATTGAAGAAATTGATAGGCGGTCTGTGAGGAAAGCGTTAATGTCAATCTTAAAAAGATGCAATTTTTGTCTAAATAACAATGGAGGACTTTTCGAACATAAATTGTGACCATTATTATGTACTTTAATTTCTTAAGTTTTAAGTAAGTACCTACTTATTTAGTTTTTTCGTCATATCTGATATACATAAAAAAATCGTTCAATGTTTTTTGGAATAGTTATTAATAAATAAATCTATTTCATGGCTAACTACGTTAAAAGTGAAAATAAGAGAGAAAAGCATCCATAAGTCGGTTATTTTTATGAATAACTATATCGAGTATTATATTGTTGAAAAGTTCTAAAAATGTCCGATTTTTTGAGGTCATAGCCAACTATGGTTTCCATTCAAAAAAAGATAAGTTTGTGTCATATCTCGAAAACGAGAGCTGTTACGCAAACGAGGACATGACAATCATAAGTTTCCGTTATTATCAATAATTTCCAATATTTAATGAAAATTACAATATATATTCATAAGAGGGCGAAATCGATACCTTCACAAAATTAGCAAAATCAGCGTCCTTTATGAACGTACCATGGAGAAAACCGGCACCGGTATTCAGCGCCGAAAGTAGGCGCTGCTTAACAAGCTTTCTTTGTGTGTGTACCCTAAGGGTAAGATATAAAAAAAGGTACCACTTTTAAACAACATTGAAATAATTTTTGAAACCTAGTAAGTATATCGTTGGAAAAGTTACAGAAATACTTATTATACAATTTTAGTACAATGGCATAAGTGGATGCAGTTTTTAATTCTAATTAATTATAATGACAACTTACGAGTTGTTGAAACGGCGTTGAGTGTTTAAAATAAGGTTTGGTGTTAGGGTGCAAAACTTTATTTTTACATTTGTGCCACAGCATTTCTATTAATTTATCCGATGTTCGGAATAAATTTTATTTCATATTTTTAATACCGGCGACTCCACCAAAAAAAGTATTTCCACATTTTGTAAAAAACGGTTCAAGCTATGTTAATGAAAAAAAAGGACCACATCGCGTACCTGCGGAACAGGATCCAGTATAAACGGTCGAAATTCCTTAAGCTGCTTGCGAGTAATCGGCCAACAAACATAAAAAAAAACTTAGATACAGACGAATTGAGAACCTTCTTCTGTTTGAAGTCGGTTAAATATTGAAAAACTAAATTAGATTTGAAAACTGTATCCAATTACATCACTATAAATTGTAAAATAATTACATTAAAAACAAAAACCGATTTCAAAAAAGGAACTTAACTAATAAGAAAAAAATATTTTTTCCTGCAACAATTAAGTACTTTTTCTGAAGTGGTTGCCAAGTTAAAGTGAAAATAAATATGAAAGTGTGAGTTGCAATTAGTAGCAAAATAAGCAGAAGTACTTCAGTCAATTAACAAATTATACATAAAACCAAATAAAGAATTTTATAATTTAAATCATAAAAGCCAGACAAATTAAATACTTGCGTTAAAAAAAGATTATTCTTTGTAATGACTTTTTGTAATAACATTTTAAATATCCTGGAGAATTTTAAAGATCATTAGTAAATTGAGATTTTTTATTTTGTTCAACTTTAATATTGTCTTATATCCTTTATTTCCCAGCGATACGCCACTGGTTAGTTAACTCATATCCAAGCATTGATGATATCATATTTTCGTTTTTATTTATCACGGCAATTTGATGCATAAATATATAACCCAGATGAACGATCTCGTATTTCAATAATAAAAAAAATAATTATATTAAAGACCTCAGAAATTTGAAAAGCAATCTGCATTAATAGTTTATATTTTTAGTTGTTTATATTCATTAAATTATGAACAGACATTCATTTGGATGTCACCAAACTTTTCCAACTACCCTCGTAAAATTGATCACAATAAAAAAAAAACTAATTATTACAATCTTTTTAGCAGCACTACTGATAAACTAAAACCCCCAGTCCAGAAAAGTATAATATATATAATTAAGTTCTATTAAACAGTGCCATATTTCCGGTAACAACAGATACGAGCCAGCTTTATTTATGATTGATGATCATACTAAAGTTCATATAGTAAATCACCGCAAAATCTGGCGATTAGACAACTCATGACACCAAAACGTAAAACGGGTTGCATACAGCGAAGTGAAATATTCCCGAAAATATTGATGACATATTTTAATTTAAAAACAAGCATCATAAATACCAACCACATGTTTGAATGTTATGACATACAAAAAAAATTAAAATTCTTAGTTCCTATTAATAAATTTTATTATCAAAACAAAAACATCCTCTTGACGTGCAAGACTAAATTAATAATTTTACAACGGAAATAAGAAATAAACGGCAAGAAAAATCCACGTAAACCACCATGAATAAAATCCATTGAAATTTATGATTCACACAGGTGTCTTGATGAGAAAACGGAATAGCGGAATCGTTCCTGAGTTCGTATTACATCACGAGTTTTAAACGGCTCCCCTCCCGCACAAACATTTAACTCTACTAATTACATACACAATAATAAACAATGTTTATGTTTTTTTTCGATACAATAATTTAAATTACCTGATTGAATTGTAAACACGACACAACCCTCGAATCGCGAAAAATGATGTGAGCCTTACGCCATATTTAAAAATCACTTTAATAGCCAAGCAACACCCCGCCTACTAGACGTGATGAGTGAGCCGAATGCCAGTTTACGCAACCCTTCGCACAAATTAACTAAATTTGAACGTAAATAGCTTTAAATTGTCATGTCGGTGGTGATAATATGTTAATACGGATAAATTAGAACACGCTGCGGGTCAACAATGGGGGTTTCGATATTGATTTATAGAAATATATCGATTGGAAAAGCTAGGGTAAATGAGTCGACGACCCTAGACACCGCTAATTTCGCTTGTTTCACCCGAACTACGCCACGGAATCGCACGAAAATCACATACGTGATAGAAAACAAGTTTACAAACGAGATTATCATTTACCTTAATTAAGCGACACCATCAGATCGAAAGGGTTAAATCCCTAAACAGGATAACTAAACACCACAACACTTCAAGACGCCATGTCAGCAAATCTTCTGTCTCTGTCGAGTTCGGAAGTTATCGGGGTAGCTCGGGGTACAAAGAACCGCGAAGTCTTTGAATGTTTTTAGCGCACGGAATAATATCTCTTGTTTTTCCCTTGTGATACCCGCGGATATAATAATAAAAGACACCGTTATGCATACCTTCCTATTATGTACGATTATTATTTCACACGATTTGCGGTTTGGGTTTAGTTTTTTTGCGAGCAAAATTATAAATGCATGGCCAACTAACGTCGAATATTTCAACGCTAATTAAATTCTGATTGGAATTTGCGTGTTCTTAGAACTGTAGCGATTAAAGTACACAAATTGATGTTGAATAATATGTAGCGGTGGGTTGATAAAATCTCGTTTAGTTTTGAGGTGTATTTAAAAGAGATAATCGCGATGAGTTTAATTAAAACAACGATGACATGCGCTATGGTTCTGAGGGTGTGCGCAAAACACTTAAATTCTAAATCACTTACGCAATACTTTGTCCTTGTGAATTTTAACAAGTAAGCCGTGCCAGTGTTTTGTCGTATCACGATAGTTCACTATGTGCACTGCATGTGTGTTACACACCACTAAATCGAAATGACAGTTCACGAAAAACAAACAGATTCGTCGAAAAACAAAACCCACTTGGCGAGGGTGTATCAGTTGATCACATCGTCATGTCTCAGGGTGTGTTCGTACCTCACAGTGGTGTACACCCTTCTACGAAACCGACTAAATGGAAATCGAGATTCGGTCGGCGAGTCGAGCCCCGCGCAACTGTGGCTGAGAATTTCACCCCACCACCACCACGTTTGGCCGCTGTGACCTTGGGAGTTGTGGATGCCCAGGCGAACAGATGTTTACTGGGTGTGATGGACGTGCCGGCGTGATTCGTACACGTTTGACCGACTAGATTTTGAGCTCTTACATGGAGGGCTCGAACAATCGACCAATTTATCACTGCCTGGGTGTGTTGGAGGCGTTCGCGGCGCGTTACTTTACAGGGTGACTGGACGAAAACGGGGATACACGTGCATACGAAGTAACGTGGGGTGGTTGACCCCCCTGAAAAAGAGGACGACTTTTTGACTCTTCGTAACACTTTTTAAAAGAATGCTTGTTGCTTGCTGCCCGTATGTGATGCTCAGTGAAGATACATAATAAGGGTGGGTGGGACTACTGGCGCATCTTTATTGAAATTGACTTTGTATTGTCATCCGCGTATGATGATCTAATTTCAAAGGTGTATCGTTTTACGGAATGAACAAAATCAGGTGTCAACAGGTGAATTCCCCCGAAGACACCGAATCCTTACTAATAAAACATTAAAAACATGTTAACGGATTAATTTTAAAATGACGAGTTTTGGTTTCAATTTTCTATACCTATATAGGGTGGCCTCAAAAATAGTTGAAAGAATTAAATTATTTTTTATTTTGTTTCTGTTCCATTGAGAACGGGATTTGATTTAGACGATAAAATGTTTGGAAGTTTTGAAGTATACAAACTTTTTTACAAGTTGGTGGTATTCCCAAAAATTCCTCAATTACAGTTTTTCGCCGAAATGAAATTTGTATAAAAGTAACATATTTTTTAAATAAACATCGAGTTAATGTCATACAAAACGTGAAAAACAATTTTTACTTCTGAGTAGGTATTTTAGCGAAAACGACAAGGTAGTCACCGAAAACAAATCAAATATTTAAAATTGAACAAAAAACGAAAAAATGTTGCACAACTATTGAAAAAATGTTTTTATAGAGTTTTAATGTTCACATGCAAAGTGATAAGTCTATTTAACAAGTTCAAAAGGTTAGTTCAGGGAATTGCTAATTACAAAAAATATGACAGAAACCATATTAAATAATGAATGCACACATAAATGGTCCTAACAGATGTTCTGAGAAAACAAAATTTACAAGTTAAAGGTACAAACTTTCGAAACTCTACCCGTCTTACTTTAGTTACATTACGAAAATAGACCTCTGCATAGTATCTAAACACTTGAAGAGGAAATGGCTAACTGGAATAAAAATATCACTAATTTTTGTAACATAATTCTATTGTTCATTAAAAATTTTTTAGGTTACCGGTTGTTCTAGTTGTTATATGCTTTTTAAAAAAAGTTTCTTATTGCATGTTAGATTCCAGACATTTCAGGAATGGAATAAATGCAAAATGTCAAAAATGTCGGAAATTTTAAAAATGGAAAAAATGTCAGAGATATCAAAATTTATAATAATTCATAAATGTCAAAGTTAGAAATGTCGGAAACGTCAAAAGTTGAAAGTACTAAAAATGACGTTTAAACCCATAGAAGAGGGTAGCTCTTCTAGACTCTTGGAGTTAGAGTTACCGTTTTTATATTAAATTTACTAACTTTGAGGCTCTCGGTGAGGACTATTGCCCCCATCACCCCCACTTGGATCCGCCCATGGTCAACTATAAGTTTCATTGATACCATTGTGTTTGTTATTTAATACATACATAGGTAAAGCAGAGGCGTACCCATTGGAGGCATTTGGGGGGTTAAAGATCCCCGCCTCGAAATTACAAAACGTTCGTCACGACATCTGCATTTACAGTTACTAAGTGGTCATAAGGAAGAAAGGTAATCTAATCCTTACGCATTTAGAACTACTGTACAAGAGATTATTAATAAAATATAATTATTAAGTATTCCTTTTTTCTGTCAGCTTCTTTTTAAACTTGAAAAATTGACTTGGGGTTTAGTGAAAGGAGATTCGTCCCAACAGAGTTTCATGACATCTTTTGTATTAATTATTAAAAAGGGTGTAAACTGTCAATATGTCAAAAAAGGTAGATTTTTATTAATATTATAACAGTTTTCTAGTATATATTAATATATAATATATTTTTCAAACAGAGTAGGTATATATTTTTGAAGAATTTTCTACTATATATTAGCAAATATGATTAAAAAATATTTCTTTATTATTCAAACAAACATTAAGAAATTCACCACCGAGCCCTTGTAAAGATTTGCAAATTACATTTTTCCCTCAATGTCCTGGTGAAACAAATAATTTTGCTTAATTTGTTTTTTAAGTAATCTGTTTTTTTAAGACAGTTTATGAATTATGTGTGATGTTTTTTTGGAAATTTGGACACCTCCCTCCCTCTTGATGATGTGAGATTTTCATTATGAGATTTAATTAACTAACTTTATTTCATTACTTCCCATATTTTGATTCATGATCTAGGTTAAGCGATAAAAATCACTAATGATGGCGGAATCCTTCCATCTGGATCGGTTTAATATACTATTTGCAAAAATAATAAAAGTTGACCTGAGCTTTCTATTGACCACCCACCCCCCTTTGCATGAGAGTTGGTGAAATTTTGCCGGACCTCTCCTTCCTTTTGGGAGCTCACGTATTTAATGGACTGACTCAGTTTTTGGCTGACTGTCCACTGTCCAGTCAACAATTTCAATGAGTTTAAACATCAGATTTACTGTTTTTAACCAGTAGCCCAGAATTAAAAAAAACAATTTTACAAGTAAGCAGCACATTAATAAAATAATGTAGTTAGTTTTATTTTTTAGTAGAATCCATAAATCAAAACAAAACAACGACACATTTTCCATGAAAATTCCGTCTTAAATTTGTGCAATTTAATTTACATTTATGAGACACGTTTAAAATGATTAAACCGTGGAAATATAGTTATTCAAGGACATTTAATCAGTCTTGATTGATGGTAAAACATTTTGGCACGAATTCATTATTTACACTAATGTATGAAGAATATATAAAAACTATTCAAAATTTTAAACTCGTCTCAAGTATTATACTTTATTATGAAAATAAACGAAAGTAAAACAAAATGAAATTAAAATACCATCTGGGTGGTCTAATTATCAAGTAAAGTGCTAAAATATTCTTAGAAAACAACATTTTGAATTAGTCTCGTAAACATGCTCAAAAAGGTGAAGGAGAACTAAATAATGAACGATTCGAATATATACCTCTATAAACTCTCCAACTAAAACTCTACCAACTTACAACTGAAACAGAAAGTAAAACGGATATAAAAATCCCTAATATGGTCATATAGCATGCAAACATAAAATGCTAGTCAAAAGATAATGAATCTATTTTAGTAGCCTTTCGACAAGTGAAATTATAGGCGAAACCCCTCATCATTTGCGCTACCATTAAAATATCTAAATCTTGAAAAATTTCTCTGTGAATCCTATTTTAGAAATCCCTGAAGCTTTTAAAGGAAATATGTTAATAGATTTTTAAGTTCTTACACACTTAAGTGACTGGTTTCCCTAAAACATCAACATGTCACTATTTGAGTTTAAATATCTATTCATATTATTTTGTCTATTCATTGGGTTTTCTCTCCTCCAAATTTTTTCCTGTAACAGATAAGTATTTAAAAATTGTATATGTAGAACAAAGTGTAGTAAGGCAATTTCGTAAAATTGCCCGGATTAATGGCTGTCTGTACAGAGATTCTTCCTCACAGTTTTTCTGAGAGAAAGAGATGTCTATAAAAAGATCAACCAGTATTCCTGTATATAAGTAATGTATTGTATATTGTGTAATACTTATCTGTGTATGGAGACGTTTCAACTCCGAGTCTGGAGTCGTTGTCAATCGTTTAGTGTTTTCGAGGTTTTTTGCTAAAAATTTTCGCTTTGATTTTGAATTTGTTGTTTGTCAAAAAATTTGACACTGACAATTTGTCGTTTGGCCAAACAAATTTTTTGACAAACAACAAATTCAAAATCAAAGCGAAATTTTTTTAGAAGAAAACCTCGAAAACACTAAACGATTGACAACGACTCCAGACTCGGAGTTGAAACGTTTCCATACACAGATAAGTATTACACAATATACAATACATTACTTATATACAGGAATACTGGTTGATCTTTTTATAGACATCTCTTTCTCTCAGAAAAACTGTGAGGAAGAATCTCTGTACAGACAGCCATTAATCCGGGCAATTTTACGAAATTGCCTTACTACACTTTGTTCTACATATACAATTTTTAAATACTTATCTGTTACAGGAAAAAATTTGGAGGAGAGAAAACCCAATGAATAGACAAAATAATTCAAGACCTCCTCAACAATCTTTTCGAAATCTATTCATATGTTTGAAGTACGTAAATAATTTTCCGATATTTCGCTATTTTGAAGATAACGCATCTGATCACAAATCTCGCTTCTGGACAGTATATCGTCTCGTGTTCAAAAGCTCTTGAAAGGCTCGAAACATAAATCATTTGGAAACTTCAATTATCCCTCTAATTTTGTAATAACGTGATTTATAACCTGGGGATCACAAGGTAACCCATAGCACGACTACCGATTTGGGAGCAATTTCGTAAAAATTTCTAGATATCACTATTGTGTTCGTGTTTAAATATATTGCATATAATTATACTAATAGTAAAGGGTGATATGAAACAAACAGCAGCCAATTAGTGGTCAAATAATAATGATGTTTTATATGTTCTTAAGGAAAATAAAATAATAAAGCCGGTTAAAAATCTGAGAAACACGTGAAATTGCACTCACGTTTAACTCATACGCTTGTGAAATTGGATTTGAATTTAATGCCAAAAATTACTCAATTTCTAGATTTAATGTAAAGCGGCCTAGGGTGATTTTTTTCGACTTTTAATTTATTTTTTTTCGGTCCCATCTTGAAACTTAGTTGAAAAGGCCCAAAAAAAATCCCTCAAAGTTTGAGTCCTTAATATTAATATTAAAAGCTCGACCAAGACGTGTAAAGAATTCCCATTGAAAATACACCAAAACTCAGATTTTTTATTTTTAAATTTCTATAGCTCAGCATCAAATCATGGCATCGGTTTAAATATAGACAGATATTTTTTAAAATTGAACGTTCTACAACAGTGCCCGTTGCGGACAAGTCGTACCTTACAGCGGCGAGGTAGTACTGGCTACTAAACTACTAAACTTGATTTTTCACGAAATTCACGTTTTTTTCGCAATTATCTCATAAATGCGTAGATCTACAGGAAAAATGTAAATGAAAAAGATGTAGTATATTCAAATTCTTAAAAAAAAGTCCTATGAACCGAATCGCTAAGATTAACATTTATCGAGATATTGGTTCTAACGTATTAAAAAAAATTCACAGAAAAATCTATTGATTTGATATATTACATGATGCCTTAGAAATAATTTTTATTTCACATTTTCCTTTTTTCTCGTTATTTTTCCAGTAAAGTTTAGATGAGGCCCTATACCTCTTATTTTTCAAATTTTTACGTCTTATAGTTTTGGGAATAAGGAAAGAATGGGTAAATATTTTTATATTTCTGTTAATATCATTAAATAATGTATTGTTTTATTTTCACACTTGGGTTCAATTCAGTTCTTAGATTTAAAAACACAGTCCAACTCACTCTAATTTATTCCCACTACTTTAACACAATTTATATTAACAGAACTATTTGCAATTTATCTTTACTAAACTAACGGCAGTCGAATACTGAATGAATGTTTCCTCAGCTCTCTGTATTTACATATTTCTTTTCGGAATTCTCCCCAACCTCAAAGAGCCGCCAAGATCAGGCTAGATTCTTCGAGAAACACATCAAAGCTAATCCGCCGACCTCGATGGGCCAGCCGAACCATATTTCTAACTCCCCGAAATATCGAAGGAATGTCGCTGCCACGAACCATCGGATGAATTCTCCTAACAATAATTTATTTTAAAAATATGAAAGAAAATGTTTGTATTCGTCATAATGAGCCCTTTGATATATTACATTTAATTCTGTAATTTGCCCTCCAAAATTAATATTAACGGTTTCTCCTTATTTTTCGGTAAAATTCCGGTGAGGCCCTCTATCTCTAAAGTTATTCAAAATTGTAGATCTTAAAGTTGCGGAGAATGGGGGGAAATGGGTAAATGTTTCTATATTGTAACGAGTATTCATCCGATGTCTGGTGCAAACGGCATTCTTCCGATACTTGTGGGAATCCGTGATTTTTGTCTCTCAACCTGAGGCTGGCGGCTGCCGTTAATGGGAATTCGTCGAATTCCCTTGAAGCTTCGAGAACACATGAAGGAAGTTTCCCGATGGATCGTTGACCTTCTAGACAATTCCAAGAATAATATATAAATTCGGAGAGCGGACAGAAGCATTCATTCAATATTCGACTGCCGTATATTTAAGTAGAAATAAAATAGTTCTGTGAATAAAAATTGTGTTAAAGTACTGGAAATAAATTAGAGTAAGTTGGACTGTGTTTCTAATAGAACCAAGAACTGAACTGAACCCGAGTGTGAAACTAAAAACATTACAATATTTTTGTAATTTATGTTAAATATATGAAAAAATATATTTGTGTTCGTCATAATGAGCCCTTTGATTTGATATATTACATGATGCGTTAGAAACCATTTGAATTTTATATTTTCCATTTAAATCTGTAATTGCACCCCAACATTAATATTTGGGGTTTGTCCTTATTTTTCCAGTAAAATTCAGGTGAGGCTCTATATTTTTAATTAAAAAAAATTACGTCTTATATAACAGAGATACAGGGGGGAATGGGTACATTTTTGTATATTTTTGTTAATATCTTTTAAACTAAATATTTTGAAATATGAATAAAATATGTTTGTGTTCCTCAGAATTATCCCTTTAATTTGAAGGTGCGTTTGAAAAAAAAAATGTTTGCCCCCAAAATTTAAATTATTTCTCCATATTTTTCAAGTAGGGTTCGTGAAACGTCCTATATTCACTATTTTTTCCAAAATTTTGAGCTTAGTAGATTCGGAGATGCGGGGGGGGGTACATTTTTAAGCAATATGTACTCCTGATCGGGTCACCTAACCATACAGTGATACCGAATTTCAAACTTTCCGTCAAGTAGTTTGGAGAAAATTACTGTGATGTGAGGGATAGAGAAATCAAGAGAGATATTATAAGGATTTCCGTATATTGTACACATGTAACCCTAAAAAGTATAAAAAATATATAAATATTTGAAAAACATCAAAATAAAAACTCTTCATCTATCACAAATCAAATAAATTCTCTAATTGTTTTTAATAATGTGCAAGGCTTCAACTAGCAGACATAATTCAATATTTGCTTCATTACCCTAATGGATGTAAGATGGGAAGAAACTAGATGTATACTTCGAGGACATTATAATAATGTTCTATACGAGGCAAACGAATTAGCAATGGATCCAATACAAGGACAGTTAGATAACAATTTTAATTGTTAGATCGTTTGAAAAAACATTCACTAGGCGAAAGTACATATATGAGATAATTAGAATTTAATAACATTGTACAACAACAATTTGAAGAATCCACTAGATGTTAATGAAATCTAATGGTATATTGGAGAAAACATAGGACGATGTTTAAAATAAAATAATTAGTTGTGTTATTGATGATGTAAGATGACAACTTTGGACTTATTTTGCATGGTATCTTTTCATGGATGAACATTAGTCCTTTACAAAGGGCTGGCGATGTAGTTAATTATTCTCTGCATTTCATCTTATGGTCAAGGCAAACTTGTTAGGAAAATTATCTGTAAAATATAAAAACTCCTTACCAATATACGAATTAAAAATAACAAATAATGTTCCAGTCTAGAAAACAATGTATGCACTTAAAGAATTAGTACAATGTAATCTGTTCAGTCACTAAATACATTAGGAATTAATAACTGAGGCTTGTGAGGGTATTTTGAATAAACATGCTAATATAAATGCAAAGTCTAGTGTAAAAATATAACTATCATTTTATTTTTTACAAAAAATTTTTATTTTCTCTAATTTACCTTATTTTGTCCACATACTGCATTTGTTACAATAAGTCGATATTAGTCATTTTTAGGATTCCGTATATACAATATACAGAAACCCTTATAATATCACTCAGGATTTCTCCGTCTGTCACATCACAGCCTTTTTCTTCTAAACTACTGGACGGAAGAGGTTGAAATTTGGTATAAATGTATAGTTTGGTGACCCTATCAGAAGTACATATCGTAAAAGAAAAAATTTTGATTTTAGGGGTACTTCTGGGGGGAAAAACTAAAAAAATTATTTGGCCTCCAAATAATAGAATTAAACGGAAAATAAATTATTAGAAAAAAGGCTCATTATGTGAATTACAAATATATCTTATTTTTAAATCATTTGTATAAAAGATATTAACAATAATATTAAACATCCCCTTAATTCCCACTTTAGAAACTACACTATTTAAAATTTGAAAAATATATTTTATTATTATTTTTAAATAATTTGAATAACAGATTTAATAATTTATAATTTAAACTTTGACCTATTTTGCCGTTTTTCTTCCAATCTACAGAGGCTCAAAACTCAGACAGTAGATTATAAAAAGCATCTCTGAAAGTTTATTAGTAAAATAAAACTCTAATGTTACTTTTTGGGGGCCAAATTAAAAAATTAAATACATATGTATTGTGATAAAAATTAAGCGAATCCCAAAGCAGATAAAATAAAAAGTCTATGTGTGGAAAATCAAAGTGTATATTTTTTATAAATTTAAAACGCTTTCTTTAAAAGATATAAGGGTAAATATAAGAAAATGCAATCATTCCCTGCTTGTCTGAAACTGGAATATTCGAATCTTGAAGGTGGTACGGAACCCTAAGTATGCGAGTCCAACTCGCACTTGACCAAATTATTTAAATAAGCTTTTATCAAGTTGATGTGTATGAAAGACATGCTTATGAGACTAAAAACTTTGAAAATACTTATAGTTTAAAAAAAAATAAAAAATACGCTTTAATAGTAAACCGAACTATAAAGTAGAAAATAAATTTGAATAATGAACAGTTTATATTACAGCAATAGAAAGTCGAACAATCAATCATGATTAATTACCTCAAAATAAAAATATAATAAAATTTAAGTTATTAACAGAATAATTCTATTCAGAGTAAAAAGCGTGGGGTGCATGAAATATTAAATTTTACAATTATTCTATTGGAAACTATTTATAAGAGGAGAGTTATGCAAATCTATAAATAATAGGCAAAGACAAAACGATTAGGTACCATTTTCTCCTCTGACTCTCAACCAATTTTTGTTTTGTTTAGTAGCTACTAACGACCTTCAGTGCAGAATGCTAATATTAATTTATAATATTGATTCATTCATTAAATAAAATATAATAAAAATTCATTATTTACGTCCATAATGTCAACGCCAAACAACTGAATGTGCCGCCGCCGCCAGACTCAAAACATTGAGTAATTATATATAGAGGGGCCAATGCTATTATATACTTAGAGCACGTACTTCTGGAAGTGGCATTGCAAGCGTTGTTATTGTTTAGTGGTAAAGTAATGGTTGTATATTATTAGAAATCATTTTTTTCGTGGGTGGCACATAAGCCGTTGCATATATAGGGTATTTAAAATATAGAGTAGACTGCAATTATAAGTAATAAAATAATTATATAGGGAAGTCCATTAGCGGTTGAATTTAGCGGGTTCTTGGAATAGAAAGCGCAGTAGAATTACAGTTATACAGGGTGGTACAAAAAATATTATACAGAGATGTATATACCCATAAGCAGTTATATATATAGAGAAGATGAAATATAGGGTGAGAGGAATTATAGATATACAGGATGATGATAAAAAATGTTAGAAAAGGAAATGATTTATAAAGTAGCCCACGAAGAGTTCCATATATATGATGATTGAAATATATGTCGGAGTAGAATTATAGTTACAGAAGATAGTTAAAAATTTCATAAACAAAAAGAGTAAATAAGGTGGCTCATAGGCAGTGGCATATACAGAATGGTTTACCGGGTGGTTCAAAAATGTTAAAAAATATTATGCGGTTCCATGAGTAGTTGCATATACCGGGTGGTGGAAATATATAATGAGATGGAATTATTATAATGAGGATTTTAATAAATGTTAAGAATTGAGTGCAGTTATAGCTATACAGGGAGGTTAGAAAAAATAAATTTGTAGGGTAGCCATTAGCGGTTGAATTTGTTGTCATATTAAATTAAGAATTACGAATTTGAACACAAATAAAGTCCTATGAATTATATCTGAAAAAAAAAATTAAATTTCGTTACTTATTTGTAGAAGCGAGATTTAAGACAAACATTTAGGATTTTCGAGGAAACTATCTCACAGAGGTTCCGAATCTGGATCCGTTCCGTGTAATTGCTGTTCTCCCTAAAGACCTAGGATAGAATGTCACGATAAAAATTCAGGTTACTTAACCTGCCAGAGATATTGACACAATTGGTCGAATTTCGACCAGTGGGCAACAGCTAGTATAATGAAATGCACCCCACGCTTTTTACTCGGAATTGAATTATTCTGTTAATAACTTAAAATTTTATTATATTTTTATTTTGAGGTAATTAATCATGATTGCTTGTTCGACTTTCTACTGATGTAATATAAACTGTTCATAATTAAAAATTATATTCTGCTTTTTAGTTCGATTTGCTATTAAAGGGTATTTTTTTAGTTTTTTTAACTACAATTATTGACTTAATAACTTAAATAGCAGAGTAATTTTGAAACTCAATTTACTCGAAAACCATTGGAAATATTGATTTGGAAAAAAAATAATATTTTTTACGTAAAATTGTTAAGGTTTTATAAGTTTGTAGAGAAAATTGTAAAAAATGGAAATAAAAAAAATTACGGCCCGAAAACCCCCTTCACCAACCTAAATAGGATACTGATGATGTCGAAAAATGGAGTAGAACATGTTTTTTAACGTAAAGAGTTTTGTTTGAGCCCTTTTAAGGGCATATAACATCCTAAGGATGAATTTTAGGGCACATGTTAATTGGGAATTTTAATTATTTTATTGAGTTCTATACACAGCAGAAGTTTGTAATCCTATTATAGAAACACCCTCTATAATATTGACGCCACAATTATTTAAAAAACTTCAGATTTAACCCATTTTATCTCAAATTTCCTGTATAGCACTCGGTGTAAACCTTACTTCAGTTGTAACTTAATAGTGCTAAACACGATTTCCATACAAGAATCCAAGTTTGTCATAAATTCGTTCTTTTCATTTTCATTTAACAAGATAATGACTACGCTTAAGATTCCCATGAGTTTCGAATACAAGAGTACCCCATGAAAAAACTCACATTTCTGGTACCGTTTCGAATCGAATTTACATACAGTTTCGACTGAAAGATCTGATGAAAAAGGTAATTTAATACCGAAATAAATTACCGAAAACTATTGTATAACGCCTAGATACAGAAAACCGTACTACTTATACCACTTTAGTTTCCCTCTTCAGTTTGTTCTCTTCACGGAGGTTATTGTCCACCATGACGAGATATCGCCTCTGCAACATGTAGATTAAAATTCCGAACTTTTTGATGGAAGAGCTCTGAATCGGTTAGTTTGTTACTATTGTTCAGCCCTAGAAAGGAGAAACTTTGTACATTGTGCAACGAAATAAAGAAAAACACCTCAATAGTGAAATAAATTGTGTAGAATTGTCGACGGTAATTGAGTTTTGATTGATGAAGAAATTTACCCTTAATGAATTAAGTTTCTCTTTATTCATCCCACTTTAGATAATGGACCTTTATGTGAAAATAATGTACAAGGCGATTTATGCAACCAATTGTAATAAAATTATAATAGTTTACTTAGGGTCTGTTTTATGCATATCTAATTACTGATTGCCATAATAGGCATTTTAAAGTAATTACTTTTTAACGAGAAACTTTCTTGAAATGACAGTATACTTTCGAATATTAAATAATTGTAGCCTTTTTAATCATTTCTTCAAGTGCAAGTTGGCGTGGCATTCAAAGGGTTCCAGACTACTTTTCAGATTTGCTATAATCTACGTAAATCATATATTGTTTTATGTTTCTAGTAATTTGTACAGATAAATAACACATTCCATGTTGTAGGTACACCAGGAAGTTTTAATGAACAAATTTTACATTTTTTTTTGAAGTAGGTGCCAAGCAAATTCCTGGTTAGGTACCTAACATTGAATGTGTTGTTTATTTTCTAGAGTTGTATTTTGTTATAATTATTTTCAGCTTTTTAGTTATAGGTGGAAGTCGGTTATATATATTTTTTAAATGTTTTATTTTCAACTTTTTAGTTTTTTTTTGGTAGTTTTCATTCTTTATTTTTTATTTTGTATGTATAACCTTAATAGACAGGTAACATCGAAAGCCTCAACATTACACAATGATACATTTTCATTTAAATTGAAAGGTAAATGTTTACGAACAAAATGTACTAGTACGCGTTGACGCCCAAAATATATGTATGCCTTATCGACCACGCCATGTAACCTTGTTTAAACTTTTTTTGACCACTCTGTATGACTATAGATAATTTCATTCCACCCTATGTACCAACCATCCTGTACATACAACTGCCCACGGACAAGCATAATTTGTTTGCTGCCTTCTGTAAACTATAGGACGGAGTAGAATCCATCCCATATTTACGGAGTCAAATCCATCCTATATTTGTGGGTTACCCCATAAATTATTTCAATTTTAACATTTTATATTATCGTCCTGTGTAACATTAATTCGTCTCCACACGTTATGCAACTTCTTATGGGCTATTAAATAAATATTTTTAAATAACACTGTATAAATATAATTAAACTTCAGGATATATTTCAACCATCCTGTATATGATTTGTTTACGTCCATATCATATAACAGTTTTTTAATCACCCTATATAATTTTAATTTCACAATTTTTCCAACATTTTTTTATCACTACACTCTATATTCCAACAATCCTGTGTATACGGCTAAACGGCCTAACCTATATTTCAATCATGATATAAATGCAATTCCTTCTATCAGTTTACTTTGTGATTTTGTTTGCTATAACTATGTCATTTCGATGAAATTTTTGATAAGAATTTTGGACTTTTTGGCAATTTTCTGCAAAACTGCAAGTTGCACGTCGCAGAAGTATATGAGATCACCTAGGGATCTTCCTTAATTGATTAAACGTTAAAAAATTATACACATCCATAAGGAGTTTTCGAAAAATCGACCAATATGTTAGGGATATTGGTCGATTTCCATGCATGCATGTGTTAATTCACAAATTTCATCACTTTACCAATAGAATTCTTTTCCCAAATTTGAAGTTTCACCAATCCGGATATATACTCTATTAAACAAAACTATATTCATACAAAACAGTTAACCACAGGAAAAGAAATCAGGTAACAAACATTCAAAAAAAATACGTGACGAATTGATAACCTCCTCCTTTTTGGAAGTAGGTTAATAAAATCAGCAGGGACCGAAAAATTTGGTTGTATACTTTAAAAGCTATATTTAAAGTATGCTTTTTAAAATTATAAATAATATACATTTTATTTCTCACAACGAGTTTTTTAAATTGCTCTGTTACATGATTCACTTGAGTATCAGAATATTTACTTCACTTTTCTAATTTGGCCACCAAAATTAAGCCGTGAGGTCGCATTTCATCTTTTTTAATTTATGCTCAATTGTTTCGGAGAAAAGGAGGGAGAGGGTCAAATTTTAAAGTTTAAATTGGTTAAACAAATTATTTTAAAATACACGTAACATATAGTTGTATTTCTTTATGCCGAGCCCTTTCATATGTTATATTACGGATGCGCTTGAAATAATTTATACTATGTTTTCAATTTAATTTTATAATATGCCTCTCATAATTATTATTAGAATTTTCGGTTTAATATTCCTGTAAATTTTGATGCACTATATTTCAACTTTCTACTAAATTTTAGATTCGATAGTTTCGGTGATAAGGTGGGATTAGGTCAATTGTTGTATATATTCCTTAATATCTTCTAAACAAATTATTCTAATCATATAAAAATATAAATTTGTATTTCCCGTTACGAGCTCCTTCATTTGAAATAATGCATATTGGGCTTCAAAAAAGTATTTTATTCTTTATTAAAGTGTATAATTTTCACCTCGAAAAAATACTAGGATTTTCTTTTTATTTTTCTGATAAAGTGTAATTTCCTGTTTTTATCAAAATTTTAGTCTCAGCTATTTTCGGTCATAAATAGGGGAAATAGGCCGATTTTTGTATATTTTTGTTGATATATGTTTAAAAAATCAACATAACGAGCTCTTTCATTTGATATATTACATGAATAATTTAAGAATTCTTTGTATTTGGGACAAACACATTATTAACAAACTTAATAATAAAAACAAAGTAAGAGATACATTATTGAAGTCTTTTGGGGTTAAATGACACAGGTAACATCGTTGGTTTAATTTCATGTTAGTTATAGAATTTATAGTTTTTCCTCCAATCATACAAAGAATTAATTTATATCTTAATTAATTTTAGTTTATGGAGAAGATTTTAGAATTTTTATTTAATAGCTGTCGAATTACACTGTTTATAATATTCAACAAACTGTCGACGACATAGATGACATTCTCAGAAGATGAAATTATAAATGGAAAAATGATTCAAAAATATTTTCGTTTTTTTTTTTAATTTTATGTTTTTAATTATTTAATAAAAAGGAAAGTAGCACATAGTAGCAACTGAAATGGAGACATATATTATGCTAAGATGTATAAGTTGATTATAATGTTTGTAAAGTTGTCTGATTCTAATAAATTCATAACTTTCTACGCAAATAAAATAAATCTTTGAATAAAATTTAAGTTGTATATTAATTTTATTCTATTTATTACAAGCAAACTTGAAAAAGTAAAAAATGAACTCTAGAAACACAGATACATACCCTGAGGTTCACAATACATGATAACATGTTACACCAAACACTTTTAAAACACCATTTTGTTTTAAAAAAATTAATTTAAACAATGGTCAATTTTTATGTTGGAGACGATACTTTGTCGTAGTGGTTAACAAATTAAACATTCATTTAAAATGTTATGAGAACTGTTGTTGGATTCAATAAATCAATAAGTTTCAAAAAATATAGTCACGTAACTGTCACAGCCAACTTCGTATTTTGGGGTTTTGATCGAAAATATTTGAAATTCCGCCAGGGTGCGCCTCCTAGAAATTAAATGAATTTTCACTTGGAAAACTGCGCGGAAAATTTTCATGTTTATTCTGTTTTTCCAGAAATGTCCCTAGCAGGTGTAATGCCAATTTTTTTGATAAAAATGTTTGATTATTATAGTTGGCATGACTCAAAAATTATTCAAAAATTAAACATTTTCCCTACATGTTCATATATCGATTTCAACTCTTAGACCCATTTCTACCTTCCTGCCAAAAAGATTTTGGTGATAAAATCGATGGTAACGTTTTATTAACACGGTACTACTCAGAAAGCAGCACTTTTTTTTCGTTTGGAAAATTTAATTTTCACAGGAAAAATCCCTTAGGAAACCCAATTTTTTTTTCACGAATTGTATGTACCTCAAATAACATTTCAGTACTCCAGAAGGCAGGATTCGGAATATCGTGGTTGAACTTCTAATTTAGATTTCTCGATCTAAAAAAAGTGAGTTAAAAGATTCGCAAGAATGCCAAGAGAATTTTAAAGTGCAATAACTTCAGATGAGTTTCAAATTGGGTTTACACTATTTAATCGCCATACATCATATTTTTAACCGACTTCCAAAAAGGAGGAGGTTATCAATTCGTATGCAACTTTTTTTTATGTATGTGGGGCGATTATTCTAAAACGGCTTGGGCAATTTTGATGATTTAAACTGCATTATATTAAGGAACATTACAGAAAGGTCCCATATAATTGTCTATAACATGAGATTTACGGTTTTCTAGAAAATCATAAAAAAAGTAAATAAGGGACTAGATTTTCATTGAATCTTCACTGTTTTCTCTAAAAGTGCTCACGCAATTTGAATATTATAAATTGTATTATACAAAGATATGTTCTAGCTTGATTCCGTACATTTTTCTATAACGCAAAACATACTATTTCTCTGAAAATCGGAAAAATATATGCAAAAAAACTGTAAACATCATGGTAAATGTCAAATTTTTATCATAAATATCTAGTTTAAATGTCATGATATGCCATGAAAGTATATCAGAGTGTATTTAAGGGTTTTCAATTGAATGCATTTGAAAGTCACTTTCTGTTAGAGACGAAGTTATAGTCGCGTGAAATGGCAGAAAATATTCCGTCAGTTTATCGAAAGGAAAATATGTCGGCGAACTCTTCTATATGGTATACTGTTGAAGGTGTGTGTGTGCGTGCATGTGATATTAGGTGGTACATAAGCCGTTGTATACATAGGATGGTTGAAATATAAGTTGGAATAGAATTAGTTATACAGGGTGTTTCTAAAAATATTCTATTGAGTGGTACATAAGTAGTTGCGTATACAAGATAGTTGAAATAAGAGTGGAGCAAAACTAGAGTTATACAGAGCGGATATTTGCATTATAGGACGGAAAATAAATACAGTTTTACAAAAATCTTTAAAAATTGTCAGAAGTACTTGAATATATAGGATGGTTGAAATATAAATTGGAGCAGAATTACAGATATATAGGGCGGTTTAAAATAGTTATAAAGTTTGGAACATAAGTAGTTGCTTATACAAGGTGTTTGAAGTAAGGCTAAAATTATTGTTATTCAGGGTGTATCAAAAATTTGTTATATAAGTTATATAAGCATAAGCAGTTAGGATATTTGAATTATAGAACGTAGGATGGGTTATAATTCAATAGTGTGGAGAGGATTTATACTTATACAGGGTGGTTTTAAAGAATTCAGGACCGGTGTGATATTGTATTAAGTTGAATTATAGTTGTACAGGGTGATTCAGAAAATGATTCAATAAGTTATATATAATATATTTATATTAAAACAAATAAAAAAGTTAAAATACATTTGGAAAATGTAGACAAAGAATACAAATTAGAGAGAGAGAACGAGAAACGAAGAAAGAGAGAGAGAGGTAAGAATACGCTAAAATTTTCAATTGCATTATACCTTAAATCAGATAAAAAGAAGAAATGTGTGAAAATAGTGATTGATTGCACACAACAGTTTTTATTTTAAGTCAGCTGAAGTCGGTTCTTTTTTAAATATAAATTATATTACGATAAACATTATTGGCGTTTAACTATATTCTCAAATTTGACAGAAACTAAATAGGTATATCTTTAAAAAGATCTACTTAATGCATGAGTTAGCATTGTTAATAATTGTTCCTCAATTAATCATAAACAACTTTTTTTAAAATTTTGCGTACATAAGAAAAAACACAGTTAAGCTAATTAAATTGTTGCGATACATAAAGTTCGGAAAGGGTTAACGAATATCTACAGGATGTCGCGATGGTGCTCTTTCATAACAATCACGACAAACTTCTGATAATTGGCTTCGAATTCATTGTTTTTTTGTGATGTTAAGTGCCTAAACAAGGTAAAAGGAATGCATTGTGTTATTTGGGTATAAAGGATATGTTTAATTAACGTATCACAGCAGACAGGATGATTTTGAAAACATTGAACCTTATATTTGGGCAATTAGAGAAAGCATTGTTAATTAACATGAAAATGAAATATAGATCGTTTTATTTCAGTCGATAATGAAGAAAAATTAAAAAAATGTTTACTGTCATTAAGAATCATTAACAAACATCTTAGTACTCTCTCGAATTTCGTGTTATCAAATCTTACAAGTTAAATTTGGCCACCTTTTGATATTCAATTAAGCCGATATTTTACATATATATATGTCAATCTGATAGCAATGCAAATATTATATAAAGGCAACTTTGAAAACGATATAGATTAGACCACTTGGCATTTTCTGGAAGTAATCTAAATCGCTTGTTGCTATACGAGTCTTATTTATATAAAATGAAATGAATTAATGAAAGTAATAATATTGTTCTCGCTAACAATAATGTGAACATTAAAAAATTTGAACAATACATTACCAAATAGGTTACTAACCGGATGTGGAACCATTTTGTGGCCAGCCAGTTAACCTGATTTGACACTTAATGATTTTTTGTGGGGAACGTGAAATCTACAAGTACGGTTTCCAATTGAAGAATAAAGTATTAGCGCTAACATGCCTTGAGTATTATCTGCAATGTAGGTTTAAGTTTCATTTTTAGTGTTCCGTAAGTCTGATGAACCGAAACCCTAATACGATCACATAAATACTTAAATAAAAAAAATATATAGAGCATAACTCCAAATTTACAAGAAAACAACTGAAAATAAAATATTGTCAAACGAATGGGGAATACAAATATACTCACTGACAAAGAAATTGCAATGTTTTTTCATGTGAACTTTCATTAATTAATAAAGTAGTCGTTTTTTGCTTTTTTCAATTTACCCAAAAAAAAACTGTTTGATGGGATTCAAAAATTAATTTAAAAGAGGTCGAATTATTGGTTTACGGAAGGCGGGACTTACAGTTTGAGAAATCGCTAACCGCACGAACAGAAATCCAACTACAGCTATGAAATGTTGTCAAACATGGTTTGATAATAGCCAAAATTGGAGAAGAGTAGGCACCGGACGTCAAAGGGGCACAAATGAAGTTCAAGATCCTCGTCTAAGACTTATGGCCTATAGAGACAGATTTTCGAAAATTCGAAATTTGGCTGAATAGTTAAGAGAACAAGACCATCTTGTAAATGTTCGAACGGTTTACTGCCGTATAATGTCTTTTTGACTCCAACACTATTGACCCCATCTTGTGCTACCTCTGACCGCTGGGCATCGACGGCAACAATTACAGTGGTATAGAGAACGACTACATTGGAATATGAGATGGCCAAAGGTCGTTTGCTCTGATGAATCTCGATTCTGCTTGGGTGGATATGAGGGCCGAAGAAAGGTTAGATGACGTCGAGGAGAAAGACGTCAACTTGAATTTGATGTTAAGCGACATGTACATCGAGCAGTAGGCGTTATAGTATGGGGTGCTATTGCACATGGCAGTAGTTAGTCTTTGTTCGAGGCAACATGACAGCGTAACGTTATCTTCAGTAAGTAGTCAAGCCGGGTGTACACCCTTACTTTGAGAGAGTTATAGTTACAACCGCAGCGGGAAGGTCTGCTTCCCCAGGACTCTTCGTGCCGCAAGCGACTAGTACCAGCTTTAACTTTGGTTGAAGGAAGTGGTCAGACACCTCAAACGTCGGCATCAGCTACTGGTCACCACTCTGCTTGGCTCGGTCGTCCGATCACTCTAACCTCAAGCTCTAGTGTACGCCCCCCAGTGTTAGCCACTGTTACAGCATTTTCTAAACCCAACGCAGTCGCAGCAGTCGCCTGGTATGGCGTATAGACCCAATCAATTCGAAGACCATTCCTCTAACAATACTTGGCCTTATGTTGCTCAAGTTAGGATAAACATTTTTGAAGAGACCCATGTGAATTTGTTGTCATGACCGCCCAGATCCCACAATCTTTCGCCCATAGAACATGTTTGGAATATGACTTTGAAGGTTCTAAGACATGAAATACAGGTAGCTTGAGATAGAATTTCTCAAGAAAAAAGAGACCACCTTATTGAATCCATGCCAAGACGTATTGGGGAGTGTATAGATAACTGCGGTGGACAAACACATTATTAACAAACTTAATAATAATAAAAAAACTAAACTACTTGGTATTTTTCATTCAAATTTTAACGTTTACTCCTTACTATAGCATCTATGCGTTACCAAAACCATAGTAATTTTATACATCCCTTCTGGGTGTTGCGATGTCTTTATCAGTGAGTATATTTACTTTTAAAATTTTAACAAATATATTATCTGGGCCAGTTAATCGTTTTAAAATATTTTTATATGCTTACAAGTTAATAGCTACAACCTACTGAAACAAATATACACAATATTTGTACCTGAAGTGAAAGTGTATATTTTGTACTAATTTAAGTTATTTTCTCAAATTATTGTAATTGACAACTTCGACAGTTTTTAACGCTTCTAGCTTGACTAATATAGCTGATATACCGGGTGTTAATTACGTCCAGGGGCGGCTGAATATTTGCTAAAGTACTTCATTTCTGGAAAATGTTAAGGTCGTTCCTTTAGTAGCTTTGACCAAGGAATCCGATGGTAACCTTGAATTTGACCTTGAACCTCATTCTTGAGATTATTTTGTGGTCAACCTCATTTTTTTAAATAAGAATCTCTAATTTTTATTGCGGAATCGGAAATAGCGGGAAATTTTACGTCCGGACATATATTGAAGTGAGGTTGAGGTAACCCCCAGAGGTCAAATAGAGGTCAAATAATTCTTCTGACTTGACATTTCTTACTCGGGGGTTTTGAAGGTCGCTGAGTTCAAATCAACTAACGAAATTTAGAATTTTTCTAATCCAAGATGGCGAATTCCAGATGGCGGTTAATAATCATAGAAATAGCACATTGTTGGTTGGAATATCTTACTCGGGGGTTTTGGGGGTCGCTGAGTTAAAATTCTAACGTAAAATTTTCCACTCCTTTCGAATCCGGTATCAAAAATAAGGGTTTCTACATGAAAAAATGAAGTTGACCTCCAAATGACCTTGAGAATGAGGTGTAAGGTCAAATCCAAGGTCACCGTTGAGTTCCTCGACAAAAATTATCTTGGGTATGACCTTTGTATTGTTTTACCACTGAACTCGCGAGATTTTTAAGAATTCATTTTTTAACTTCTATTTGACCTCTAGGGGTTACCCCAACCTCATACGTCAATACATACCCGATTGTAAAATTTCTCGCTCTTTCCTATTCCGCAATAAAAAATAGGGGTTTTCATTAAAAAAATTTGGTTGCCCTCAAAATAACCTCAAAAATGAGGTTCAAGGTTAAATCCAAGGTCATCGTCGGATTCCTTGGTCAAAGCTACTAAAGGAATGACCTTGATCTTTTCCAGAAATTAAGTACGTGCAAATATTCATCCGTCCCGGGACTTAATTGACACTCGGTATGATATATTTAAGAAAAATTGAAGTCTATATAGAATTCTATACTCCCTTGTTAGTCTAGGATGTATCAGTAATAAATAAAATAATACAACCGATCGGTCAGATGTAAACTACTGGTAAACATTCACAAGGAAAACAATACAGAATGAAGACTATGGAAATATCGCTAAAATTTGTCACATTTAGCAAGGTCAAGAACCAGATGTCGCATTCGATAACATAATACCTGAAATGATAAAAACACTGAGAGCCGAAACTAATTCAATAGCTACCTACTGAGGAGACAAACTCCAGAAGTTGAGTTCATCGTTACTCACAAAAACGTGACAGAGTTAAAAAAGCTCAATAACTATAGACCCATGAGTTCGCTGTCCCAAACGAATAAATTACTAACAAGAGCGCTCACTAGCAGACGGATGGCAAAAATAAACACTAAGGGTCACGAAAATATAATAAACAACTGAAAATGCAACAAATATAATTTAGATTACATACGACTTTTGTCGATTATGACACTATGTCGAAAGGTAGAAAGCAGGTAGACAGCATTAAAAAAGAACATCTACTTACAGTCAGTGTATATGTAGGTGCGGAAACCAACATCCTCAACAAAGGAGTACAGCAAGGCGATACAATCTTCCCAAATTGTTTATACGAGCACTCGAAAGCCCTTTCAGAAAAGGGAATGATAAAATAATATTTACGCCTTTGATATCCACCGAATATATTCTCCTAATAAGCCATGACCTTACCAAACTGCAAGATATAATCACAGAATTTGACCACCATTCTAAATTAATAGAGTTAACCACTCGTATTAATAAAACAAAGATCACTAAAAAACAAATGAACACCCAACTATAACAATCAATAACCAAAACCAACAAGGGCCATAAACGAAGAATTAAATCTCTCGGCTAGCTTTACATGTCCAAAGAATATCTAAATAGACCGGAAACGTGGCTATTTGAACTGATGACAAATGAACAAAGCTAATCCTAGATTGGAGACCCAGACTCGGACATCGAAGCGTGAGAAGACCCACGACAAGATGGAGAAACGATCTAATTGACAGGCCTGGAACTCAGTGGATGAGAAAACCAAGCGACATATGGCTATGGCATAAAATGGAGAAAGCCTAGATCCAGCAGTGGACTGATATGGGCAGATCGTGATGTTAAGTGAAATCATGTAACTTCTGAACGACTTGATCGATTCGATGATTAAAGTCATATCCTCATCATATATTTATCATAGTTAAGCTACGAACAAATGGAATTATTACTAAATTCTACATTAATGACTCGAAATGATTCATACTCACAGAATATGTTCAATAGACAAACCAAGTAAAGAAATCGTCCAATCTATATAAATCATGGTGAAGTCATATTATTAACTACTTATGTAGTTATAACCAGAAATGACTCATATAGACACAATATGTTTTTGTGGTCAAAAAATGGCTGAGAACAAAAAGAATTGCGAAACGAATGTGCAAGGCCTTTGATCAATTTACTATTAAAAAGCTTAATAATAATATTAAATTTATTGTGTTGGGTAACTTTATTAGTAGCGATAAGGTGACATAAAGTAAGTATTAAATAATATTACAAAATAAATAATATACTTATTTTTTTAGTCCATTAAGAAACGTTTTTCACTAACATAATAATTTGTCAACAATGTGGTCTTAGTTACTTCTCAAACTTGAATTTACAAATCCCAATCAAACATTCACCTTCTAAGAAAAGTTGAAGGGATAGAATATTTACACAATATTAGTTTACCTACTAGAATCTAGTTACTTAACCAAGCCTTGTGTGAGCATACGTTTCAGCGGGTTACGTGTTGTCATTCTATCTTCTTAGTAGAAAAATACCATTCCATTAAATGTATTAAATTGTAGTCATGGGGTAAATGTTTATTTTTGATATCAATATCATGATCGTGTGAAATAAATAGACATACATATTTAAATCGCAGATTCTTACGGAAATGTAAATTATTGTAGTGAATATAAATTCGGCTTTCGAGTTGAAATAATTGGAATTTTAAAAGAGTTTACAGAGTACCTCAAAACTGTTTGTGGGTTTAAATATTTTGTTTTTCAAAAAATAAGATATAATTTTTAGAGTACTAGGTATATCAATTCCTACTAAATAAGTTACATTCATATCGAAAACCTAATTGAAATCCAATTTTTTAAATCTATACTTAAGTTAGTCAAAATAAACAAGAGTGTATCTACTTTTCTCTTGATTCAACTTTTTTGGAAAATTTTCACATATTCGCTGAATATTGATAAAACTTGATCCAAGAAACAGAAATCTTAACAAATAATTATTTATTAATAAAGTATTTTCAAATGTACACCAACCACCAAATTTGTCACTATCAAAATTGGCAAACACTGCACATTCTTACTACATACTACATAAATCACCCTGCCGATTATGAAAAATAAGCAATTTCAAGTTCAAAGTTATAAAATGAAGAAAATTGAGATGGTAAAATATACCCGTTAGAAAATATTTTCTCAAATCCTTGTACTCGATATAAATGCAAATGTATCAGTTTCAACTTCGAGACGATTTGAAGTTCTGTTTAAATGGCAATCTCAAAGAAATTTCTAGAACGATGTTGCTATGCAACAAAACGCTTGATAGCTCGGGGTAGTTTTGTAAGCTAGTGGTATATGGAATAATTTAAAGGAACATCTTTTTAAACGATTTCCAAAAAGGAGGCGGTTATCAATTCGTCGCCACCACATTTTTTTATTGTATGCTCAGTGATTATCAAAAACGCAAATTAGATGATTCAAACGGCATTGTATTAAAGAATATTATGAAAGGTACCATATAATTTTCAATAACGTGAGATTTACGGTTTTCCAGAATTCAGAAAAAACAGTACCTAATTAAGGGAGTAAATTTCAGTGAATTTCAATAAATCTACACTGTTTTCTCAAAAACGGCTCAATTTGAATATTTTAAATTGTACTCTACAAAATCGTAAAAATATTTGCAAAAACACGGTAAACATCAATGCAAGTGACAAATTTTCATCATAAATATCTAGCTTAAATGTCAAGATATGCCATGAAAGTATATCGTACACGGTGTTTGTAACGATTCTCATACCAGTCGAGTGAAATGGTACAAAATATTCTATTAATGTATTGAAAAGAAAATTTTTAGGTGAGCGAGCAATGTGCGCATTGAAATATTGGGCCAAGTAAAATTACAGTTAGACAGATGGGTTCAATAAATCTTACAAATAAATGTGATATTGGGTGGTACATCAGCAGTTCCATATATAGGATGGTTGACATATAAGGGGAAATGGAATTAAAGTTATATAGGGTGGTTCAAAAAATGTTGTATTGTGTGTGTGTGCGTATACAAGGTAGTTGTAATATGAGTGAAGTAAAACCACGGTGTAAAATTAGAAGGTCTTCCTATTCCCACAATACCAAAAACGCGTTCCCTTATGGAGGATTTAAATATGTAATCACTAGATGGCGCTGCGTAGCATGTGTACCATTCAAGGTGATTACCAGTCTGCTGGTACTTTTTTCATCATTAAATTGCATTGTTACACATAATTGTAGCAAATACTGTATATAAGAAAAATCCCTTATTCTATTTTTATTTATAGCAGTTTGAGTTTTTCAAAAAACAAGAATAATGTATATGGTCTGCAGTCTGCCCCTCATTAATTTCTCAGCTTTCGATACTAGTCGGTACTAAGATCATGATAAGGACAATTTTAAATTGGCGAATGTTATTCTCTAACATTTTCCAAAAAGTACTCCTATCTCAAAGTTAATTTCTTTAATACATTATTAGAAAATAAAAAAAAGTCAAGGTTACATATAAATAAAATAAGCAACTAAATTTTGTTTTTCATAAAGTCTGGTGGTTTTTATACTTAACTCTTTTGATTTTTGTGAGTAAACACCAACAGAATATTCTTTATAATAAGGACAACTATATAACTTTGAAAGCAAAAACAGCGAGAAATTAAAAATAGAAACTTTGTTGCCAATATAATCCACTGGCTAATTTACAACATACAAAAACGCAGTGCAGAATACGAGAAGATATTGGAACTCTTTGGGTTTATTGAAAATATTTGTAATTTGTATGAGAGCGAAATTAAAATAAAAAATTAGGAAAGTTAACATTTCAAGTCATTCCTAGTCATCGATGCCGGAAAACCAGAAAAAACAAGAAGAATAGGAAAAGAAAGATTCATAAGAAATATAATTTTGCAAATGCGGTTACGATGATCAACAGTTCGGATCAGCATATATGTAAATAATTCTGCATAGTGGGCTGATCCAAACGAAACACCCTTCCATATCATCAGCCTTGCCACTTCAACTCCAAAATCGTAAATCAAATAAGGGTCGGGTGGTACCTTTAACATGGGATGAAAGTTCATGCCACATATCATTTCAATGGTCATCAAATTCTCTTTTCAATATATCAAACATAATAATTAGGAAATTGTTCTACATTTCTAGTAACATTTATTACTCAAATAAAACGAACGTAAATTCTAATTGCATAGGTAGAAGAAACCATCAAATCTTAAAATTTTATTGGCTGTGAAATTTTGTTTGTGTAAGTGTAAATAATTTATAAAACTTATTGATTTTTATCTTCTTTAGAAGTAAAGGCCTAGTACTTAAATTAACTATTGCAATTTAGTACCTCGTAGGGTTTTGTCTGTTACTATGGACCTTTGGACCTTTCGAGTAGTGATGTGGTGTGTCATCTGTGGATGTATCTAGTGCTGTCAATGTCGGAGAACTTTAAATTTAAACGGGTACAAGTGTAGTTAGTGTCCTAATGGATATTGGGGTAAAAAAGAAATTTGATCCTACACGAGAATTTTGAACTGGTAAGCAATAGAGCATTTGGAGTGCCGTGGTGAGAAACTTTGCTCTATTGGGATTTCGGACTTCGGAGATCAAATTGAAAGCCAATGAAAAACATGTATAAAAGAATATATTTGGAATATATGGTCACGTCGTTGTAAATACATTAAAATGAGTAAAAGCTATAGAATATATTTGGATATAGCCAAACATGGATGAGGCCAGAGTAAAGAGTTTGTCTTAGGAGTTGAACAACGAAAAAATAGCATTATATAATTGCCAGAAAGAAAACATGACGAAAAATATTGAAAATATGTCAAGAGACTGGACTGGAAATACAGGTAATAACATGCATGCCCTATCATACGGACTGGTATAGAGGCCGCTTCATAATCATCCCAAGCTCTGATGATTTAGTAGATCTGGAGTCAATCATATAGGAGACTTAGCCAATAATGTTCAAAATAGAACACAAGTAATACATTAAAAAATTAATTTCTAAATGAACCTTGTTTGTTTCATTTCTATTGGGGGAATTATGAGTATGCATGTCATCTTAAAAGTGTATAGCCAATAAAACTATCTTTTGAGAAGCCGTTTTTCTGGTGTAGAGAATAATATTTTTGAGTTAAAATGAGGATACTGAGAGTATTTGTAGCCCTTGATTACTACGGTAGATTAATATACATATACTAATATACCTAAAGTGACACTGAAAACTTAATACGTTCTTGATCATCATGTAAAGAAACATAAATTTGTTTTGAGAAACTCCATCAAAACGCTTTTAGTTAATGCCGATTTAGAAAAATACTCATGACATTCAGGGGCGGATCCGGACACGTGCTTCCGGGAGGGGGGCGATTTCATGCTTCAGGGGGGGATCATGTACTAAATTTACCTAAATAAAATTTTAAACCAAGATATCTTGGGTTATTACATAAAACATGGTCGTTCTGAATTTTAAATCCATAGAAATTACCTTCTTTTAGGCTCTTGGAGTTAAAATATTACCTCATTTTAATATTAAATTTAGTAACTCTGAGGCTTTCGGTAAATATTTAAAGAGTAACATAAAAAAAGTATACACTATTATATGGACTGGAAGGAGGCCCTTTTATAATCACCTTAAGCTCTGATGATTTAGAAAATTTGAATTGAATCATATAGAAGATTTAACCAATAATTTCAAAATAGAACGCACGGAATTCATTAAAAAATAAAATTATAAATGAACCTTGTTTGCTTCATTTCTACTGGGAGAACAAGGTGGGAGGATTTTAAGTATGCATGACATAGATGTTAAAAGTGAGTCCATAAAACTATACATTGAGAAGCTATGTTTCTGCGGTAGCACATAGCACTTTTGAGTTTAAATGAGGATACTGAGAGTACTTGCAGATTCAACTCTATGCAGCTGTTGGTTTTTACGGTAGACCAAATATACTAATATACCTACAATGACACTGAAAACTTAATTCTCATTCTTGATGATAATGTAAAAATCACATAATTTTGTTTTGACAAACTCCATCAAAATACTTTTAGTTAATGCCAAATTGTTAATTTAAGCCGAATGAAACAAATTGCATATTCAAGCAATCGATAAAAAATGTATAATTCGGTTCATTTCAACATTATTCGAAACATAATTATAATGTACTTTTTTCCGTTACCTAATTGCTGTTACTTTCAACACCAATTTTATCTGAAATCACATTTGTCATGCGATTATTATTCGTGCGCCTGTTTACTTTTCCCTTTCCAACACCACCGACAATTAAGAAATCCCATGCTTACTATTTAATTTAGCCACATAAACAGTTAGACGCCATTAGATTTCATTATAATATCTTAATTTATGCCCATTTATTTCCCAAGCCACCTGTAAAATTACTGTGTGTCATTCCCATTGAACCGCCGGACATTTTTCAAACTGGCATCTTCACAGGGGATCCACTTGTTCCAAACGAAAAAACAAGCGATAAAAAATCGAGATGTGAAAGAAACAAATTCCGGGGTTCCAATGTTACGAATTGCAGGCTGGCCTACGAAAAGCTCTTAAAATCATCATGCTCAAACGGCTAAGCTACAGACCATATAGGTAAAGTGACCACCAACTTCTATAATGATATCGTTGTTAGAAAGGGGGAGGTGAAGCTAAGTCTCCGGGTACTGACGTCTGAATTTGAAGAAGTTATCGAAGAGTAGATTAGCTTCCCTCTGTGGATATAGTTAATGCTCTCATGGTGGAAATAGCTTAAATTTAGACGACTACAAGTGTGGTTAGTGTCCCAATGGCTAGGCACATAAACACAAAAGATTTGAACGCACCAGAAAATTTGAAAATAGGCACACATTTTGAATTGGCGCACTATGGGATAAATGGCATTATTTTTAACAGAAACCTAGTACCTTGAGCAAAAATAGAGATCTCGCAACATTTTTTTTTAATTAAACCTTGATTAAGGGAAAATTATTTAGAATGTCAAAAGATCGAAATTTTAAATGTATACCATTTCAACCCCCATTTCCAACCCTATAATAGAGGACAGAGTATGATGGCATTCTAAATAATTCTCCCTTAATCTACATAACCTAAGGTTCAATTTAAAAACAGAATTGTTTCGATATCTGTATTTTTGCTCTAGTGAAGAACTTTGTGCCATTGGGATTTCGGAGGTAGTAAACCAAAAAGTATTGAATAGGTTGCTTAAAGGCTATTTAAAAACATGTATAACCGAACTTATGAGGAGTAAATGGGCATGGGCGTTTCAAATACATTAAAATGAGTCAAAGTTGTAGAATAGCTACATATACTTTTAACATATTATGGATGACACAAGCGTCAAGAGTGTGTTAAGGAGTAGAACAACGGAAGAATAACATTATATATTTGAAAGAATGAAAAAAACAAGAAACACCATTATAAATATTCAAAGAGTAACAGAAAATATACGATTGAAAATACATGTGTGAACAAGTATGCACTATTATATGGACTGGAAGGAGGCCCCTTTACAATCACCTTAAGCTCTGATGATTTAGAAAATTTGGATTCAATCATATAGAAGATTTAACCAATAATTTCAAAATAGAACGCACGTAATTCATTAAAAAATAAAATTATGTATGAAACTTGTTTGCTTCATTACTACGTTGGAACTGGGTAGGAGGATTGTGAGTATGCATGCCATAAAAGTTAAAACTGATTCCATAAAACTATACATTGAGAAGCGTTTCTGCGGTAGCAAATAGCACTTTTGAGTTTAAATGCGGATACTGAGAGTACTTGCAGATTAAACTCCATGCAGCTGTTAGTTTTTACGGTAGACCAAATATACTAATATACCTACAATGACGCTGAAAACTTAATTCTCATTCTTGATGATAATGTAAAAATCACATAATTTTGTTTTTACAAACTCCATCAAAACTCTTTTAGTTAATTTAAGCTGTATGAAACAAATTGCATATTCAAGCAATCGATAAAAATGTATAATTCGGTTCATTTCAACATTATTCGAAACATAATTATAATGTACTTTTTTCCGTTACCTAATTGCTGTTACTTTCAACACCAATTTTATCTGAAATCACATTTGTCATGCGATTATTATTCGTTCGCCTGTTTACTTTTCCCTTTCCAACACCGACAATTAAGAAATCCCATGCTTACTATTTAATTTAGCCACATAAACAGTTAGACGCCATTAGATTTCATTATAATATCTTAATTTATGCCCATTTATTTCCCGAGCCACCTGTAGAATCGCCGTGTGTCATTCCCATTGAACACGGAAACCTTATCGGAACCCCCTGATCGTTCGTAGTGCTCGCCGGGCATTTTTCAACCTGCCATCGTCACAGGGGATCCACTTGTTCGAAACGAAAAAGCAAGCGATAAAAAATCGAGATATGTGAAAGAAACAAATTCCGGGGTTCCTATGTTACGAACTGCTGGCTGGCCTACGAAAAGCTTTGATTTTTTAAAGTCACTTCAAATCGTCATGCTCAAACTGCTAAGCAACAGGCGAACGGGGCGATGACCTAAAGTTAGAATCATTATTGCAGCCACGGGGTTATTAAACACAGAATTACACAACTTTACTAGGGTTTAAACGGATGGTAGAACGACACAATTCGTCGATGGTTCAGCTGCGATGCTAGACCTAAAGTAATACTGCCGTAAAGCATATTAATGGGCTTTTCTAGCCGTTCGGTTGTGATTTGTTCGCGTAAACAGCGTCGACTTCTTTTTCCCTCTCTAATACCGTGGATAATGCGTTCTGAGAGAGAAGGATAGAATGTCTCTTAACTTATTACACGGCACACAAACTTAGCCGCGTATAACAACGGGAAGGTTTTTATGGGAATATTTTCATTTTTTTCTTCTCTTTTAAAGCGTTTCGAGTTGTTTGAATTTTCTTTTAGTATGATTAGATGGTTTGCAGGAAGTCGTACCCAGGTGACTGAGTGTCTAACAGAAATTGTATTTTTACATGGAGGTGTGAGAAATCGTTTAGACATCTTCGAGTATGCACAACTTTTATCAACTGACTGCTAATGTGGACTAGTTACAATAATTTTGATTACATCAAACTAACAAATTTAAAAAAAAAACTAAACCAGATATTGAACTAAAGCAAAATTTTCCTCCATATTTTAGAGATAGAAATACTTATCAATTATTTTAATAGAAACGCAGCGAATATTCGGAAACTATTCGGTATTTTTTTAGTTATTCAGCCTTATCAGTCTTAGAACGAGTACTTCTACTATTCGGTCGAATACAGTTGATAATTGTACACATTTGTATTAAAATGTCATCCCCTATTTCCGCCCTTAGGAGACACCTTCGAGATATAGCCTATTCAACAAAAATAACTCCTTGTGGGCTAGCCCATAAATTAGTTCATTTTTTACATTTTATATTATCGCCCGTTGTAACATTAATTCCTCTCCACACTTTATGCAACTTCTGATGGGCTATAAAAGAAATAATTTTTTAATCACACTGTATAAATATAATATATTTCAACCATCCTGTATATGATTTGCATCATATAACAGTTTTTTAATGACCCTATATAATTTTAATTTCACATTTTTTCCAACATTTTTATACCACCAAACGTCCAGTCGACCCTATATTCCAACCATCATGTATATACTACCTACGGACCACTATCATTCTAGTCCGTCCTATATTTCAATCTTCATATAAATGCAACTCCCATCACTTTCCTTTGTGATTTGGTTGCTATAACTAAACACCCTGTCTATAAACGTACCAAATAGCAGTTTAAAGTTTGGGATGTGTTGTCACTGAATTTTCTATTAGGCCGGGAGAATGTGACAAACAAAAGCACCGTCTTCGCAAAATGGAAAAATTTGCGTTTAAATAGGTATTTGCCTGGTATACAAACAAAACGAGCTTGGTACTCATTGATTTAAGCAGCCCAAAATACTATGCTTTACTATCTATATGCTTGAGATGTACATAGAAAATTTTCAAATTCGCAATTAAAACTTCCAGTGCCTAAAATTACCGCACTATTATGTTGGAATTAAAATATTTATGAAGAAATGTCTGTTATGTCATTTCGATGAAACTTTTGATAAGAATTTTGGAATTTTCGGCGATTTTCTGCAAAACTGCAAGTTGCACGTCGCAGAAAAGTATATGAGATCACCTAAGGATCTTCCTTAATAGATTAAACGTTAAAAAACTATACACATGCATAAGGAGTAATCGGAAAATCGACCAATATGTTAGGGATATTTGTCGATTTCCATGCACGCATGTGTTCATTCACAAATTTTATCACTTTACCAATAGAATTCTTTTCCAAAATTTGAAGTTTCACCAATCCGGATATATACTCTATTAAACAAGACCATATTTATTCAAAACGGTGCACCACAGGAGAAGAAATCAGGTAACATACATACAAAAAAAGCGAAAAAATACGCGACGAATTGATAACCTCCTCCTTTTTGGAAGTAGGTTAAAAATGGGTTTACAATCAGCAAAGTTGGCGCTTAATATTCACACTTACTGAATTCAATATGGCATTTCATCCGCTAGCTCGGCCCTTAGGAGCTACATTTGAGATATAGCGTATATAAAAAATAATTAACATCAAGTTACAATCAGCAAAGATATCGCGAAACATAAATACATGAATATAGTCTAAGAGATAGAGCCGGTTTTTGCTCGTCATCGAGAAAATGGACAGAATGTATCGTATTAAGTTCAAATTCTGAACTACTTCACGTTTCTAGGCGCCAGTGAAAGTGATAACCGAGGATAATTACAGGGGGTGAACGTTCCAAAATTGACTGCATACAAGATTGTGATGCATTTAAGCAAATTCCCGAGAGGCCTCTGTCTAGAGCGTTACCATCACAAGCTGGCGGACAGGGGTAAACTTGTCAACAATAGGGGTGAACTACGTCATTAAGTAAAAAGAACGCCATTTGCACCATTTTTTTGCTTACACAAAAGAAATCATTATCCAGCTAAATGGCATTAAGATTTTTTTGCATGACGTCATTAATGCGGTCTGTATGACGTCATACACAATTTTTTTAAATGCACAGCCATATTTTTCATTTCTGCTTTGGAAATAGCGAAAAATTTTCACACCCTGTGTTATCATTTCCACTGGCGCCTGTCTAGAAACGTGATGTAGTTCAGGAATTGAACATAATTTTTTAAAATTTCAATGAGACCACGCTCGAGATAAGAAAACACTATTATCAAAATCGGTGCACTATCAACGAATGTATGGCGTAACATACAAAGAAACAAAAATGTAGTTGGATTGGTACCCTGCCCCTTTATTGAAGTTGGAATACCCAGTCATTAATATTGTTTACAACAGAATGTATTTACTTTCGACCCTACATATATTGAAGATATATTGATATTCTAACAGTTCGAAGAAATGCGAAATCTGCGGTATTATTTAAACGAGACTTTCCAGTCATAGGATAAGACGAAGAGATGCAATTGTGTAACACCCTCTGTCACCCGATTTATGTCCTGTGGATTTATAGTTAAGGAGGCAAATATAAAATCAAAATTTGAGAATTATTTTAATGATACGGTATGTTTTTAATTTTTGTCTTCTTGTGGAAATGTAGCCACTTGTCACATTTAAATATGTCGTTAATATCTTGCGAACGAGATGACCAAATTCCACAATAAAACTCAGCAGAATTTAAGGAATGAAAAACCGTTTTCTATAAGATATCACTTGACCTTGCAATCTCAATTAAAAAAAATAGAGAATGACACTCCCGATGACACTAAAGGGGATACAATTTGGATACAAGCCCACTCCACTTCAGATGGTTTCCAGTGTACTATTTACTGCTGAATAGGAATAATTGGGCAGTTTTGCTCTAGAAAAAGTGTAGAAAAAACAATGTGGCCAGTGATTCAGAAGCAACTGATACATGTCAGAAAAAAATTGGTCACAGATTCGTAATCAGCGATTAAAAACACCTCCGGAAACCATTTATCCCATGTTTAGGTATGATAATTTTTTTGCAGAGTGGTGATTTATATACAATTAATGATTTTCGGTGTATTCTTGACTGAACTTAAAACTGAACACATGTGAGTCAGGTTAAACTGTTTTATTATCAGTGTGCTGAAGTTTTATCAGAGATTAGCTGAAATAGTTTGGAAAGAACCCAATGACCATATTGTTTCTGTCTAATAAAATATCGAAAGTACAGTACCACTAATACTCTTGTAGTACTGTTAAAGGGGTCAGCTGTTATGTGGTAATCCCATCAATTCCTAAATGTTTGAGCCAAGATGACTTAAATGACCTCACCAGAGATGTTAGGCTGCTAAAAGATACTCCTGAATTACTCACTTCAAGATTCAACAACACAAAGAGTTACTGGAACAATGAGTGCTTCTGGATATTTGGTATTTCGAAGCAACGTTTGAAATTGATACTTCTACTTAACAAATATAATTCAACACATATTGTTTTCAACAAAAATGGAACCACAGTTTTGGTTCTGACGAAATGAAAAATCATTAACAATTATTTTCGATTTGTGCATTTGTAGAACTAAAATATGGTAAACGTTGTGAAAAGAATGGCCAAAACGAGAATAACTTGAGCTTTGGTGAAATATCATTATCGAATCTTTTGTTAGTTAAGAGAACTTGCCTCACTTGCATAACAATCAAACTATTGACAGTCCAATTATGTAAGGAAAAAGGAAATTCTCAAATATGGTAACTCGTTAACTGCCTTCCTAAATGGGACTCAGCGAATTGCCCTGAGCTTTCTGGTGTCAATTGTGGAACATTTTCTGGGCAGTTCAAACAGGGTGTATTAAGGATGTGAGCCGACGCCGATCCCATTACCTTGCTTCAACAGTGACACAAACTTTGCATACTTCACTTATTATGCTGAAGACGGCGCCAAGAATAGTGTTTTGTCGTTTTGAAGTGCTCAAGCATCTTGTTATATCGCGATAAATCAAAAGTTTTAATTTTTATTACTATAAGTAGTTAATAATGGATTTCATTTAAAAAAATGAGTCATTGCTATGTTCCAAATTGTATTTTTTTTTTCTATTTGGTCTATGAATTTATTTTAAAGTAGTATAACAGTTACATCTCATTAGACTAAATCCTTTTAACGCCGTCGATAAATTCTCACTTCACAAACCATCCTGACCATTTTCGTGTCAAAATATTTTGTAAACTCTGTTTCGTTTTAGTGAATTCGTTAAAAACATGACCATGTTCAATGATTTTAGTCATAGTTGCTGGCCAAACTGGAATTTGGCAAAATAATCAGATTTTCTGTACCGCTTCAATTCAGTTTTATTTGTTTATCCACTCTCTTGAGAATTGAAGAAACAAACAAAATTTTAAACGAATTCAATATAGGTAAGGACAAACACGAATCTTTATCCTTGACGTATAACAACAAACATATAAATTATTAACTGTATGTAAATAAAACACTAACTTCTTTTGTATCTTTGATCGTCTTGTGTTCAAATTCCAAATCGTTTTACCGATTTGTCATCGATTATTATTTCTGTCCTAATTAGTTACTTTCCTTGACAGCAACCATTCCAGTTTTAGAAATCGAAACGATGAATGAGATGTTTGTATTTCACTTACTTAGCTATGATTATATCAATGAATTACGGTCATTTTTTAATGTCAGGCTCTAAAATGTTTCTACATATTTCGTTTAGTTTTTGCTTCTGTACTGCGGCATGATAAGCCATTTTTTGGTTACACAACTCCAGGAGTTTAGAGGTTTTAATATTTTAATGACGAAACATGTTTTTAACCAGTGATTCTGATAGAAGAATGGAATTTCACAATTGTTTCTCAAATACGTCATCAAAACCATGATTTGGGCTGAGGAAAGTACATTTTTAAACTGTGGCATCTTCAATAGAAATAATGAAGATATTTGAAGTCAAAATAACCTTCGACACTCTGGGAAAGTTAGCCGCATGCTCGTTTTCGTTTAAATGTATGGGAATTTGTAATGATCAAACACTCGGACCATTCTTTTTTTCAAGGGGTTTTTAAATGGTGAAACATATCTTAATTTCTCGTGATCCAATTTGAAGATGACGAGTGGCTCTCTGTCATTTATAATAGATACTGGTTTCAGCATGACGTTGCCTCTCCACATGATACTAAAGCTGTTTGTGAGTATTTACAGTTCTGGATGTTTTTTGTGGGACACTTCGGAAAATAGAGTATATGGAGAATGAGGGTAACATTCATCAATTTGAGAACTTCATATAAAATGTTTTCCACATTGAGCTATTCTGGTACAGTTGATATCAAATGTGTAATAAACTCTTTATATTTCGTTTTTCTTCATTGGTGAAACTCATAAGGCTCAAAACTATGTGTACTCTAATTTCATTTGATAACTATTGTCATGTATATAATAGAATAGGAGTCAATACCAGGGAAGGGGATTTCCTTTTATTTAAATATTTCTGCTTTTAAGAAAGTAAATTGGAACAAGTTGTATATCAATGAAATCAGAATGAAATGCACTATTTTGTGTTGAAAAATTTAATTTAATGTGATGTCCATAAGAAAAAAATTGATGATTGTAGCCGAAAATCGAAACCGGGGATGGCAAACCTGAGAAGGGCATAATGTAGTTGAAAAAAGTTGTAATGAAATTACGCTTTTGGTTTTGCATTTGATCGTCAAATAATTCTACAACAAAATAAAAGCGAAATCTTTATTTTTTCGAGTACGGTAGTACTCGGAAATTTTTAATTAAAATAATTTGATCAAGTACGTGTTGGACTCGCATACTAAGGGTTCCGTACCACCTTCAAGATTCTAATTTTCAGACAAGGAAGGAATGAGTGTAATATCTTATATTTACCCTAATATCTTTTATACGAAGCTCGTTTTAAATTTATTATAAATATACACTTTTATTTTCCACACATTGACTTTTTATTTTATCTGCTACATGATTCACTTGATTTTTATAAAAATATGTATTTAATTTTCTAATTTACCCCCAAAATTAACATTAGAGTTTTATTTTCATAATAAACTTTCAGGGATGCCTTTCATAATCTACTGTCTTAATTTTAGGCTCTGTAGATTGGAAGATACAAGGGAAAATAGGTCAAGAGTTAAATAATAAATTATTAAATCTTTTAGACAAATTATTTAAAAATAGATATAAAATATATTTTTCAAAGTTTTAGATAATCAATTATATACCTATATATATATATATATATATATATATATATATATATTTACACTTTAAAATTGTTAAGTTCTTATTCTGTGTAATATTAAAATGAGTTTTATTCATTTTATGTGAACTGAAAATAGTACATAAAATTAATCAATAATTTGGTCAAGTGCGAGTTGGACTCGCCTACTAAGGGTTCCGAACCACCTTCAAGATTCTAAAATTCCAGTTTCAGACAAGAAGGGAATAAGTACATTTTCTTATATTTACCCTAATATCTTTTAAAGAAAGCGTTTTAAATCTATAAAGAATATACACTTTCTTTTTCCACACATAGACTTTTTATTTTATCTGCTTCAGGATTCGCTTGATTTTTATAAGAATACATGTGTATTTAATTTTCTAATTTGGCCCCCAAAAATTAACATTAGAGTTTTATAATCTACTGTCTGAATTTTGAGGCTCTGTAGATTGGAAGATAAAGGGCATAATAGGTCAAGTTTTAAATTATAAATTATTAAATCTGTTATTCACATTATTGAAAAATACAAATAAAATATATTTTCTAATGTGGGAATTAAGTCGATGTTAATATTTCTGGTAATATATTTAAAAAAATGATTTAAAAATATGATATAATTTGCATAATGATCCTTTTATTTGATATATTACATGATGCGTTTGAAAATTGAATTTTTCTTTTTTTGAATTCTATAATTTGTCCCCAAAATTAATATTGGGGTTTTCTACTAATAATTTAGGAAGTATTGTTTCGGAAATAAAGCAGGAAATGATAATTTTTTATATCTTTTTGTTAATATGTTGTAAACAATTAATTTTAAAAAGATGAAAAATATATATTTGTATTCCTCATAATTATTCATTTGATGTATTGCGTTAAAAAATATTATTTTTATTTTCCGTTTAATTCTATATAATTTCGCTCCCAAAATTAATATGAGGGATTATCTTATTTTTCTTGTAAACAAAAATATTAAGATCTTATAGTTTGGGGAATAAAGGGGGGAATTGGTATTTTTTAAAATATTTATGTTAATATATTTTACAATATTCATTTTAAAAATAGGAAAAAAAAACATTTGTATTCGTTATAACGAGCCCTTTGAATTGGTATATTACATCATGTATTAGAAATAATTTTATGTTTTCCATTTAATGCTGTAATTTGCTCACCACCCCAAAACAATAAATATTAGAGGTGTCTCCTTATTTTTCCGTTAAAATTGAGGTGAGACCCTACATCTAGTTTTTTTTTTTTAATTTTACGGCTTATAGTTTCGGACATAAGGTAGGGGGAATGGGTAAAAATTTTTATATTTTTGTTTAATATTTTTAAAATATTTTATTTTAAAAACATGAAAAAAATATATTTGTTTTTGCCATAATGAGCACTTTCATTTGATGCATTGCATGATGGGTTAGAAACAATTTTAATGTATATTTTTTATTTAATTTTGTAATTTGCCCCCCAAAATTAATAGTCGAGGTTTCTCCTTATTTTTCCCGTAAAATTCAGATAATATTTCTAATATTTTTCAAAATTTGACTTCTTATAGTTTCGGTGATAAGGGGGGGACGGTCGAGTTTGTTAGTTTTTCGCTCCAGAAGTACCCCTAAACTCAAAATTTCTTCATTTACGATATGTCCTTCTCATCGCGTTACCAAACTATACACTGATACCAAATTTCAATCTTATTCGTCCAGTAGTTTAGGAGAAAAAGGCTGTGATGTGAGAGAGGGAGAAATCCGGAGTGATATTATAAGGGTATTCGTACCCTAAAAACGGCATTTCCTCAAGCACCAAATTAAGCAATTTTGCCTCCATATAAATTTCTTTGTATCTCCTGTAGTTACCGAGATCCCAGTGGTGAGGGTCGAATTTGAATTATTCTGTATATAGTAATAATATAACGGAACTGTTTTGTTCGATTTGAAATGGGCTGCAGCAGAACTACCGCCGTTATATTTCCGATCGTTAAAGGGCACCATATTTCCTCACAAGGGCGCCCCCAGAGATTGTAAGGTCTGACTTCTGGAAGGGGGTCAACGCCACAATTATAGGTTCTCCATCTTTTAATTCTCAGCCTTTAATATGCAATGATTATAGTGCCATCATCTGACAAAAAGAACCTCGATAACGTTCAATCTAATGAAAGTCGACCATTAGGCGACCAGTACTACCACTAGAATGAAAAATATTTTTTCGTGATTTCATCCTTTCAAGGTAGGCCAACTGTCGATTTACTCTAGAATCATGCAGATACATAACGATGCAATATATCGCGACAAAACAAATGGACACCAATGATGTCCAGGACTGTGTACACCAAGAATCTTGCGTTCTTTCAAGCCACCTTCATACTGGTATCCTAATTCCCATTTATCATTATTTAATTAACTTTTCATGTCGTTTACTATCAAGTCACAAATATTTATTTTAACAAATTTTCGTCTTGAATGATGAAAAATCAGGACAGCCGCGATTCCAAACGAAAATAAACAAAGGTCAGAAGAGGTTTCCGATCCAATCGACGAATGAATGGAAACCATTTCATTCGAATTAGTTTCATAAATAACTTGAGCATTCTAAAGATAAGCCGGAGTGAAGAAATCAAGGACCATCGGTATCTCGCGTACTGGCTAGGGGTGAGCGCCCTTTTTAACTCGATCTGGCATCTGGCAAGCATTTCGAAGAGGTGACGTGATGTCACAAAGGCCTCTCTCTAATGTCACACCCACCCGGGGGTAACGACCTATGAACGCACACTGTATTTGGTATGTTTATGTATCTGAAGAAATTCAATGATACATCTATTTGTATGCGGGACATGAGGGATTCGGAAAATTAATGGGGTTGTTTGTTATCATGAGAAATGAGATTATTCGTTAAAACGCTGGCATACGGGATTACAAATGAGAAGGGTTGGGAAATCAATATTAGTGCTTAAGATAAAATATATTGGTGATATAATTTCAGGAAAAAAGTGTACATATTTCTGTAATAACAGGTTGAGTTAATGAATAGTTATTGAGATTACTTAAAAAACAACAAACACTTGTTTAAATTTTCACTTTTTATTTCTTTAAATTTGACATATGTTTCGCCAAGTCTGGCTTCATCAAAAATTGGAAATACAATGAATGCTAAATTTATATTACATACAAAGGAACTACAGGTAAGGTAATAAAATGATTAAAAGGTTTTAATTCTGGGGAATTTCGGAAGAAGTGGGCTGGATATAGGTCAGTTAAATTATACATTTATGAAATTGTTGGCAATATATGTTAATAATATAATATAATATTATTTACACATGGATTTTAAGATTAAGTAATGGAGATGAATTAGTATCAGTTTGGTTGTTTAATAGATTAGGAGAATTTTTGTTTTTATTAATTTCTAGTGATTCAAGCAGATATAATTTTTTACTTTTGTTTTGTAAATGTAAAATATCAAGTGCATTCTGAGGTACATGGCTTTCTTTCAATAAGTGGTCCGCAAATGTGGATTTGTTTTGTTGTTGATTTTCGAAAGCTCTAGTGTGTTCATGCCACAAGACAAGACTGACAAAAATTCTAACTCGGGTGTCTCTAGGTTGAACTGTGGTAGTTGCCCCAATTCCAATATTGGTCACAGTGGAAGATCTTTCAATTCAAGATGGCATGAACACACTAGAGCTTTCGAAAATCAACAACAAAACAAATCCACATTTGCGCACCACTTATTGAAAGAAAACCATGTACCTCAGAATGCACTTGATATTTTACATTTACAAAACAAAAGTAAAAAATTATATCTGCTTGAATCACTAGAAATTAATAAAAACAAAAATTCTCCTAATCTATTAAACGACCAAACTGATACCAATTCATCTCCATTACTTAATCTTAAAATCCATCTCTAAATAATATTATATTATATTATTAACATCTATTGCGAACAATTTCATATGTGTATAATTTAACTAACCTATATCCAGCCCACTTCTTCCGAAATTCCCCAGAATTAAAACCTTTTAATCATTTTATTACCTTACCTGTAGTTCCTTTGTATGTAATATAAATTTTGCATTCATTGTATTTCCAATTTCTGATGAAGCCAGACTTGGCGAAACATATGTCAAATTTAAAGAAATAAAAAGTGAAAATTTAAACAAGTATTTGTTGCTTTTTAAGTAATCTTAAAAATGAATTTTCATCAAGTGAAGACTGAAACAATCATCGAATAGTTATTGAGTTTCATTTGCAATGAAAAAGCACACTATTGTTGGTAAAATATACTAATTTAAGCATTCAAACATTTTATTTTTTATTACGGGGTAGATTTTTGTTTTCTCTTCTTGAATTTTCCACTTTGAAGGATCCTATAACAAAATCCCAATAATGACGGATCACTAAAGTACATTACAGCGTAACTTTCGAGCTTTATTATAGCTTTTCACGCAAGTCAAAATTAAAGTTTTATCATATATGTATTCAAAAGCTTTACTAATTAGAAATAGTAGCGTTTGGCTTTTAGGGGGTGGATAGAGGGTTAAGGCCGGCAAGTTTTTGGTCTAGTAGAGGGCAAATCAGAAATTGTGTGTTACTATCTATATATAAATAGACAAAAACAAAACGGTTCGGTACCATCTTCTCGTTTCTCCCTCAACCGATTAACTTCATTTATGTTTGGTTTAGTAGCTACTGACGACCTTCAGTGCAGAATGCTAAATTTATTTATAATATTGGTTCGTTCATTAAATAAAATTAAATTAAAAATTCATAGTTTGCGTCCACACTGTTAATGTCAGTGTCACCAGATTGTTTGGAGACAAAATCGTAAAATGGTTTGACTTGGAATGATAAAAACAAAGTAAAGTAAACGATAAACTAACATATTTTGATCGGTTCCGAAAATCATTCTACATAATCATGCTATTGAGATCTCAACTACAACAATTTATATTAAATGGTGATGACCATTTAATGGTTACTAGAGAGTTTGAAACTATCATTTCTTTCTAAATATGGTTTGTCAATTAAAATTAGAATTCTGTATTGTGTGGCAACTGATCAATAGGTTTGTTCCCACCTGCAATGAAACTGTCACGAAATCGCCTGCATCGAATTTGTGCGCAACTGCGAATTTATCATCGTTCAACGTACTACCATTGTACAGTCACAAAAAAATATTAATTGGAACGGTTTTGTGACAAGCTTGTTGTCTGAACTCTGGGACCTGCATTCCATAACCTGAATTTATTGACAGTTTCTACTGCGCATGATTAGTAAGAATCACCAAACGATTCTTGCTCTTCACCAAGGATTGAAATGACGGTGCGAGAAACGGTACATTATTTGGTTGGAACACCGTGATGCATCGTTTTCTGAACCGTCATAACTTGGTTGGAACATGTTTTCTTGAATGCGCATGACGGTGATCGTCACATGTAAGCATTCGCATCGGGTAGGAACAAACCTTATATCTTTCCGATATTTTATTATTTTAACATTATAATTTTAATTTATATTTTTTCTATTTTAAAGGCTAATAGTTTCATATAATTCAACTAAGATTACATGCCCATGATATGAACACAAATAGTGAGATTTAAGATAAATAGTTAGATCTGGCGTCATGGCAATAATTCTAATGTTCACCGCCATTGTTGTTGTAGCGAATTTGATTTCAGTTTGACATTTCATAACATTGTTAGCCGTTAGGTTAAGGTATCTTTTAACTCAATGTGAAAACTATGAATGTATTATTTTCAAAATTTCAATTTCAATACACTTACAAAAATTGGCAACAAATAAAGGTATTATTTATCATAAATTAACAAACAGCAGGGCATGTATTTCTTTATATTTCTGATATAATACAGAAATAGCTATCGCTAACTTTATGTTCAATTTTAATTGATAAAATGAATCTTAACATATATAGCAGTTTGAGGTGAACTAATATGTAAGTACTTGTGTATTGCAATTAATTATACTACATCTTCATAGTTACTTATGAGTTGGTTTCTTGCATTTACTTTTGAAATCGTAATAGTGAAATATCGGCCTCTTAGTACAGGGTTAATGACTTTTACCTAAAAAGCACATATTAACATTTTGAAGATGTGTATTTTATTAAAAATCTATATATATATATATATATATATATATATATATATATATATATATATATATACGCACATGTAATAGAGTTCGGTACCATTTTCTTCTGTTTGTCAACCGAGTTTTTTAATTGCTACTTGACAGCCTTTAGTGTTATTATTTAAAAAATGAATAATGACTAAAATTTTCCGTTAATTTTCCAATGCTGGGCAAGATAGGGCTGGGGGGGGGGCAGCTGTTCCCACTGCCCTCTCTGGCGAGGTATTTGTATACATTGCTACATTTCTGCGCTGAGTATTCTGTGAGCCAGTATATTTTCCAATACTTTGTTGCTTCACTATGTTTTAAATTGAATGTGGAGTCAGTTGGTTGAAACTTGTTTACTTATTACAAACATCACTCTTCTATTTCAAGGAAAATTGAAATTAGTACGAAACAAGCATCTTAGATAACAGAAGTCATAGGTATTTTTAAATCTTTCTCGATAAACCTGCAACCTCCAAAATCGTTCCATAAACATGCTTTTTTATATAATTTTGGAAATAAGTAAACCACACTCTTTATTTATTTTTTTAAGGGGGAAAAATACACACACAGTGAAACTTTTTACACATTAATGTCATTTTCAGATATGTAGTATTTTTTTAAGTTTATGAACTTAATTTGTTATGTTATTGAGCACTGCTACTTTTAAAACCTAACCCTTAAAGAAAAACGAAAAAAACGTTTTATTGACAAATATATGCGAGTAAAGGTATTTCATTTTGAAGAAACTTTGATTTATTATAACATTTCAACCCTAAAAACCACGCTTAATGAACCTAAAGAAGATAATTTTTATGATTTAAATATATTGTAATATTTTGCCTGTTCATTGGATTTTCTCTCCTCAATGTTATTCCTGCAACAGATAAGTATTTGAAAATTGTGTATGGAGAACAAAGTGTAGTAAGACAATTTCGTAAAATTGCCCGGATTACTGGCTGACATTCTTCCTCGCATTTATTCTGAGAGAAAGAGAGTCTACAAAATGATCAACAAGTATTCCTGTATATAAGTAATGTATTGTATATTGTGTTATACTTATCTGTGTTTGGAGACGTTTCAACTCCGATTCTGGAGTCTTTGTCAATCGTTTAGTATTGTATTTCGAGGTTTTTTTCAATATCGCTTTCAGGTTGATTTTGGTGTTTGTCAAAAATTTTACAGATTACCGTCGTTCCATTTTTTTAGTACACCGTCGTAAATAATTTCCTATATTAATTTCAATCATTACTCAGCAGTATTAATGTAAAATGTTTACTTTATAATACGAAGCTAGTCAGCAAACAAATTTAATGACAAGTAACGTTGCCATTTCTTGTGTGGTTCTTTCTGAATTTTGACGTATGTCAAGTCTTTAATTTAATATATCACAAAGAGAGAATTGGAATGTCTATTACAACGAAAAACAAGTTCGGTGCAGGTATCGTATATTAATTGGATGTTATATTCGTTTATTTACTATAATTTATTGGTTGTCTATAAAACAAGAGACTTTTAATATATAACCTGGTCTCTATTTCTTGCACGAAGAACTAAGTTGTATGGGTATTTCAAGATCAAGGTAATGTGGTGTCGGTCGGAACATGTCCAAATAAATGCAATTTCAAGTTATGCATCTCATTCCCTTACTCATTTATTGTCATATGTGTAAGTGTGGACCTCTATTGAGGAGCTTTCGCTTCATTATAGTCCGTAAACGCAAAAGTAAATTTTACATAAAAAATTTCCAAATTTCGGTGCCAGAAAACAGTTATTGATTACACAGGGTGTTTAAAAAGTTTTCAATTCAATTCACTTGAAGTAGGTTCTTTTATTAATACATATTATTATTTCAATAATAGACCAATCAATAGAGATTTTTTCGTGCCAAAAATACTATCAGGATACTGCCGGTGCCATCACATTAACAACGATTTGTAGTGATGTTTTGCTACCTTTTCCACTCGCAATTATGGTTTTGTACTTTATTATATGTAAACAATTGAAAAAAGAAAATTGCGTTTTTGTTTTCCTTGTATGTTTATAAAATGAAAAATAAAAACTAATCTCAATGGTGTCAACAGGTGAATTGTAAAGCATGAAAATACCAATAAAATGAGCCCAGGATCGATCCGATTGAATCATTAGTAACAGGGAAAAACAAAAAATACTCAAAAATTTAGCGGTTTTCTTTATATTATCATAATTCCGTCACTATCGAAGTTGTAGAACTGGGCTTGTGGGAACTAATAGTAATTGATATCTTCCTTATGCGTGACTAAACCAGACGCTATCGGTTTATTAGTTTTTGAATAATTGCGATATGAATTTTTTAGTCCACTATTTTTGCAGTGTCTTCATGCGACATGGATCGTCAAATATCAATTCAGAATAGAGGTATTGAAAGTAGAGATATAATTCTACAACTCCTCTATTTTCATTTTTCATTAAATTTCTGTGAAATCTCTGACAGATGGTGAAAGACTCTAATGGCTAAAAAAAGCTTCTATACAGAGCGATTTGTTCGCTTTTATTATATCAAATGAAAACTGCTTCTTTGTTAATATATTTATATGTAAACTGTTTCTCGGAAACTTTTTTGATTTAATTTGTGGATTTTGGGTTTACGGAACATCGAAATAAGGCGGTCATTAGAAAAATTCTTAGTTGTGAGGATTTTAAATATTAAAACGATCTATGTAGGTGTTTATAGAGACAAGTCAGTAGATTTATATTAAACTGAAACAAACACTGAACTAAATAAATCAAAAAAGATCTTGAAAATTTCTAAAATAGTTTCTGACAAAAAGCATTAAAAATATATATAAATTATAGACAACCTGCCTCTATTATATATTACTATACGTTTCCTCTCAACAACCGTGTTTCCCCCACTCCTTGGATTCATTCATACGCTCGGCCATTTAAAGTCATGTTTGCTAACATTTTCCAGATATTTCACAGACATTTAGTGAAAAATGAGAATATAGGCTTTGTAGAATGACACCTCTTCTTTCAACAACTTTTTTCAAAATCGAAATTTGATTATCTGTCCCATGGAGGCATAATGCAAAAATAGTGAACAAAAAACTTTATATCACAATTGTTCAAAAACTAATAAACCGGTAGCGCCTGCTTTTGTCATACATAAAATAGATGTAAATTACTATCAGTTCCTACAAGCCCAGTTCTACAGCTTCTAAAGTGACGAATATACGATTACTAATGATCCATTTGGATCGAGCCTAGGCTCATTTCATTGGTATTTTCATGCTTTACAATTCACCTGTTGACACCATTGAGATTAGTTTATTATTTTTCATTTTATAAACATGCTAAGAAAAAAAACATAATTTTCTTGCTTCAATTGTTTATAACAAAGTAAAAAAACATAGTTGCGCGTGGAAAACATAGCAAAATATCGCTACGAATCGTTGTTAATGTGATGGCACAGTCGGTATCCTGATAGTATTTTTTACACATTTTCAGTTAATTTTTGCTCTATTGATTGGTCTATAATGAATTTAATTTTACAAAATATACTAAAATCTTTGCTAACCATTTTTCCGAAAAAAACGTGTACAATTTATCAAAACCAATGCATTGAATGGTGCCATTGGCGGTAGGCATAGGGTAAACGTGATTTATTTCCGTAATGTCTTCTGTATTTTTATCATCCGCGACACAGGAAGAGCTAGGCCGCGTCCACTTTTAGCTCTCTCGCTGGTCCTCATCACCACAACGTAGAGATGAGTTCAATGCACTCCCGTGATGGTGTCGTATATATATATATTGTGTGTATATACATTATACAAGTACAACGATGCGGCAATAGTCTTTCCACTTCCAAAGAACGGAATTCGAAGTTACGTAACACGAGAGATGATGATGATGATGATCAGCTTTTGATGTTTGCTGGTGCTTTGGGGTTAAGTGGATGCATCTCGTACTCGAGTACGCAGTCATAAGCACTTTGCGGTAATTGATTTTTCTTTGGCCGCTTTGAGAGAGCTCCCACCTGAAGTCGGTGTACCGAGTGGACATTAACAAAAAAGGGATGTCACGTTCCCATTTAAACCTCTTATTTTTCGTTTCTTTCATCCCTTATATTAGTACATTGGTACCCAATTAAAAGAAACAACAAACACAAAGGAACTTATTATTAGTAATTTTCCTTTAGTAAATAAACATACTTCAAAACAACAAAACAAACTAAAAAAAAACACCTAAAACCAAAAGCAGAAAATAATATTTTTCAGCAATAATTAAATACTCTTTCTGAAGACGGTGCAATTTAGAACAGCAAAGTAGTAAACTATAATTCATAAATGTATTTAAGAAATTATTATCTTATAAAATTATTTAATTGATGCAGAAAAATAGTTTTTTTCCTTTATACTTAAGCTAATTTTGTGTTTTTTATACAGGTTCCTTCCAAAAAATTTCAGTGACTTCTTGAAAATAATATACCAGTTCCTACTTACAGTTCAAATGTTTCTCGGTCCATAGATTTGATAGAATTAGAAGCTTTTAAGATTAACACTAAAACTATTTTTGTACTCAATCAGGTTTACACCCTTTATCACCCCTACCCTAGCCCAATATTGGTTGATCAAACAAGGTTTTATAATGAGAACGGAGATTTCCGCGGCCAGAGTCATAGTTGATTCTGTTTTTTCCGGATTTGGACAGCGTCATTTTTTAGGTATACAAATAAATTAATTCGAAAAATGACGCCGTCCAAATTCGGAAAAAGCAGGGTTTTGTAATATTTATAGAAAAATGGACTTCCATCAAATTTTTTGAAATGTTGGTATGTTGTTGAAATTGATGTGTTGACAAATAGAACCCATGGGATAAAACAGATTCTATGACATCGAAAATGCCTCATTTTTTGATATCCGATTTCTTGTGATAGACCTGTTTTATTTCCGGTTATTGGAGAAATCGTGATTTTTACTTTATTGAACATACATATTTTACAAAATCATTGCCATAAACTTTTTACAGGGTGTTTCAAAAATACGAAACATGTTTTTTTTTTGAAAAAATTTCTTGGATCTGCTTCATACAAGATACCGTGTGAGTCACAAACACAGCTAGAGAAGGCATATATTATTTTTTACTATTGATGAGTCGCCCTGTACGAACCATTCGTGCTGCAATTTTAATAATACAGTAAACAGATATATTATCCGTCTCTTTACACTCCACCGGATGTTAAACTGATTGCAAAAACTGCACGTATTGAAAAAAGGTAGTTTTTTATACTACCCTGTAGTTCTAAATTTTCTCCTCCAATTTTGTAACTTATTACATTTTTACGTTAAAAAATGTTCAGTGTTTAACTGAGCAGAATGTTATTAAAATTGTATGACTAGTTTTCGAGATATAGGAGGATGTTAAACATCGAAAATGTCTCATTTTTCTTACCGAAGGCCTCATAATAGATGTGTTTTAGTTCGTTTATTGCAGAAAATATGATTTGCATATTATATGACATAAATATTGCACAAAAAATTACTATTAATTATTTTTCATTACAGAATGTTTCCAATATACTCATTTTTAGGATTCCTTATATACAATATACGGATACCCTTATAATATGACTCCGGATTTGTGCCTCTGTCACATCACAGCAATTTTCTCCTAAACTACTGGACGGAAGAGGTTGAAATTTTGTATCAATGTATAGTTTGGTGACTCGATCATGAGTACATATCGCAAAAGAAGAAATTTTGATTTAAGGGGTACTTCCGGGAGGGAGGAGGTTTAAATTAGGAAAACTTATAAACTGAAGGATAAGAAAGAAGTAATATAAATAACAAAAAATAACTTAAATAAATGTAACGTGAAATAAAAACAATGATAAATTTTCATTTAAAATAAAAAGACCATAAATTATCATATAGTTATTTACTTCATATGAAACCCAATAATAAAATTTGAAAATGTAACTGAGAAATTAATTACATAATAAAGTAATAGCAAGTCTCGCTTTTACACAAAATTGTCACAATATAGCTATAGGGTTAATTATTTTATGCCACAATAATTGTATTCTAATTCGCTTTTTAAATAAATAAGTTAGGACAATATTTTGTTGAATAATTCTAATGAGAATTAAACAATATTACTTCATTATTATAAGGCAACTTCTATAAAAATCATTTCAAAATCTAAGTATAAAACAAATTTCGTAACTATCGTTTGGAAACAAACGAAAATGTGATGCTATTCAATTTTCTGTAAATACGAATATATAAACAAATATATTTTTTTCATATTTTTAAAATAAATTAAAAGATATTAACAAAAATATAAAAAATTTCATCCATTCCCCCCCCCTTTATCACCGAAACCATAAACTGCAAAATTTTGAAAAAAATAGAGGTATAGCGCCTCACCTGAACTTTACTGGAAAAATAAGGAGAAACCCCCAATATTCATTTTGGGGGGCAAATTATAGAATTAAATGGCAAATAAAAAATCAAACTTGTTTTTAACGGATCATGTAATATATCAAATCACAGGGCTCATTATGACCAATACAAATATATATATATTTATATATATATATATATATATATATATATATATATATATATATATACGAAGAAATCCTTAATATTAATATTGGGGGCCAAATTATAGAATTAAGCGGAAAATAAAAAATATTTTTTTAACGCATCATGCAATATATCAAATGAAGGGGCTCATTATGAGGAATACAAATATATATTTTTCATATTTTTAAAATTAATTGTTTACAAGGTATTAACATAAAGATATAAAAAATTCTCATTTCTCGCTTTATTTCCGAAGCCATACTACCTAAAATTTTGAAAATAATTAGGGGTACTGGGGCTCAGTTGAAATTTATAAGAAAAATTATTAGAAAACCTCCATAGTAATTTTAATTTTTTTTAATTCAGTTTCCAAACACATCATGTAATATATCAAATAAAAGGCTCTTTATGTGAATTACAAATATATCATATTTTTAAATCATTTGTTTAAAAGATATTAGCAAAAATATTAAACATCGACTTAATTCCCATGTTAGAAACTGCACTATCTAAATTTTGAAAAATATATTTTATTTGTATTTTTAAATAATTTGAATAACAGATTTGATAATTTATAATTTAAAACTTGATCCATTTTCCTCTTTATCTTCCAATCTATAGAGTCTCAAAATTCAGACAGTAGATTATAAAAGGCTTCCCTGAAAGTTTATTAGTAAAATAAAACTCTAATGTTAATTTTTGGGGGCCAAATTAGAAAACTAAATACATATGTATTCGTATAAAAATCAAGCGAATCTTGAAGGTGGTACGGAACCCTTAGTATGCGAGTCCAACTCGCACTTGACCAAATTATTTATTATAACGTTGAATCCTTAAGAAAATCTAATTATGCAATTAATATAATGTTAAATAAATGAGTTTTTAGGACGTGGTCATACATTATACAGCGTAAGTCGTAAATATTGCTATAGTTGCATCTATTATTTTTTCCATAAATGAGTAACCCTGTATATACCATGTGTCCTGAAATTTTTATATTATCTGTCACCCCGCCTCACGATATTCCACAGGTTTGCAAAAACTGTGCAAAAAAGTAGTTTGTACAGGGTTAATCATTAATGATACAAAATAATATATGGCCACTATAGCAAGATTTACGACTCACACTGTATAATATATGAACACATCTAAGAATTCATTTCTTTAACATTATGTTAATTGTGCGATTACTTCTCATGTATTCAACATTGTAATAAAAAAAATAGTTTTCTGCAAAACCATGTTACATATATTAGAAACACCCTGTAATAAAAAATAATTAATAGTAATTGTTCGATATTTTTGTCAGATAATGTGAAAATCAAGTTTTCTGCAATAAACGGAAATAATACTCGTCTGTTATGAGAGATCTGATAAGAAAAAGAAGACATTTCCGATGTTGACACCCTATATCTCTACACATACACTTTTAATAATATTCTGCTCAGTTAAACACAGAACATTTGTTAACCTAAAAATGTAATAACATACAAAGTTGACCTAAAAAATTTATAACTACAGAGTGATATAAAAACTAACTAATTATTTAATATGTACAGTTTCTGCAAAAAGTTCAATAACCTGTGGAGTATAGATAGACGGATTCTATATTTATTTAATCTCAGATAAAAATTGCCAATGGTTTGTACAGGGTGACTCATTAATAGTAACAAGTAATATATGCCCTCTTTAGCTATATTTATGGCTCACACTGTCAATTATATGAAGCCCACCCAATAAATTATTACTTAAACGATATATTAATGGTGCTATACGCTAGTAAAGTATCTTTGACAATAGGTATTTGCGCCATCTCGTGTTTTATTTGTGGAACGCTGGTTCTGTCAAGGCCCTAATTTATGTTTGCTGTGTTATAGATTAAAATTTAGTTATCCCATAAAATGGAAAGAAAAACATCAAACCGAAAGTGCGGTGAAGTTGATTTTGAAAATATATCAAGGAAAAATCCTGGATTTCTATAGCAATCGGAAAGGAAGGAAAAAATAGATATTAAATTTCCTAGTTTTTCATTACTAAATACATAAAATTAATCACAACTGTTGTTCAAAAATACGATTCAATAACTGTTGTAATCAGAAAAGTTAATCATGTAAATACTTTTCTTTCAAAAATAAATTGAAATTTAAGGTTAACATAATTTTTAATTTTTTAATAAATATTTTCTTTTAATAATAAAGAAAAAAAGTAACTTTTTAGTTACAGTAGGGCTGAAAAGCCATGGCAACCAGGAACATATTCAAGGATTTGTTGTGCTTATTTCGATAGAGCAGAAAAATCAAACAATGTAGATACATAACAAAGTTTACAATTCAACTATCTTTCCTGTAATATATCAATATTTATACTCTTTTAAACAAATAACACTTTTTAATCTCATTATTTTTATTTTTTTATGAGCTCTTCTTTATTATTAGTTATTACAAAAGCTATAAATAATATATAATCAATATTCATTTCTTTGTGAATTAACATGTATATTTGCATCTGTTCTTGCTTTATTATCCTTCAACTACAAAATTTTTATCTTGATCCATTAAAATTTCATCGTCAGTGAAATCTACCAATAAATTATATATAATGAATAATGTTAATTTGTTTTTCTTATATATTTACTTACTATTGTTAATCTCAATTGGAGCTTCATCGACTAGTGAAGATGCAATTTTCTCTTGTCGTAGGTACACAAACCAGCATGAAGATTTTGCTTTTTATATACATATTGCAGGAAATATAATTCGATTGTAACTTTTGTTATGTGCATTGTTTACTTTTTTCCAAAACAATTTAACCACTGCAAATCATTGAATTTGTTTCTGGTTGAGATGGATTGCCCACTGCTGTAATTAAAAAATCTCAGTTTTGTTAGTAGAACAACAATTATGATTAATTGTATACATACAATAATGACTAATAACATGAAAATCAAATTTATTTACCCATGATGTCGAACTGCTGCAATTCATTTTTTCTTCATCTCTAATTGATATGGAAATCCATGAAAGTGGTACAATTGTAATTTTGGGTTTTTTCTTGGTGTAATTTAACAATCAACTACACCTCACTTTCAGTTTGATGCTTTCCTTTCCATTTTATGGAATAACTAAATTTTAATCTATAACACAGCAAACATAAATTACGGCCTTCACAGAACCAGCGTTCCACAAATAAAACACGAGATGGCGCAAATGTCTATTGTCAAAGATACCTTACTAGCGTATAACAATTGTTTTTGCGAAAAATTTTTTTTAGTGATCGCATTTTGAGAGATTCGGATAAATCAGACAATCATTTTTCATGCCTTTAGGGAAAAATAATATCGATAAACGATCTCCACAGTGGCGCTAATAGTATTTTTTAGCCATTTTTTTCCTTTTTAACGGATCACGCAGTATTTTCAGCTATACTTTTTGGAGGATAGCTTTGCAATAAATGTTTTTGTAATATATATTGATAACACTACAATTAAAAAAAAAAGAAAAAATATACCATAAACAAAAGAAAAAAAGATCGAATTTTGAATTGTGCACCATTGCAACCCTCATGTTCACCCCTATAATAGTGGATGATGACATTCTAAACAATTTCCCCTTACTCTAGGTAAGCTAAGGTTCAATTTTAAAAAAATGTTTCGGTATCTCTGTTTTTGCTCAAGATATTAGGTTTTCCTTAAAAAAAATCTATTTGCCCCATAGTGCGTCGTCTGGCACAATAAAAAGTGTTCATCATTGTCATTCTAATTGTTGGGAGTATGGAGGGTGGTCAATAGTTTCCCCCAATTAAAGCCTCCTATGATACCAGACAGCTCCAATATTCACCTGTTTCTAAACGTCAACATTTTAACAAAATATCGAATACCCTCAAACAGTGCATTTTAGGTAACATGTATGATAAATAAAATCTTGATAAAATTGACAGTGAAATCTAAATATGTAATAATATACAGGGTGTTCCGTTAGAAAAACGTAATTTCAATATCAATCACCATATATATGTCTCATAATTCCAGTGAAAGTATTTTTAATTTGTTTCTCTCACTAGCCCTTACCCTTAACTGGAAGCAGATTTTTCAAATATATATCAGTATAGTCACAACCTTGCGTCCACGTACTACTGACCCACCCTGTATATTGCTCATATTGTAATAGGTGTATTCACTATGCCTACTGAATGTAAAACACCCTTCATGGGAGCTTTAATAAATATTACGAATAAATGTATTCAATGCAGTAATAATTCATAAGCGTTCATTCTTCACAATTATTATGCAGGCCCCATTTTCCGACCACCATAATACCGTCGGCGTACGAGCAATAATTAGTGACGCACCCTGGTATTCGGCTTCGGGCGAAAATACCATGAGGAAGTGCTTAGATTAATAGGTTTTAACTTTCGAAGTCATCACCCTGAAAGTTGCACACAACGCATTCACACGAAATGTTTATTCAGCGATTTATATTTCCAACAGAAGTAATCTGTCGACGATCAGAAGAAGAAGAGGAATATCTATTAAAGGAAGAAGATACCGGGCAGCCGGGCGTCAGAATTGACTGATTTGAATTGATGGTTGGATTATTATTTTCCAAATAGCAGTGTTTAAAGGCAATTTAATCACTTTTAACGGGAATTTACCCTGCCATTAAACGCGCAGGACATAATTTATTAGCTGTAAGTTTTTCAATGGGGAAATGCGACGTTAATGGTGTTTTAAGGAAGACGAGAGGTTTCGGAAATGTATGAATTTATGACTGTGTCATGGATGTTCCTCAATGAGATAGAGATTAGTTATCAGAGGTTACATCAATTAAATATTTTGTATTTTTATATCCACTGCCAATCAGTCAATAAAAATTTGAAGTAAAATTAATATATATTATCAATTGTTTTTAGGGCCGTGTCCATTGCAATCTTCCCTGAATCAGCCCACTAGGATAAATTAACTAACACCAACATTTAAGTTTTTGATCATGCAGAATATGAAAGAAAATACTTGACAAGCATATAGAAACATACTAAATTAACCAATTGTTGTGTAATTAGTTATGGTTTCTGTCTGTTCATTTTGTATAAGTAACTATACGCTGGTTTAGCATTTTTTCCATATTCACAGTAGTTCTCCAAAATAATGCAAAAAATCCATATACGTACGGAATCGGGGAGGGGTCAAACGGCCCAAATATGGGATTGAAAATTCAACTTAACCGAATTAACATTTTATTACATAAAAATATTTTTTTATCCTGTACATTTCTTATAACTGGAAAAACAGGTAGAAAAATAAGTTTGTGGTCTTAATGAATCCACCCATCAAAAAATAATGACTCCCCCACCCCCCATCCACGGATAAAAATTGTAGCTACACCCTTTCTTTACTTGGTATATTTGAATTTTAAATATACTTTAAAGAGAATAAAATTAAAATAGTAAAATGAAATTATTTGAAACATTTCAGCGGCAAAATCAATTCAGGAAAAAAATCTTATTCCTTCATAAGCAAACTTTCTTTCCAGAAGACTCTTTACCATAAGAAAAAAAATTCGGTAGAGGTAATTAACAAACGGAGAGAGTACCAATGTCAAATTGATGAGGGGTAATTTTTTTTAATTGAATTTAGAGATAATATAATAATAAATACGAAATAAAGTTTGTCCTATAAATCCCATGGTTGATCGTATTGATTACTAACCACCTAATTTTTCTTTCATCCCTGATTTTATATATTTTTTTTCTGTTACCAACAATCTATTTTTTTTCGGTAATGCAGTGTGGAACATCAGTTTGCTAAAATTCTACCAAAATAGATACTAGAGATTTTCGATGTACCTACTCGAAGTTTTAGAGATTTTCGATGATGTTAGTATGGAGGGTTGAGTAAAAGGAGAACACACTCTGTGTAAGAAAAAGTGTCCACAAAATGGTTTCAATTTGGGGGAGCCACTGGTACCCACCGGGTAATTTGTTCCTAGAACAAACCTATGTTAATAAAATTAGGTTAATGTGAAGAATTCACTACCAAAAAATGCAAATTTAACCTAGTCATTTAATAGTAGCTAATGGAACTTTTTGTTCAACTAGACAAGAAAAAATATATGGAAAACCAGTGTGTGAAAATGTTAGAATCCTTGAAAAAGAAACTATTCTAGACTAAAATACAAGTGAAATTTGTTCCAAAATGATAACAGAAGAGATAATTTAATTATAGCAGTTTGTTCAGTGATGAAAAGAATTGTTAATTACCTTTTATCCAGAGAGAGGTGAACAAGGAAGTAGAAACACCAACTTTGTAAATATACACATTTTTTCCATTCTTTGACTATTCCAAAAAGTTTTATAACAAAATATAACTATAAAATCAATGAGTTTCATAAAAAGTTCAAACTGGGGCACATACTTATTAATTTATATCAAAATTAACACACTATAAACTCATATTACTTGCAGAGATTACAAAAAACGGAGACAACCATTTACAAAGATAAGTTCACACAACAGATTTTCTACGTTATATTAATGATTAATTACATCATTCTCACTTTTTCAGCCACTTTACTTCTATATGTAGGATTTGTGCATTTCAATTCGCTGACAATTCCTAACTTCCTAACATACCCTGTCGTCACACTTGCGCTATTCTGGCCAATTCTTAAACTTCTTATTTGAAAACGTCCGCTGGACACTTTTTCAGTTTTATTCCCATATAAGTTTGTCCTCCTTCATTCAACCCTCCATAGATGATAAGGATTTTGAAGTTTTCGATATTCTTTATATTTTTGAAAAGTTGGATTTTGAGACATATTGTTTACAATTTTATGTTTTATACATTTTTGACATTTTTAACATTTTATCAATTTTGACATTTTTGACATTTTTTTTAATAAATTGAATTTGAAAGTATTATAAAAGAAACACTTTATTTCTTATACATTCACTTTGTTTATTACTGGCTCACACGCCTCCGTCGTGCTTATTTACTTCGTTCTTCGTAGATATTTGTGATTTAACATTTTTGAAATCCACAAATTTTTGACATTCTTTGTTTATTCACATCTTTGAGATTTTTGAAATTATTATTTACGGCATTCTTGAAATTCGGATAAATCAGACAATCATTTTTCATGCCTTTAGGGAAAAGTAATATCGATAAACGATCTCCACAGTGGCGCTAATAGTATTTTTTAGCCATTTTTTTCCTTTTTAACGGATCACGCAGTATTTTCAGCTATACTTTTTGGAGGATAGCTTTGCAATAAATGTTTTTGTAATATATATTGATAACACTACAATTAAAAAAAAAAGAAAAAATATACCATAAACAAAAGAAAAAAAGATCGAATTTTGAATTGTGCACCATTGCAACCCTCATGTTCACCCCTATAATAGTGGATGATGACATTCTAAACAATTTCCCCTTACTCTAGGTAAGTTAAGGTTCAATTTTAAAAAAATGTTTCGGTATCTCTGTTTTTGCTCAAGATATTAGGTTTTCCTTAAAAAAAATCTATTTGCCCCATAGTGCGTCGTCTGGCACAATAAAAAGTGTTCATCATTGTCATTCTAATTGTTGGGAGTATGGAGGGTGGTCAATAGTTTCCCCCAATTAAAGCCTCCTATGATACCAGACAGCTCCAATATTCACCTGTTTCTAAACGTCAACATTTTAACAAAATATCGAATACCCTCAAACAGTGCATTTTAGGTAACATGTATGATAAATAAAATCTTGATAAAATTGACAGTGAAATCTAAATATGTAATAATATACAGGGTGTTCCGTTAGAAAAACGTAATTTCAATATCAATCACCATATATATGTCTCATAATTCCAGTGAAAGTATTTTTAATTTGTTTCTCTCACTAGCCCTTACCCTTAACTGGAAGCAGATTTTTCAAATATATATCAGTATAGTCACAACCTTGCGTCCACGTACTACTGACCCACCCTGTATATTGCTCATATTGTAATAGGTGTATTCACTATGCCTACTGAATGTAAAACACCCTTCATGGGAGCTTTAATAAATATTACGAATAAATGTATTCAATGCAGTAATAATTCATAAGCGTTCATTCTTCACAATTATTATGCAGGCCCCATTTTCCGACCACCATAATACCGTCGGCGTACGAGCAATAATTAGTGACGCACCCTGGTATTCGGCTTCGGGCGAAAATACCATCAGGAAGTGCTTAGATTAATAGGTTTTAACTTTCGAAGTCATCACCCTGAAAGTTGCACACAACGCATTCACACGAAATGTTTATTCAGCGATTTATATTTCCAACAGAAGTAATCTGTCGACGATCAGAAGAAGAAGAGGAATATCTATTAAAGGAAGAAGATACCGGGCAGCCGGGCGTCAGAATTGACTGATTTGAATTGATGGTTGGATTATTATTTTCCAAATAGCAGTGTTTAAAGGCAATTTAATCACTTTTAACGGGAATTTACCCTGCCATTAAACGCGCAGGACATAATTTATTAGCTGTAAGTTTTTCAATGGGGAAATGCGACGTTAATGGTGTTTTAAGGAAGACGAGAGGTTTCGGAAATGTATGAATTTATGACTGTGTCATGGATGTTCCTCAATGAGATAGAGATTAGTTATCAGAGGTTACATCAATTAAATATTTTGTATTTTTATATCCACTGTCCATCAGTCAATAAAAATTTGAAGTAAAATTAATATATATTATCAATTGTTTTTAGGGCCGTGTCCATTGCAATCTTCCCTGAATCAGCCCACTAGGATAAATTAACTAACACCAACATTTAAGTTTTTGATCATGCAGAATATGAAAGAAAATACTTGACAAGCATATAGAAACATACTAAATTAACCAATTGTTGTGTAATTAGTTATGGTTTCTGTCTGTTCATTTTGTATAAGTAACTATACGCTGGTTTAGCATTTTTTCCATATTCACAGTAGTTCTCCAAAATAATGCAAAAAATCCATATACGTACGGAATCGGGGAGGGGTCAAACGGCCCAAATATGGGATTGAAAATTCAACTTAACCGAATTAACATTTTATTACATAAAAATATTTTTTTATCCTGTACATTTCTTATAACTGGAAAAACAGGTAGAAAAATAAGTTTGTGGTCTTAATGAATCCACCCATCAAAAAATAATGACTCCCCCACCCCCCATCCACGGATAAAAATTGTAGCTACACGCTTTCTTTACTTGGTATATTTGAATTTTAAATATACTTTAAAGAGAATAAAATTAAAATAGTAAAATGAAATTATTTGAAACATTTCAGCGGCAAAATCAATTCAGGAAAAAAATCTTATTCCTTCATAAGCAAACTTTCTTTCCAGAAGACTCTTTACCATAAGAAAAAAAATTCGGTAGAGGTAATTAACAAACGGAGAGAGTACCAATGTCAAATTGATGAGGGGTAATTTTTTTTAATTGAATTTAGAGATAATATAATAATAAATACGAAATAAAGTTTGTCCTATAAATCCCATGGTTGATCGTATTGATTACTAACCACCTAATTTTTCTTTCATCCCTGATTTTATATATTTTTTTTCTGTTACCAACAATCTATTTTTTTTCGGTAATGCAGTGTGGAACATCAGTTTGCTAAAATTCTACCAAAATAGATACTAGAGATTTTCGATGTACCTACTCGAAGTTTTAGAGATTTTCGATGATGTTAGTATGGAGGGTTGAGTAAAAGGAGAACACACTCTGTGTAAGAAAAAGTGTCCACAAAATGGTTTCAATTTGGGGGAGCCACTGGTACCCACCGGGTAATTTGTTCCTAGAACAAACCTATGTTAATAAAATTAGGTTAATGTGAAGAATTCACTACCAAAAAATGCAAATTTAACCTAGTCATTTAATAGTAGCTAATGGAACTTTTTGTTCAACTAGACAAGAAAAAATATATGGAAAACCAGTGTGTGAAAATGTTAGAATCCTTGAAAAAGAAACTATTCTAGACTAAAATACAAGTGAAATTTGTTCCAAAATGATAACAGAAGAGATAATTTAATTATAGCAGTTTGTTCAGTGATGAAAAGAATTGTTAATTACCTTTTATCCAGAGAGAGGTGAACAAGGAAGTAGAAACACCAACTTTGTAAATATACACATTTTTTCCATTCTTTGACTATTCCAAAAAGTTTTATAACAAAATATAACTATAAAATCAATGAGTTTCATAAAAAGTTCAAACTGGGGCACATACTTATTAATTTATATCAAAATTAACACACTATAAACTCATATTACTTGCAGAGATTACAAAAAACGGAGACAACCATTTACAAAGATAAGTTCACACAACAGATTTTCTACGTTATATTAATGATTAATTACATCATTCTCACTTTTTCAGCCACTTTACTTCTATATGTAGGATTTGTGCATTTCAATTCGCTGACAATTCCTAACTTCCTAACATACCCTGTCGTCACACTTGCGCTATTCTGGCCAATTCTTAAACTTCTTATTTGAAAACGTCCGCTGGACACTTTTTCAGTTTTATTCCCATATAAGTTTGTCCTCCTTCATTCAACCCTCCATAGATGATAAGGATTTTGAAGTTTTCGATATTCTTTATATTTTTGAAAAGTTGGATTTTGAGACATATTGTTTACAATTTTATGTTTTATACATTTTTGACATTTTTAACATTTTATCAATTTTGACATTTTTGACATTTTTTTTTAATAAATTGAATTTGAAAGTATTATAAAAGAAACACTTTATTTCTTATACATTCACTTTGTTTATTACTGGCTCACACGCCTCCGTCGTGCTTATTTACTTTGTTCTTCGTAGATATTTGTGATTTAACATTTTTGAAATCCACAAATTTTTGACATTCTTTGTTTATTCACATCTTTGAGATTTTTGAAATTATTATTTACAGCATTCTTGAAATTTTAAATATTTTTGACATTTTTGACGGTTTTCAAGTTCATTTTTGACACGTTGACATTTTCGACGTATGAGACGATCTTGGCATTTTCAACGATTTCAGCGATTTTGAAGTTTCCGACATATTTAAGATTTTTGACATTTTAAATATTTTAGACATTTTGGCGTTGTCGACATTTTCATCATTCTAGACTTGTTTGCCTTTTACGAAAATTTTGACATTTTTAACATGTTTGGTATTTTTTCACATAGTTGTATTTTTGTAAATTTTGGCAGATAGTACAGGTAGAGTACGTATATAATTTGCAAATATCATCTTCTGTATCTTCAATACTAAAGATGATTATGTAAAAATGAACCAAAACTAAATTTACCTACGAAAGAATATTTACACCCACATAGAAACATTTTTCACAGATTTATTCAAGTCATTAGGATTACTAACAAAAAATGCTTTAACTATATTTAGTCCAAATAGTAAAGCTATTTGCCAACCAAGTCACTTTTCACCAGCTTTCCTAGACTTAGAGGTTGAATTCTGAAAAAAATAACTCACATCAGTTTGTTAAATTCAAACTGTCTCCATACCACTTTCTCTTTTGCATATTGGCATGGAATTTTATTATTTAGTATACAGGCTGTAAATGAATAAGTACGAAAAAAGTTTTAAAGATGTGTTTCCTGGAGTCATTGTATGATGAATAATTTGGTCAAGTGCGAGTTGGATTCGCATACTTAGGGTTCCATAGCATCTTCAAGATTCTAATATTCCAGTTTCAGACAAGCAGGGAATGAGTGCATTTTCTTATATTTACCCTTATATCTTTTAAAGGAAGCGTTTTAAATTTATAAAAAATATACACTTTGATTTTCCACACATAGACTTTTTATTTTATCTGCTTCTGGATTCGCTTGATTTTTAACAGAATACGAGTACATAAGTATTTAATTTTCTAATTTGTCCCCCAAAAATTAACATTAGAGTTTTATTTTACTAATAAACTTTCAGAGAAGTCTTTTATAATCTACTGTCTGGGTTTTATGGCTCTGTAGATTGGAAGATAAAGGGCAAAATAGGTCAAGTTTTAAATTATAAATTATTAAATCTGTTATTCAAATTATTAAAAAATACAAATAAAATATATTTTTCAAAATTTAAATAGTGTAGTTTCTAAAGTGGGACTTAAGCCGATGTTTAATATTTTTGTTAATATCTTTTAAACAAATGATTTAAAAATAATTCACATAATGAGCCTTTTATCTGATATATTACATGATGCGTTTGAAAATTGAATCTTTATTTTCCATTTAATTGTTTAATTTGTCCCTAAAATTACTGTGGGGGATTTCTAATAATTCATTTTTCGTTTAATTCTATTATTTGAGGGCCAAATAATAGAATTAGGGATTTTTTTTATATTTTAGGTCTTATAGTTTGGGGAATAACGAATAATAAAAATATGAAAAAAAATATATTTGTTTTCGTCATAATGAGCCCTTTCATTTGACATATAACATGATGGGTTAGAAACAATTATAATTTTTTATTTTCCATTTAATTCTATAATTTGCCCGCCAAAATGAATCTTAGTGGTTTCTCCTTATTTTTCCAGTAAAGTTCAGGTGAGGGGCTATACCTTGATTTTTTTTCAAAATTTTCCAGCTTATGGTTTCGTGATAGGGGGAGGGATGAGTAAAATTTTTTATATTTTTGTTAATATCTTTTAATTAATTTATTTTAAAAATATGAAAAAAAAATATTTGTTTTCGTCATAATGAGCCCTTTCATTTGACATATAACATGATGGGTTAGAAACAATTATAATTTTTTATTTTCCATTTAATTCTATAATTTGCCCGCCAAAATGAATCTTAGTGGTTTCTCCTTATTTTTCCAGTAAAGTTCAGGTGAGGGGCTATACCTCCATTTTTTTTTCCAAATTTTCCAGCTTATGGTTTCAGAGATAAGGGGGAGAGGAATGGTTAAAATTTTTTATATTTTTGTTAATATCTTTTAATTAATTTATTTTAAAAATATGAAAAAAATATATTTGTTTTCGTCATAATGAACCCTTTCATTTGATATATAACATGATGGGTTAGAAACAATTTTAATTTTATATTTTCCATTTAATTCTATAATTTGCCCGCCAAAATGAATCTTAGTGGTTTCTCCTTATTTTTCCAGTAAAGTTCAGGTGAGGGGCTATACCTCCATTTTTTTTCCAAATTTTCCACCTTATGGTTTCAGAGATAAGGGGGAGAGGAATGGGTAAAATTTTTTATATTTTTGTTAATATCTTTTAATTAATTTATTTTAAAAATATGAAAAAAATATATTTGTTTTCGTCATAAAAAGCCCTTTCGTTTGATATATAACATGATGGGTTAGAAACAATTTAAATTTTATATTTTCCAATTAATTCTGTAATTTGCCCCCCAAAATTAAAAGTAGAAGTTTCTCCTTATTTTTCCAGTAAACTTCAGGTCAGACCCTATAACTCTAATTTCTTTCAAAACTTTATTTATAGTTTCGGTGATAAGGGGGAGGAAGGGTAAATTTTGGTATATTTTCGTTAATATCTTTTTGTTTAATTTTTTTTAAATATGAAAAAAATATATGTGTTCCTCAGAATGGGAACTTTTATTTCATGTATTACATGATGCAGTTGAATTTTTTTTATTTGTAAATTTTCATTTCATTCTATAATTTGCCCCCCAAAATTAATATTAATGGTTTCTCCTTATTTTTCCTGTAAAGTTCGATCAACGTTCTATATTTCCTATTTTTTTCAAAATTTTAGGCTCAGTAGTTTCGGAGATCAGAGGGGGGGGAGGGTGGATTTTTTTAGTTGTTCCCCCCAGAAGTACCCCTAAAAGCAAAATGTCTTCTTTTTCGATATGTACTCCCGATGGGGTCACCAAACTATACATTGGTATCAAATTTCAACCTCTTCCGTCCAGTAGTTTAGGAGAAAATTGCTGTGATGTGACAGTGGCAGAAATCGGGAGTGATATTATAAGGGTATCCGTATATTGTATATACGGAACCCTAAAAAAGATTGCAAATTCATAAGAGATTCATCTACAATTTTTGTCAAATGGGGGCGTACTGTAGAGTTGTAGGGGAAAAGAATACGTGACCCCAGAAAAAGTACCACCCTGTAGATTTTCATGACCGTTTCTGTGATCTTATTATGAAGACTTCATTAATGCTCCAAAATTGAACAAATATCTCTGAACACTTTATTGTTAGAAGAAACATCTTCTACATCGGATACGAAGCGTTTGCGGAACTATCTTCATAGGAACTTTTCATCATAAAATGATTCGAGGAAGCACATGCTGAAATCTCACTTATTGATTTACACTCTGTATGTGCCTTAATACGAAGACATAATAAAAATTGAAATGTTTTCTTAAAGAATTTTTTTCATATGGCCAGATACAGTACAACAATATTCGGAATGATTTAAATACGTCACCTGGTATATAGTTTCTCTTTTAAATTACGAATACATAACGATAGGACAATTAACGCAATCCCCTTGTTTTCCTCTGATAGACATCTATCGATTAGCTAGTGTCATGGAAGAGACGCAATCACATGCAACAAACTAAAGGGGGAAATAACCTGTGACTAGTTGCGGTAAACGCTGTTATCTTCATTTTCCGGTGGATAATCACTCATTATAGACGGTCTAGTGTTTTATGTATGAGCTAGTAGGTACGCTGGAAGTGAATAGAAAAAAATAAAACATTCAGTTATACCCGTCGTCATACGTTTTGATTGTATAATCAAATCCAACCCCTCCGGATGTGTAACATTATAAAAGTTGACTTTGCATTCGCTTTATCGGCATTTACATTTCGTCGTTTTCGAGCTGACGAACACAAAGGACGGAATTATCATTTCGTGAATGGAAAAAAAGGGGAGGAATATTCGTAGTCGGTCGTTGTAGGGAGTCCTGGAACGAGGAAATGAATGTATGGAGGGTGAATTAATGGTGGCTCGTCGTAGGTTAAGGGTCAGTCTCATTATCTAGATGTAGGTTAAACAAAAAGCTTTGCCATAATCTAGAAGGAGTTGAAATTTGTGACACAGTTCTAAATTGTTTCTTTACAGCCTAAAAAAGCAGGCGTTTTACACACATTTTTATTGTTTGTGATAGAGAACCACTGATCAAATAAATTATAGTCAATAATTTCTAACTACTATGATTTTCTTTTAATGTTTTCTTGGGAACTATTAAGACCACACTCAGGAAAAAAAGGCTGTATATTAAAAAAAAATTAGCGACAGTCATTTGATGGAAATATAGTTCCCTTCTCGTGTTATCTCACTGTCTCTATTAGGGTTCGGTATATACAATATACGGATACCATTATAATATCACTCCGGATTTCTGCCACTCTCACATCACAGCAATTTCCTCCTAAACTACTGGACGGAAGAAGTTGAAATTTGGTATCAATGTATAGTTTGGTGACCCGAACAGGAGTACATAGCGTTTAAGAAAAAATTTTGATTTTAGGGGTACTTCTGGGGGGGAAAACTAAAAAATCGACCGTCCCCCCCTGATCTCCGAAACTACTAAGCCTAAAATTTTGAAAAAATAGGAAATATAGAACTTTGCCCGAACTTTACAGGAAAAATACGGAGAAACCATTAATACTAATTTTGGGGGGCCAATTATAGAATTAAATAACAATTTAAAAATAAAAAAATTTCAAACGCATCATGTAATATATCAAATGAAAGGTCACACTCTGAGGAACACAAATATATTTTTTTCATATTTAAAAAAAATTATTTAAAAAGATATTAAGGAAAATATACCAAAATTTACCCATTTCACCCCTCCCTTATCACCAAAACTATAAAACGTAAAGTTTTGAAAAAAATTAGAGGTATAGGTTCTGACCTTAAGTTTACTGGAAAAATAAGGAGAAACCTCTACTTTTAATTTTGGAGAGCAAATTACAGAATTAAATGGAAAATATAAAATTAAAATTGTTTCTAACTCATCATGTTATATATCAAATGAAAGGGCTCATTACGACGAAAACAAATATATTTTTGTCAAATTTTTAAAATAAATTAATTAAAAGATATTAACAAAAATATAAAAAAAATTACCCATCCCTCCCTTATCTCCGAAACCACAAGCTGAAAAATTTTGAAAAAGATGGACGTATAGCCTCACCTGAACTTTACTGGAAAAATAAGGAAAAACCCCTAATATTTATTATGGGGGCCAATTATAGAATTAAATGGAAAATATAAAATTAAAATTGTTTCTAACCCATCATGTTATATATCAAAAGAAACGGCTCATTACGACGAAAACAAATATATTTTTGTCAAATTTTTAAAATAAATTAATTAAAAGATATTAACAAAAATATAAAAAAAATTACCCATCCCCCCTTATCTCCGAAACCACAAGCTGAAAAATTTTGAAAAAGATGGACGTATAGCCTCACCTGAACTTTACTGGAAAAATGAGGAAAAACCCCTAATATTTATTATGGGGGCAAATTATAGAATTAAATGGAAAATATAAAATTAAAATTGTTTCTAACCCATCATGTTATATATCAAATGAAAGGGCTCATTACGACGAAAACAAATATATTTTTGTCAAATTTTTAAAATAAATTAATTAAAAGATATTAACAAAAATATAAAAAAAATTACCCATTTCACCCCCCTTATCTCCGAAACCACAAGCTGAAAAATTTTGAAAAAGATTGACGTATAGCCCCTCACCTGAACTTTACTGGAAAAATAAGGAAAAACCCCTAATGTTTATTATGGGGGGCAAATTATAGAATTAAATGGAAAATATAAAATTAAGATTGTTTCTAACCCATCATGTTATATATCAAATGAAAGGGCTCATTAAGACGAAAACAAATGTATTTTTCTCATATTTTTAAAATAAATAAACTAAAAGATATTAACAAAAATATAAAAAAATTTACTCATTCCCCCCCCTAACTCCGAAACCATAAGCTGGAAAATTTTGAAAAAATGGACGTATAGCCCCTCACCTGAACTTTACTGGAAAAATAAGGAAAAACCCCTAATATTTATTTTGGGGGGCAAATTATAGAATTAAATGGAAAATATAAAATTAAGATTGTTTCTAACCCATCATGTTATATATCAAATAAGGGCTCATTAAGACGAAAACAAATGTATTTTTTTCATATTTTTAAAATAAATAAACTAAAAGATATTAACAAAAATATAAAAAAATTTACTCATTCCCCCCCCCTAACTCCGAAACCATAAGCTGGAAAATTTTGAAAAAAAATGGAGGTATAGCCCCTCACCTGAACTTTACTGGAAAAATAAGGAGAAACCCCTAATATTAATTTTGGTGGCAAATTATAGAATTAAATGGAAAATATAAAATTAAAATTGTTTCTAACCCATCATGTTATATATCAAATGAAAGGGCTCATTATGACGAAAACAAATATTTTTTTTTCATATTTTTAAAAGAAATTAATTAAAAGATATTAACAAAAATATAAAACATTTTACCTATCCCCCGCTCTATCTCCGAAACCATAAGCTGAAAAATTTTGAAAAAAAATGGAAGTATAGCCCCTCATCTGAACTTTACTGGAAAAATAAGGAGAAACCCCTAATATTAATTTTGGGGGCAAATTATAGAATTAAATGGAAAATATAAAATTAAAATTGTTTCTAACCCATCATGTTATATATCAAATGAAAGGGCTCATTATGACGAAAACAAATATTTTTTTTCATATTTTTAAAAGAAATTAATTAAAAGATATTAACAAAAATATAAAACATTTTACCTATCCCCCCCTCTATCTCCGAAACCATAAGCTGAAAAATTTTGAAAAAAAATGGAAGTATAGCCCCTCATCTGAACTTTACTGGAAAAATAAGGAGAAACCCCTAATATTAATTTTGGGGGCAAATTATAGAATTAAATGGAAAATATAAAATTAAAATTGTTTCTAACCCATCATGTTATATATCAAATGAAAGGGCTCATTATGACGAAAACAAATATTTTTTTTCATATTTTTAAAAGAAATTAATTAAAAGATATTAACAAAAATATAAAACATTTTACCTATCCCCCCCTCTATCTCCGAAACCATAAGCTGAAAAATTTTGAAAAACTGGAAGTATAGCCCCTCACCTGAACTTTACTGGAAAAATAAGGAGAAACCCCTAATATTCATTCTGCATAGTCAGAGACGGTAAATTTGTCAGTAGTAGTAACCAACAATTCCCTTTAGTTCCAGATACTCGTGTATTGATGCTATGCTATGTAGATCGGAGAAATTGGCAAAATTGCTGAGTAGGTTTATAAATAGATTTAGACCTCGGCAAAATATCCCAGAAAACCACATATTATCTAAAATGATGATGATGGATCATCCTGTTTTTTCTTCAAATCTCCATATACCTAAATACCATAATTTCGGAATTATAGCTCAAGCTAAAATAATACATTCAGGTAGCTGATTAATAACAACTTCGACGTTTCAATAAACTAGTATTGTTGGTGTTTATTGAAAGTCAAAATAGATAGTTTATATGAAAAAGAATGGATTGAGATTTTAATGATATTAGAATACTGAGATAGGCATAGATGTCAACAAAAAAAGTGTAATGTTTTTAATAATTTATAATCTACTGTGAGTAAGTTGGTAAAAAAGTTTGACTGAACTGGTGCAGTAAAGGATTTAGTTAAATCAATGCGCAGAAAAACTGCATCAATTGAAAACACTGATCTTTAGATGTTTGTGGCATTTTAGAGGATGATCCACACTTGAGTAGAGTAATTGCCGGAAATTTAGATTTGGACCTACATTTAAAAAAAATATTGAGAGGTGAATGTGTGGCTGTGCACATAATTGAAATGAGAAAGAAAATCACAATCAACAGGATAAATTACTTTACATTTTCTTTTATTTATGTAATAGCACTAAAATTTATTACAACCAAACACAAGCACTAATCAAAAATGCTAACGTAAAAACTAAAAATATATACTCATAAAAGTAATAAGTATATCATAGATATTTTCGAGACAACCCACAAATAGTACAGATTTTAAATTTTGAGTTAATTTTTTAAAATTTTTTTAACATGAAGAAATGTACAATCCAGATAAGCAGAAACAGGTACAAATTGTTTTCTAAAGGATATATGTGGCATCTTCTAGTTTATTTTTAAGGATATTTTGGGAATAAGAACTGTATTGAATGTTTTTATTTTCACACTCGGGTTCAGTTCAGTTCTTGGATTTATTTAAAAACACAGTCCAACTCACTCTAATATATTTCCACTACTTTAACCCAATTTATATTCACAGAATTATTTACAATTTTCTTAAGTCCAATATTTAATGAATGCTTCCTCAGCTCTCGGTATTTATATATGTCTTCTCGGAATTCTGCAGAACGTCAAAGAGCCGCCGAGACCAGACTAGATTCTTCGAGACTTACATCAAAACCACCAACTTTGATGCGCCAGCCGAACATTTCAAATTCCCCGAAATATCGGATGAAGGCTGATTGTACCAGCTATCGGATGAATTCTCGTAACAGTATATTTAAAAATACCCAAAGTTTCCACCTTTAGGTTAGGTTATCAATTATCTAAGAAATGCTTTGTTCATTAAAAATACAATTAAAGTGAAAATACCTTCGTGGGGGTACACTGAACAATAAAAATTACCTGTAAAAATATTTATGTCTTTATTTCAGAAACCATTTATTACCTACTGAAAATAATTTCTATTGATCATAAAATTTTACATAACTTCTGATTTATGGTTAGACAATTTGATAAACATAAGCTAACAATGCAATTAAATTCCTCGTTTATGATTAAACAGTTATGGTTTGCGATAAGACCGAATCAAATCTGAGGAATTTTCTTTGTTTCAGTGGAAAACAAGCAATAAATACATAGTATAATTCGTCTTTTTACTAAATATCAACGTGGCTTACACTGAGGTAATATTCCAAGAATTTTTTTACGTGTTCATTGCTATCTTGACGTCAACACTTTAGAGCACGACAATATATGCATGAAAAAACATTTGATTTTCCGTCTCATAAGAATTTATATATCAGTTACGCCTTTATCAAATTCGCCACAGCAATGGTTTTATGAGTTTTGGCATTAAGGGTTCAGGAGGGGTGGCAGTTGGTGTAGGGGGGCCAAATTAAGTACTAACGAAATACCTAATTATAAAGCAAGAGAGATCTGGGGGGGGGGCACTGCACCCTTGCCCCCACCGGGCAATCCTATGCTTGATGATATAAATATTTTTATGTGTTCTGGGGAAATAACACCACAATCGAAACAAAAATTCAAGGAACCAAACGCTTCTAGGTCTATTCTGATTTCGTTTTCAATGGCTTTAAACATGTATTGAAAATATAAAAGTAAAATGAAATTTAAGTTGACATAAGAAAAATTTGTTGTTTCTAGATATACAGGTAGTCCAAATAAATTTCCATGTGCCTTGACAGCTATTGTCAGTGCACTGCTGACTAGCTAATATTTACTATTACTAGTGGTCGCCCAGTGGTCGAAATTCGAACCTATTTCATGAAATTGTAAAAAGTATATTTTTATAAGAAACAGAGTTGTGGAGAAATTGGAGAAGTACATGTAATGACCAAAATTGTTCAGTCATATTGACAAATCTATTGAAATAAAAAGAAAATGAAAATGTAATCAAATATCGGTATTCGAAATATGTTTGACCAATGAATGACCCCCCAAATTTTTGACTGGAACCGCTCCTGGCAAAATATTTGATATAATAATTGAAAGATTGTTCTTTGCAACCTAAAAGTTTTCGTCATTTGCGCTTTCAATCGAGTTCATAATTATTAAAGAAAAGAGATGACCAACAACCCTATGAGAACTTAAATATTTAATACATTCTCTATTGTCCGCTGACTGACAATTTTTTACACAACACATTCGGGAAGATTGTGATCATAATATATTAATCAAATAATTAAATTCCTATTAAAAACAGAATATTTAATATGAAAGTTACTGCAACGCGTCCGAAAAATCAATAATACTGATCTATTATATTGACTATTTTACCATTAAACAATAACAACGCCTTATGCTGAACTATCCAAAATAGTCTTCGGATGATGGTCTGAAAGAGCGTTAGCCTGTCACTGTCAACCCATCTAATCATACTAGCCAACAATGCACAAATATCGTGCCAAGGCTAGAAAGAAAGGTCAAAAGGCTTTTTCACTCGATTAAGGCTGCATCCAAAGAGCTATGTGCAGTATGTGTATGTAGTTCATTGGCTGCATCTCCCAATCGAGTGAGAGACTCTTGCTCTCTATTGCTCTCTATTTTTCACTCTTGGTACGGCATTTGTGTATTGCATGCTACCTCCAGAAGTACATGCTCTAGGAATATAACAGCATCTAACGCTCGCTTCCTCCATATATAATTACTCAATGTTTTCAATTTTAACCGTCTGGCGCCACTGTCAGTATTATTTGTTTGGCGTTGACAGTGTGGACGTAAATAATGAATTTTTTATTATATGTTATTTAATGAATGAACCAATATTATAAATTAATATTACCATTCTGTACTGAAACAAAACATAAATAAAGAAAATCGGTTGAGAGACAGAGGAGAAAATGGTACCTAACCGTTTTGTTTTTGCATATTTATATATAGATTTTAAACAGATTTCCCGGCATTGTAGAAAAATTAGAGTGGAATTTATGAACTATTAAAATAACTTTAGTATATGCCAATCAAACTATTCTCGGTAATACGGTAGGCTATGCAAAATATCGCTCTAAATTATTTAAATTCGAATTGTTCTACTTATTCAATAGTATCTATCATTAGCTCATGTAAACTTGACATCATAAACTATCGTTTTGCCGGTGATTAATATTCCAGTGTTAGTTTCTAGAGAGTTATCAATTTTTGAAGAAAAAAAACACTTTTGATCAGTTTTCTGAATTTACTCGGTGAAAACTGATCAGTATACATAAACGCCTGTTAAGAAGGATTCTCCACATCTTTTCTGTAGACGGCATTACGATTCATTGATTACTTTCCATTATATAACCACAAAACAAAAGAGATTCGTATTTTTGCAGGTTTTTAGTTTGCTGTTAAAATTCAATAATTATACAGGGTTTTCCATCTCAAACGAACCACCTTTAATATCTTGGTTATTTTTAAAAATATTGCAATAAGAATAAACAGGTCCTTTTTTGTTTCGAGGGGGACATTTTTTGAGGTGAGTTAGCGCTTGCGCGTTCAACATAAATAGCTCAATTCGATGACCTTGAGATTTGAGCCTGCTTTACGGGCTATACCGTCATAATACAATTTTTTATTGCAATTTCTGTACATGTTATAAAAAAAGAGTATTCAAAAAAAGAACGAATTTACAGTATAATACAATGCCTCTAAAGCAAATGTTTAAAGTGTCTTCCATTGACTTCTATACAATAGTACAATCTTGACTGAAAGCCGTCTCTGACATGGTTCAGCACAGTCGGTATTATCTGACGACACTGCGCTATAATTCGTTGGCGTAGTTCGTCCAAATTCTCAGGCTGTCATAAAAATTTTGTCGCACAAAAAAAATCCAAAGGGTTCAGATCAGGTGATCGGGCAGGCCATTCTATAGGACCTCTCGAACTGGTCGCCGTAGTGAGGAGGAACTCCATCTTGTTGGAAATGCGAGGATCATTTTCTAATTTTTCTATTATTGTTATATATTATTAGTAAAATACTGTTTTTTATGTAATTCCCAGAAGATTCCATACAAATTTGGTTGTGTGTATATTTGACACACCAATTATTATTGTTTTCTTCTTTAAATTATCCTTCAATCGCCTGTAAAGATACATCGAATTTGTTCTTAAACACAACTTACCGATTTCTAATATCCGTAAGACATTTATTTCATCGATTATATTGTATACAAATTGCCAGTAAGGAATAAATAATATATCACAATGATTGCATAACGCCGAAAGGAGTGGTCCGATGATTCCCCCCTCTCGAAGGTGTATTTCAATTTATTGTCGTCTTGAACTTAACCAAGGGCATCTGGCCGAAGATACTTACCAGGCGGTTTTTTACTACCTTCCACTTCACCATTGTTTATAATAATATCATTTAAATGTCTCTGCTCTTCGCTTCGAAGAGTTTGGAAGTTGAATCGAGCTCGAGAAACATTAGAATCGAATTAAAACCGTTATGTTTTTATGCTTGATTTGATTTAGTATCTGGTTTACCTACGATTCGGTGTAATTTCATCTTTCAATGGAGCAATCCCATTCAATAAATTTAGGTGGTAACAACAAGTTTTGTCGACCTCCAAGAAGCAGTTTATTAGATAATGTCATTGAAGAATTGATTTTTATTCTCTCTTAAATGCGATATAGTTTGATATTTGTTTTTATAAAATTTTCTATTTAAAGAATATTGAAGCAATTTCGAAACAGGAATACAACAATACGAGGACTAAACCAAATTTAGTTTGAACGAAGGTACGATCTAGAATATTTAATTAAATAATGAGTATTTAATTAAATACACCATGACGACAAGATAGTACATTTTGTTTGTTTGAATGTTGTGCCGATAATTTCGATTTCATATTGTTAAAAAATCATTTCTCCTCGTAGAGAGGTTATAAATTTGAAAATTGTAATCGCGAAGTTAATAAGATTTCATAAGAGAAGCAGCAGTCATTTGAGACTGAACGATGGAAGCGAAAGCTTCTTACGAATTATAGATCTCTTGTTATCTCCCTGTCACGTGTTTTCTTTCCTTCTGTTATCATCATTATTAATGGGTTTATCTTTCAGGAGAATTAAAATAATTGCCACTAATTTGTTATGATTCAAGTATTAATCCTTATGAGTAATTTAATTCTTAATTTTAAAAAAATTCTTCGATTATAATATATCGAACATAATTCAATTCACTTCTTTAAAATTTTGGCAATATTATAACAAGGTCACATTAATTCTAACATATTAAATTATGGAAACATTATATAAGTATTTAAGTAGACATTTTTTATGTCACAGCATCTCCAGACTATTCTTCAAAATAGCGGTTGTAATATAGTTTAAACCAGTACATATTAAAAATAACATCAACCGTGTACAAATGTAATAAATACGACGATTAATATACGGACAAACGGGTGTCATCAATTTACAAGTTAACTCGACCATTCTCCCATGTTTAAATTTCATCTTCTGTTATGAGGCTTTCCCTACAGAAAATCGAATCAATCACATCAATTATAACTATTTCAAAAGTCAACCCCAAATAATCATACAACTATTTAAGCAAACAATAAAAAAATTGATGATTCATTAACTTGCAAATTGAAGCTCATATCCGATGAATTGTAAATGCCGCAATAAAGTCAACAAAAAGTTTATGAAAAAACTTTAGATTTGGTTTCAATTTCAAATTCAAATTAAATTTTGATAATGCCAGAGATGATACAGATAGTACTTAATCCCTAAAACGATAATTTTGTGTTTATGCTTTTAAAGTCATAAGCTATATGTGCTCTAAGGTCCGTTATTAATAATAAGTTCATAAAACGAAATTTTTTCCTTTATTTCCTATATATTATTGATTTTTTATAAAAGAAGAGACTCATAATGTATTACCTGGTCCCTGTTGTTTACAGAGTGAACTGAATTGTAATGTTATTTCAAAATCAAGATGGTGTGTGGTGTAGGAACAAAAAAGTGTACTAATCAGCAAAACTTCTTAAGGTCTCGCTATTAAGGATGTTAAAAAATAATCGATTATGAAACAGATAGATGATAAATTGATTTTTTGATAATTGATCAGTTATCAACTACGCGGATGAATTCCCGGAAACCACCTAAAACATTTAGTGCCCGCGAAAACTTAAAAACAAATATATATATATATATATATATATATATATATATATATATGATGGGAAACAAAGAATTCCAGTACTGACAGCTCAAAGTGGAATATCTGAACAAAAAATTCCAAATCAATGGTAATAATGATCCCATCAGATGTAAGATAGAAATTGATGGCGCTAGCATATAGCATATTCTGAAATTAAATTACTTAAGGATTACAATATCCAGCTATAGCCAAATCAAAAAAAGAAATCAAAGCTCAGATTCAAAAAGCAAAAACTAGCAGGATGTTTAAACATTACAATGTTAGGTATCGCGAACATGATAATATTAAAACGAATAACCAGAAATACGTTGAGTGAACGAATAAGGAGTGCTCAAGTTAGAAGAAAATACAATGTGGAGAAAACAAGAATGGATACTTAACAGAAATATAGAATGGAACAACCATATAAAGTGAATGATAGACAGGATAAAGACATAACTCACTGTTAAAAATGTCTAAGAAAAAAAAGAAGTATAAGGTTATCTATTGGTCGGCAATTTTTGTTTAATGTATGACCCGGGATTATTCAAAAACGGCTTGGGCAATTTTAATGATTTAACCTGCATTATATTAAGAGACATTATAGAAATGTAGCATATAATTGTCTATGACATGAGATTTACGGTTTTCCAGAAAATCAGAAAAAAAGTAAATAATGCCTAGTTCTGACTGTGCTAGTAATTTAGTCAAGTAACGAGTAATGTTGTAACTATCCGTGTCTGAACAACGAAAATTCAATTGTGGGAAGCGCAACTGATGAAGGTTCCCTAACCAGAAACAATATCTATTATATTTTTATATATAATATATATTGTCTTGCGTACAAAGGAATGACACCTCGAAGAGAGTAACGAAAATATAGTCGAGTAGTTTAGCAAGCAATTTAGTCCAGCCGATCCATTTTGTTCTATTTTTCGGTCGAGTAGCGTCCCCCACCACGCGTCACTGCTCACTAGTTCATCGGCTAAACAAGTCCGAACGTTTCATTAAGTCGAGTTCAACTACTGTTTGAGCTGTGGAGTTATTAGCTACCCTTTTGTTGGTTAGGTATTACAAAAATGTCGTTTCTTTGGAATGAATAAATAACTTTAAAATGTGTTTTCAAATATCTGGAATATGAGTGCATATGGAATATTAAGTTGCAGGTTCTTCAACTTGCAAAATACACTAAACTTGTATACTGCACTCGACCGCGGTACGAACATTTTTAGGGCAGTAATCATTCGAATAACTCGCCACTCGACTAAACTACTAGCGTAGTCTGAATTAGCCTCAAGGGACTACATTTCTAAAAAGATATGTTCCAGCTTGATTCCGTTTTTCTAGAACGTAAAACATACCATTTTTCTGAAGATCGGAAAGACATACGCAAAAAAACTGTAAACATTATGGTAAATGTCAAATTTTCATCATAAATATCTAGTTTAAATGTCAAGATATGTATGAAAGTATATCGTACGGGGTGTTTGTAATGGTTTTCATTTTGATTCATTTGAGTCAGTTTCTTTTAGATGCGATTTAAGTTACGGGGCTTATAATCGCGTGAAATAGCAGAAAATATTCCATTAGTTTATCGAAACGAAAATTTGTTATTCCGGCGATCTCTTCTATGTGGAATACGGTAGAAGGTGTGTGCTTGTGTGCATGTGATATTAGGTGGTACATAAGCAGTTTTATACATAGGAAGGTTGAAATATAAGTTGGAATTGAATTAGTTATACAGGGTGGTTCTAAAAATATTATATTGGGTGGCACAAAAGTAGATGTGTATACAAGGTGGTTGAAATAAGATTGGAGCAAAACTATGGCTATACAGAGTGGATATTTGCGTTATAGGACGAAGAATAATTACAGTTATATAAAAGGCTTTAAAAATTGTCAGAAGCATTTGAAAATACAGGATGGTTGAAATATAAGGTGGAATAGAATTACAGTTAAAAAAAGTTATATAGTTTGGAAAATAAGTAGTTGCTTATACAAGGTGTTTGTTATTCAGGGTGTATCAAAGATTTGTTATATAAGCATAAGCAGTTAGGATATTTGAATTACGTAGGACGGGGTATAATGGGTTCAAAAAATTGTAGAAGCAGTTGCATATACCGAGTGACTGACATAAATGGTAGAGTAAAATTATAGTCATAATGGTTCAAAAATGTAAATTTTGTTATATAGGGTAGACCATAAGTAGTTGCATAAATGGAATACTAGACATATGGGGGGAAGTAAAATCATTGGTATACAGGAATAATTTAAATAATAGAAAAATAGAAAGAGTCAATAGTGTCGAGAGGATTTATACTTATACAGGGTGGTTTTAAAGATATCAGGACCGTTGTAATATTGTGTTGAGTTGAATTATAGTTGTACAGGGTGATTCAGAAAATGGTAGACCAATAGGTTATATTGGTGACAAATACACAGAAGCATATATAGTGTGGATGCAATATAGAGTGAATTGGAGTTACACTTATCGAAAAGAAGTCCAAATAATAAAACAAATAAAAAAGTTAAAATATATTTGGAAAATATAGACAAAGAATACAACTTAGAGAGGAGGAAGGGGAGAGGGAGAAAAAGAGAGAGAAAGAGAGAGAGAGAGAGAGATAATACGGTAAAATTTTCAATTGAATTGTAACTTAAATTAGATAAAAAAGAAGACATGTCTGAAAATAGTGATTGATTGCACACGGTTTCTAAACGGTCTTTATTTAAGTTATTGACATCTGATCTTTTTTAAATATAAATTATTTGTATAATCCGTTACTTCCACTGAAAATTACATATGTAACAAAAATTGTAAGGCTTAGATGAGAATGTAAATATTTTGGAGGGAAAAAGAAATAAAAATTTAAATATCCCTACAACCTACAAGCTAGTTTTGGTACCAATGATAAAAAACTGTCTTGTAAATGTGTTACAACGATTTATTATTTTTTGTTTGCATTATGTAATTATCAACATTCGTTCAATGTAATTTAAATGAAATTGTGTACAAATTCCTTAATATCCATTAGTAGGCAAAAATTTTCAAGTAATAATACACCGACATTTACTGACACAAATACTGCTTCATTAGTAATTTTAAGTCCTGTAATAAAAGTGCATTTGTAGGAAAAATGAAGTGGGTAAGAAATTCATATTAAATATTGGAACATATAATTTTTTCAGAAATGACTATTAATTGTTGTTAGCTACATCTTAATATGGCTCTAAAATCATTAATCTTTACGAAGATAAATTTAACAAAAAATAGTTTGTTATTCCAAAATTAATTTGATGCTTTTGTTCCCTTTGAAAATTTGAGATTTTGATCGTGTATTGCTGTTGTTAAAATCGGCTGAGCAGCGTCTCCAATTTTCACAAACCCTAACTTTTAAGTTTTATTAATTTGTACAAAAATCAGTTTGTATGAATTTACGTCTCATTCAAAATATATTCAGTAAAATTATAATTATTATTTTTCAAAACTAATGTAATACTAGAATTTATTGACATTTCGTGATATTTTATGTTATTTTTCTAGTAATTTTATATCGTTTTATTTTATTAAACCATAAGATCTCTAAAAAATATTAAAATGTTTTCATTTAGTGCACAAAATTAATTACTTTCCCCTTTCTTTCTTGGGATTTTAAAACTGTCTAAAACGTCACTGGTAATCATCCTAGAAAACAGTTTGTAGAGATTCTCAGATAAAGACTTATTAATTAATAATTATTTTAATTATGTCTATTTTTTTTCTTAATATCTTGTAATCCAAAACTTTCAATGCCAAACCACTTCTCCATGTTAAACAACAGTAGTACATCTTCCGCCCTAGCCTCATAAATTTGGCCATTATTCTTTGTACATATATTATTATGATTTTCAGTTTATCCCGCTGTTTTTATCACTATCGCGAAAAGAATAGTGACATGTTGGAGTTTCAGGAAAAAACTAGCTCACAGAGACCCCAAATCGGGAGTTGTACAGAGTATAACGAAGTTTGCCTGTTATTCCTAGAATAGCAATTATGATAGATTTTCGGGTTTTATAGTCTTTGGACTATTTGTTCTTGATTAGTTGGGCGTACTTCAACTCATTGAAATCTTGAACAGTTGGATGTCATTATTTATTTCACCATAAAATATTAAATTCAGTTAGGTGTAATAATTCCCAATTAATTAATTATTCTAAATTACAGTCAGTTGAGGGTAGCGCAATTGATGAAGGTTCTCTTCTAGAAACAATATATTGTCTTGCTTTTTTATAGGTTTTAGTTGACCTAGGAATTCTTTGGTGTCATTTTTATCATAGGAATCACTGGGAAATGTCATTACACTCAGTAAGATTCCAGATTTGGGATCCCTGTGAGCAAGTTTTACCTAAAAGGTCTAGATGTCATTATTACTTCGAGGTAAAATATTAAATTCAGTTGTGTACTAAATACATAGTATTATGACATTCATGACCACACACATACCGATATTCCAGACTACATCAGGAATTATTAGAGATTTCAAACAGTTGAGGAAAGCGGAACTGATGAAGGTGCAGAACTAGAAACAGTATACTGTCCTCGTTTCAATGGATTGTAAAAACACATAATTCCCTGTTTTATTATAACTATTGCTCCTTTAAGTGGTTTCTAAATGATTGAGGAGGCACATAGTTATTTTGGATGTTTATGTGGGTTTTCTTCCTCACAATGCTGATGTGACGTTTCGATGCCTTATCAGGAATCTTTGTCGAACAATGTAGTTTGAAATAATTTACACAATATTATAGCTCGACTTTTTGGTCATGTCAATTGATTGACATTGAAGTTATACACTTGTCTGTGGTTAACTTTTTGAGATCAGGTTATGTCTGCTTGTTTGCTAATATGATTTTCACACCTTTGAACCGGGTCTCTATTTCCCTGGGGTATAAACATGCGTTTCTTGTTGTTCATCTACTATCCTTATGTCTTACCAAGTATCCCCCCTGTGGAGCAAATTTGTTACCTATCTTTACTTATAAAGTTTTGTAAAACTTGTTTTTTCTTTGTAGTATGAATCTCCAGTCTTAACAACTGAATGTTAGTAACTGCAGAAAATATCGATTAATTACTTTCTTTTTGAGATTGAGTGGCATTTTTGACCACATAAAAACACTCTCTTTTATATCGAGAGCCTCACATAAATATAAAGTTTTTGTCGTTCTGGATATCCAGCTTTATCTAGCAAAACCGTAGTATCTAATTTTGTTTGCTTAGCTCGATAGCTTGAGATATGTTTAATGTTCTACTCTAGGGGCTGAAGCTGTTCTTCAGCGCAACAAAATGTATCCGCCAACGCGGGAAAGGCGGATTTTTTCCTATAGCCGTTGATAATTGTCAATATCTCTGAGATAAAGTTTGATATTTTTTTACCATTACCAGTGGAAGTCCTTACAAAATCTTCTCTAGTATTTTTAACAACCTTAAATTTTAGCCAAAAATACTGCGTCTAAAGAAAGTTAGTTAAGAAAAACCTGTTCTACCTGTAATATGTTGTTTTACACATACTAAATTTAAAAAATACGTCAAAGTAGTTATTATTGAATGATAGTTGTGGCAAGGTCGCAATACAATTATACAAATGTTATGTGTAAAACAAAATTATTGTATAAAATACCTTTTATTCCAGATTCTACTCAACACAATTCTAGTCACGCTAAACGTTTCACCACTCATTGGTGAAAATTTAACGGACAAACCATTAAATACACCATCCTCACCCTTCGCAGAGGCGTCAAATGTCCTTCCAACAACCACCGATTCAAATCAGATTCCTGCAATACAACTAGAACAAAGAATCAACAGACACGATTCGCTATCAAATTCACTGAAAGATAACGAAAAACCCGCAAAGCATAAAGAAGCACAAAAAAGTACACCATCGGTTGGTCACCAATCCGAGGAGACGACAAAAGAACCTGTCCCCTGCACTTGTGGCGTTTTCTTGAGCGGACAATTCAAGAAGGGATCGAAGGAACAACCGAAAGGGGTGCCGGTACTTACACAGGAAACTGACACCCCCTTTTCGAATAATGCCATGGGGACTCGGCAGTGCACGAACAAGTGTCTGGAACTGGTGAGAATATTTTTGTTATTTGTTGTTCATTTCAGTGGATTGATGTTAATCAGTGGCGTAACGACGCTTACTGATTATTTGAATTTAATTTATTTTTGAATAGATAAGATAGTTTCTTTTATAGAAGCGAAAGCTTCTTAACGGACGCCCACACGTACACATAGGAGTATGTTAGTGAAATGTAAAAATTGCATTTGTTTCGAGACTTAGTTCAGACCGACACGACACTTCTTTGACCTCGCAATGCCCATATGACTCAGTTCTCTGTGTAAGAAACAGTGACGAGGTTATATATTGAGAGTCTCTTCGTTTATTGAAAACAAACTATAGTAAATAAACAAATATAACATCCAATTAATACACAATACCAGTACAGAATTTTCATTCTAATTTTTAACCATATAATTTTCTATAACGAGAGATATACGGGTTTCCAGAAAATCACAAAAAGAAACTATTAAGGGACTACACTTCAGTGAATTCCAATGAATCTACACTGTTTTCTCTAAAACAGCTCAATGAATTTGAATATTTTAAATTGCATTCTACTAAGAGATGTTCCAGCTTGATTTATAATTTTCTATAATAAATTATGTGCAAAAAACTGTAAGCATCAATGTAAATGTCAAATTTTCATCATAAATACCTGGCTTAAATGTCAAGATATGCTATAAAAGTAAATGTGATATTGGGTGATACATAAGCAGTTCCATATAGTATAGGATGGTTGAAATGTAATGTGAAAATAGAATTAAAGTTATACAGGGTGGTTCAAAAAATGTTGTATGGGGTGGCACATAAGTAGTTGCGTATACAAGGTGGTTGAAATAAGAGTGAAGAAAAACTATAGTTATACAGAGTGGATCATACAACTTATGAAAAATGGTTAAATAAGCATATGCAGTAAGAAGATTCGAATTATAGGACGGAGGGTTAAAAAAATATTAGAAGCATCTACAGTATGATTGAAATATAAGGTGGAGTAGAATTATAGTTATATACTGTGGAACATAAGAAGTTGCTTATCCTTGACATATAGGTATACAGGGTGATTTAAAGAATAGAAAAATAGAAACAGTCAATAGGGTGGAGAGGATTAATACTTAAATAGGTGGTTGCAACACGTTATAGAGTTGAATTATAGTTGTAAAGGATGATTTAGAAAATGTTAGACAAATAATTTATGTTGAGCGACCAATACACAGAAATATACACAGGGTGTTCCGCGAAGTTTCCATCGTCTTGAAGTGGTTGATCTCACAACGTTTCAATAGCTGTGTATCTGCTGTCGTCATCAGGTCATCATGCACCTGATGACGATGGAACAAGTTACATTGTCTACCAACTTCCGACTAACATATACAGGGTGGTTGCAATATATTATGATTTACAGTTAAATTTATAGAAAGTGGTCCAAATAATAAATCAAATAAAAAAGTAAAAAAAAGTAGAAAAAAATACAAATTAGAGAGAGGGGGAGAGATAAGAAATCGCTAAAAAAATCAATAGAATTGTACCTTAAATCAGATAAATAAGAATATAGGTCACAAAATAATTATTGGTGACACGCGGTCTTTTTTAAATATAAATTATTGAAAATTTTTCAATTTTCTGTTTTTGTACGTACAGTAGAAGTCAGAACGCCACAAAAAAGACAACGTTACCGAGAGTATGGGTGGTGGTGACAAGCTTGAGACACTTATATGGGAATTAAATTGAAAAATGCCCAGGTGAAAGCATAAAATAAAGAGTTCAAGAAGTGACCAGAATGGCGCTGGCGTAGAAAGAGGGTGTGATGTCAATATCTAAATATAAAATAATATTAATGTTAGATACCGGTTTTGATTTTTTTCAATTAAGGATGTGTAAAATTTATATATTTTTCCGTAAAACTTTTTGCGTGCAGTTTAAAGTCCACCCTCTTGCTACATCAGCGCCACCCTAATTTAATGCATTTTGACCTCCACTTTTTTAATATTATTTAGAACAGTTATTTTGAAGAATAGTATGGAGATAATTTAATCCGGTTTTGATTTTTTTCAACTAATGATGTGTAAAATTTATATAATTTTCCTGAAAACTTTTGGCGTGCGGTTTAAAATCCACCTTCTTGCTACATCACCGCCATCCTAATTTAATGCATTTTGACGGCCACTTTTTTTAATATTAATTGGGACAGCTATTTTGAAGAACAGTATGGAGATAATTTAATCTGGTTTTGATTTTTTTTCAACTAAGGCTGTGTAAAATTTATATATTTTTCCGTAAAACTTTTGGCGTGCGGTTTAAAATCCACCTTCTTGCTACATCACCGCCATCCTAATTTAATGCATTTTGACGGCCACTTTTTTTAATATTAATTGGGACAGCTATTTTGAAGAACAGTATGGAGATAATTTAATCTGGTTTTGATTTTTTTTCAACTAAGGCTGTGTAAAATTTATATATTTTTCCGTAAAACTTTTGGCGTGCGGTTTAAAATCCACCTTCTTGCTACATCACCGCCATCCTAATTTAATGCATTTTGACGGCCACTTTTTTTAATATTAATTAGAACAGTTATTTTGAAGAATAGTATGGAGATAATTTAATCTGGTTTTGATTTTTTTCAACTAATGATGTGTAAAATTTATATAATTTTCGTGAAAACTTTTGGTGTGCGGTTTAAAATCCACCTTCTTGCTACATCACCGCCATCCTAATTTAATGCATTTTGACGGCCACTTTTTTTAATATTAATTAGAACAATTATTTTGAAGAATAGTATGGAGATAATTTAATCCGGTTTTGATTTTTTTCAACTAATGATGTGTAAAATTTATATAATTTTCATGAAAACTTTTGGTGTGCGGTTTAAAATCCACCTTCTTGCTACATCACCGCCATCCTAATTTAATGCATTTTGACGGCCACTTTTTTTAATATTAATTGGGACAGCTATTTTGAAGAACAGTATGGAGATAATTTAATCTGGTTTTGATTTTTTTCAATTAAGGATGTGTAAAATTTATATATTTTTCCGTAAAACTTTTTGCGTGCAGTTTAAAGTCCACCCTCTTGCTACATCAGCGCCACCCTAATTTAATGCATTTTGACCTCCACTTTTTTAATATTATTTAGAACAGTTATTTTGAAGAATAGTATGGAGATAATTTAATCCGGTTTTGATTTTTTTCAACTAATGATGTGTAAAATTTATATAATTTTCCTGAAAACTTTTGGCGTGCGGTTTAAAATCCACCTTCTTGCTACATCACCGCCATCCTAATTTAATGCATTTTGACGGCCACTTTTTTTAATATTAATTGGGACAGCTATTTTGAAGAACAGTATGGAGATAATTTAATCTGGTTTTGATTTTTTTTCAACTAAAGCTGTGTAAAATTTATATATTTTTCCGTAAAACTTTTGGCGTGCGGTTTAAAATCCACCTTCTTGCTACATCACCGCCATCCTAATTTAATGCATTTTGACGGCCACTTTTTTTAATATTAATTAGAACAGTTATTTTGAAGAATAGTATGGAGATAATTTAATCTGGTTTTGATTTTTTTCAACTAATGATGTGTAAAATTTATATAATTTTCGTGAAAACTTTTGGCGTGCGGTTTAAAATCCACCTTCTTGCTACATCACCGCCATCCTAATTTAATGCATTTTGACGGCCACTTTTTTTAATTCTAATTAGAGCAGCTATTTTGAAGAACAGTATGGAGATAATTTAATCTGGTTTTGATTTTTTTTTTCAACTAAGGATGTGTAAAATTTATATATTTTCCCTAAAAACTTTTGGCGTGCGGTTTAAAATCCACCTTCTTGCTACATCACCGCCATCCTAATTTAATGCATTTTGACGGCCACTTTTTTTAATTCTAATTAGAGCAGCTATTTTGAAGAACAGTATGGAGATAATTTAATCTGGTTTTGATTTTTTTTTTCAACTAAGGATGTGTAAAATTTATATATTTTCCCTAAAAACTTTTGGCGTGCGGTTTAAAATCCACCTTCTTGCTACATCACCGCCATCCTAATTTAATGCATTTTGACGGCCACTTTTTTAATATTAATTAGAGCAGCTATTTTGAAGAACAGTATGGAGATAATTTAATCTGGTTTTGATTTTTTTTTCAACTAAGGATGTCTAAAATTTATATATTTTTCCTAAAAACTTTTGGCGTGCGGTTTAAAATCCACCTTCTTGCTACATCACCGCCATCCTAATTTAATGCATTTTGACGGCCACTTTTTTTAATTCTAATTAGAGCAGCTATTTTGAAGAACAGTATGGAGATAATTTAATCTGGTTTTGATTTTTTTTTTCAACTAAGGATGTGTAAAATTTATATATTTTCCCTAAAAACTTTTGGCGTGCGGTTTAAAATCCACCTTCTTGCTACATCACCGCCATCCTAATTTAATGCATTTTGACGGCCACTTTTTTTAATATTAATTAGAACAGTTATTTTGAAGAACAGTATGGAGATAATTTAATCTGGTTTTGATTTTTTTTCAACTAAGGATGTCTAAAATTTATATATTTTTCCCTAAAAACTTTTGGCGTGCGGTTTAAAATCCACCTTCTTGCTACATCACCGCCATCCTAATTTAATGCATTTTGACGGCCACTTTTTTAATATTAATTAGAGCAGCTATTTTGAAGAACAGTATGGAGATAATTTAATCTGGTTTTGATTTTTTTTTCAACTAAGGATGTCTAAAATTTATATATTTTTCCTAAAAACTTTTGGCGTGCGGTTTAAAATCCACCTTCTTGCTACATCACCGCCATCCTAATTTAATGCATTTTGACGGCCACTTTTTTAATATTAATTAGAGCAGCTATTTTGAAGAACAGTATGGAGATAATTTAATCTGGTTTTGATTTTTTTTTCAACTAAGGATGTCTAAAATTTATATATTTTCCCTAAAAACTTTTGGCGTGCGGTTTAAAATCCACCTTCTTGCTACATCACCGCCATCCTAATTTAATGCATTTTGACGGCCACTTTTTTAATAGTTAATTAGAGCAGCTATTTTGAAGAACAGTATGGAGATAATTTAATCTGGTTTTGATTTTTTTTTCAACTAAGGATGTGTAAAATTTATATATTTTCCCTAAAAACTTTTGGCGTGCGGTTTAAAATCCACCTTCTTGCTACATCACCGCCATCCTAATTTAATGCATTTTGACGGCCACTTTTTTAATATCTAATTAGAGCAGCTATTTTGAAGAACAGTATGGAGATAATTTAATCTGGTTTTGATTTTTTTTTCAACTAAGGATGTCTAAAATTTATATATTTTCCCTAAAAACTTTTGGCGTGCGGTTTAAAATCCACCTTCTTGCTACATCACCGCCATCCTAATTTAATGCATTTTGACGGCCACTTTTTTAATATTAATTAGAGCAGCTATTTTGAAGAACAGTATGGAGATAATTTAATCTGGTTTTGATTTTTTTTTCAACTAAGGATGTCTAAAATTTATATATTTTTCCTAAAAACTTTTGGCGTGCGGTTTAAAATCCACCCTCTTGCTACATCAGCGCCATCCTAATTTAATGCATTTTGACGGCTACTTTTTTTAATATTAATTAGAACAATTATTTTGAAGAATAGTATGGAGATAATTTAATCCGGTTTTGATTTTTTTCAACTAATGATGTGTAAAATTTATATAATTTTCATGAAAACTTTTGGTGTGCGGTTTAAAATCCACCTTCTTGCTACGTCACCGCCATCCTAATTTAATGCATTTTGACGGCCACTTTTTTAATATTAATTAGAGCAGCTATTTTGATGAACAGTATGGAGATAATTTAATCTGGTTTTGATTTTTTTTTTCAACTAAGGATGTGTAAAATTTATATATTTTCCCTAAAAACTTTTGGCGTGCGGTTTAAAATCCACCTTCTTGCTACATCACCGCCATCCTAATTTAATGCATTTTGACGGCCACTTTTTTAATATTAATTAGAGCAGCTATTTTGAAGAACAGTATGGAGATAATTTAATCTGGTTTTGATTTTTTTTTCAACTAAGGATGTCTAAAATTTATATATTTTTCCTAAAAACTTTTGGCGTGCGGTTTAAAATCCACCTTCTTGCTACATCACCGCCATCCTAATTTAATGCATTTTGACGGCCACTTTTTTAATATTAATTAGAGCAGCTATTTTGAAGAACAGTATGGAGATAATTTAATCTGGTTTTGATTTTTTTTCAACTAAGGATGTGTAAAATTTATATATTTTCCCTAAAAACTTTTGGCGTGCGGTTTAAAATCCACCTTCTTGCTACATCACCGCCATCCTAATTTAATGCATTTTGACGGCCACTTTTTTAATATTAATTAGAGCAGCTATTTTGATGAACAGTATGGAGATAATTTAATCTGGTTTTGATTTTTTTTTTTCAACTAAGGATGTGGCGTGCGGTTTAAAATCCACCTTCTTGCTACATCACCGCCATCCTAATTTAATGCATTTTGACGGCCACTTTTTTAATATTAATTAGAGCAGCTATTTTGAAGAACAGTATGGAGATAATTTAATCTGGTTTAAAATCCACCGTGCGGTTTAAAATCTTGCTACATCACCGCCATCCTAATTTAATGCATTTTGACGGCCACTTTTTTAATATTAATTAGAGCAGCTATTTTGAAGAACAGTATGGAGATAATTTAATCTGGTTTTGATTTTTTTTTCAACTAAGGATGTCTAAAATTTATATATTTTCCTAAAAACTTTTGGCGTGCGGTTTAAAATCCACCTTCTTGCTACATCACCGCCATCCTAATTTAATGCATTTTGACGGCCACTTTTTTAATATTAATTAGAGCAGCTATTTTGAAGAACAGTATGGAGATAATTTAATCTGGTTTTGATTTTTTTTTCAACTAAGGATGTCTAAAATTTATATATTTTCCCTAAAAACTTTTGGCGTGCGGTTTAAAATCCACCTTCTTGCTACATCACCGCCATCCTAATTTAATGCATTTTGACGGCCACTTTTTTAATATTAATTAGAGCAGCTATTTTGAAGAACAGTATGGAGATAATTTAATCTGGTTTTGATTTTTTTTTCAACTAAGGATGTGTAAAATTTATATATTTTCCCTAAAAACTTTTGGCGTGCGGTTTAAAATCCACCTTCTTGCTACATCACCGCCATCCTAATTTAATGCATTTTGACGGCCACTTTTTTAATATTAATTAGAGCAGCTATTTTGAAGAACAGTATGGAGATAATTTAATCTGGTTTTGATTTTTTTTTCAACTAAGGATGTGTAAAATTTATATATTTTCCCTAAAAACTTTTGGCGTGCGGTTTAAAATCCACCTTCTTGCTACATCACCGCCATCCTAATTTAATGCATTTTGACGGCCACTTTTTTAATATTAATTAGAGCAGCTATTTTGAAGAACAGTATGGAGATAATTTAATCTGGTTTTGATTTTTTTTTCAACTAAGGATGTCTAAAATTTATATATTTTCCTAAAAACTTTTGGCGTGCGGTTTAAAATCCACCTTCTTGCTACATCACCGCCATCCTAATTTAATGCATTTTGACGGCCACTTTTTTAATTCTAATTAGAGCAGCTATTTTGAAGAACAGTATGGAGATAATTTAATCTGGTTTTGATTTTTTTTTTCAACTAAGGATGTGTAAAATTTATATATTTTCCCTAAAAACTTTTGGCGTGCGGTTTAAAATCCACCTTCTTGCTACATCACCGCCATCCTAATTTAATGCATTTTGACGGCCACTTTTTTAATATTAATTAGAGCAGCTATTTTGAAGAACAGTATGGAGATAATTTAATCTGGTTTTGATTTTTTTTTTCAACTAAGCTAAAATTTATGGCGTGCGGTTTAAAATCCACCTTCTTGAATCAGTGGATAATTTAATCTCACTGATTTTTTTTTTCAACTAAGGATGTGTAAAATTTATATATTTTCCCTAAAAACTTTTGGCGTGCGGTTTAAAATCCACCTTCTTGCTACATCACCGCCATCCTAATTTAATGCATTTTGACGGCCACTTTTTTAATATTAATTAGAGCAGCTATTTTGAAGAACAGTATGGAGATAATTTAATCTGGTTTTGATTTTTTTTTCAACTAAGGATGTCTAAAATTTATATATTTTTCCTAAAAACTTTTGGCGTGCGGTTTAAAATCCACCTTCTTGCTACATCACCGCCATCCTAATTTAATGCATTTTGACGGCCACTTTTTTAATAATTCTAATTAGAGCAGCTATTTGAAGACATCAGTAATTTAATGCATTTTGACGGCCACTAATTTAATTAGAGCAGCTATTTTGAAGAACAGTATGGAGATAATTTAATCTGGTTTTGATTTTTTTTTTTCAACTAAGGATGTGTAAAATTTATATATTTTCCCTAAAAACTTTTGGCGTGCGGTTTAAAATCCACCTTCTTGCTACATCACCGCCATCCTAATTTAATGCATTTTGACGGCCACTTTTTTTAATAATTAGATTTTTGAAGAACAGTATGGAGATAATTTAATCTGAAACTAAGAAAAATTTATATATTTTTCCTAAAAACTTTTGGCGTGCGGTTTAAAATCCACCTTCTTGCTACATCACCGCCATCCTAATTTAATGATTTTGACGGCCACTTTAATCTGGTATTTGATTTTTTTTTCAACTAAGGATGTCTAAAATTTATATATTTTTCCTAAAAACTTTTGGCGTGCGGTTTAAAATCCACCTTCTTGCTACATCACCGCCATCCTAATTTAATGCATTTTGACGGCTTTTTTTACAGTTTTTTTAATATTAATTAGAACAAAAACTTTTGGCGTGCGGTTTAAAATTTCTTGACATCACCGCCATCCTAATTTAATGCATTTTGATGGAAGATAGTATGGAGATAATTTAATCCGGTTTTGATTTTTTTCAACTAATGATGTGTAAAATTTATATAATTTTCATGAAAACTTTTGGCGTGCGGTTTAAAATCCACCTTCTTGCTACATCACCGCCATCCTAATTTAATGCATTTTGACGGCCACTTTTTTTAATATTAATTAGAACAGTTATTTTGAAGAACAGTATGGAGATAATTTAATCTGGTTTTGATTTTTTTTTCAACTAAGGATGTCTAAAATTTATATATTTTCCCTAAAAACTTTTGGCGTGCGGTTTAAAATCCACCTTCTTGCTACATCACCGCCATCCTAATTTAATGCATTTTGACGGCCACTTTTTTAATATTAATTAGAGCAGCTATTTTGAAGAACAGTATGGAGATAATTTAATCTGGTTTTGATTTTTTTTTCAACTAAGGATGTCTAAAATTTATATATTTTCCCTAAAAACTTTTGGCGTGCGGTTTAAAATCCACCTTCTTGCTACATCACCGCCATCCTAATTTAATGCATTTTGACGGCCACTTTTTTAATATTAATTAGAGCAGCTATTTTGAAGAACAGTATGGAGATAATTTAATCTGGTTTTGATTTTTTTTTTCAACTAAGGATGTGTAAAATTTATATATTTTCCCTAAAAACTTTTGGCGTGCGGTTTAAAATCCACCTTCTTGCTACATCACCGCCATCCTAATTTAATGCATTTTGACGGCCACTTTTTTAATATTAATTAGAGCAGCTATTTTGAAGAACAGTATGGAGATAATTTAATCTGGTTTTGATTTTTTTTTCAACTAAGGATGTCTAAAATTTATATATTTTTCCTAAAAACTTTTGGCGTGCGGTTTAAAATCCACCCTCTTGCTACATCAGCGCCATCCTAATTTAATGCATTTTGACAGCCACTATTTTAATATTAATTAGAACAGCTATTTTGATTAATAGTTTGGAGACAATTGAATAAATATTGACAGAATATTAAATAGGTTAAGTAGTTTTGAATTATTATAATTTTTTACTTTAATTTATTTACACGTTATATGTTACTTTGCAGTTATATTTAAATTAAGAACTAAATTACACATTAGGATTAATACTGAGTCAAAGAAAGAGAAAATCCTCCTAAACAGATTGAACGAGCTTATATGCACTTATCTAGAATAATTATATTTGTTATAGTTTTATCTCTCAAAAACATCGAATTTGACCCACTCTTAAACTACCTATTCATTTTTAATTCATAGTTATAGTTAATACCAATTTCTCAACAATTTTTATTCTTGGAACTTACTGACTGTATAAGTTGTAATTAATATTATATCCTCTTTGTAGTTCACCTTCTGTCAGTTCTCAAATTTAATTTAATAATTACTTCTTCTGATTCTACAAAATTTTTTCGCTGGTCCCGCACTTTCGTTTCAGCATCGCAACGAATTGATTTGCGATGTTTTACTTTTTTCGAAATCCTGTAATTTTCACATTAATTCCTAACGAACCTGCTAAAAAATTGCTTCCTGTTACTCGTCTGTATTTAGTTTTACTTTTCCGTTATAATTAAGTCACAATATTTTGCAGTTTTTGCAATATAAAAAAAGTAAGATCCTGTTTTGATCTTATAATTATTATCGGATCGCATGCATGTTCTGTACAGAAATGTGACTTATTTGAGATATTAACTTGTATTTAAAATACAGTAACTGGACAACCGATGTCGATATTTCACAGTTGTCTATATAAACATATTTTTCCTGAGAAGATTACTATTTAAAACCCTTCTCACTTACCTAACGAATAATTTAATTTCTCTGAATTTATTATTTTAATAAGTGGCATAAATTCATGAGGTAATCAAACATGATTTCATACAAAAAGACTACCTCAAACCAAAAATCTTTATTGAGTAGGTTAAGCAATGAGTGGTGCCACCTAATGTGTTCTACTTTCACATTTTTAAATACCCTTACAAGTTATTTTCAGATTTTTTAAACAGTATTAAATACATCTTCAAAAATGCCCGGACCCGAAAAAATATAAAGGTGTAAGTTTGTGTGATAATATCTTAGTCATAAAAAATATTTTGCTACTTGCTTTTCCTTCAAATCCATTTGTCATCACATCTTACTACGATGATTAAACAAAAACGCTTCATACATTTGTCCACTGTGTTCACCTTTAAAAATCTGATTACATTCCAATTATAAATAAAAAATGAAGTTAGTCAAAGCATAAAATCTAATTATTGTAACATTTATTTCACAAGGAATATCTTGTAAGAAATCAAAATTGTCGGTAAACACAAAAACAGTATTTTGGTTAAATTATTTTCTCAATAATTATTGCACAATACGTTGGATTTAGCAGCGTAATTGTTTTCGCTTTGCACAAGGGAATCTCCCCCTTTAAATGTTTAAATATATTTTTCAAAGATATCATCTTTGAAAACTTGTATATTATAAGGAACCACATCAAACTTTGTAAACTTAAAAAACTAACCATTTGTAGGCATAATGTATATTTGAATATTGGCTACTTTTTTTAAACTACTTGCAAAGATATTAAAAATATGATTACAATTTACTATGCCACCACTCACTGCTTAACAGGGCAAATATGTAATTATTGAAATCTAAATAAATACTATTATTTTTTTATTTACACTCTCGGATTCTGTTCAGTTCTTGGATTTATTTAAAAACACAGTCCAACTCACTCTAATTTATTTTCACTACTTTAACACAATTTATATTCTCCGAACTATTTACAATTTATCTCTACTTAACTATACGGCAGTCGAATACCGAATGAATGCTTCCTCAGCTCTCCGTATTTATATATTTTTTCTCGGAGTTCTCCAGAAAAGTCAAAGTGCCGCGGGGACTACCTACATTCTTCGCGAAATACATCAGAGCACCAGATATTGGATGAATTCCCGTCACACTATTTAAGACTCATTTCACATATCCACACTGTACTTGTAATTTTGGTAACGAACTTGCTTCACTATCACATTCGACATTAAAATACCAGATCAACAACTTAATTTAAGCTACATGCTAACAGTCAAACATATAGTTTATTAAAAATTCCAGACAAATGTGGAACGTATTTATATTTGAAATGTTTGTATGGCATTTACTTCATTATCACATTTGACTTGATTCGACGAACTTATTTCCTTATTAAATAAACCTATTTTCCTTTTATTTCAAAATTATATTTCAATTCTGATATTATGTATAGTGTGTAAAGCATATTTCCTTGAGGTTAAATTAGAAAGATACTAATGAAAATTTTTTGACATTTTCCTTCTGTAGTTTGTATAAACGTTTTACCATTGAAAACGGGGTGTGATTTAGACCTTGAAATGTTTGGACTATTTGAAATATACAGACTTTCATGTATATGTGGTGTTATTCCCAAAGAACTCAGAAAATATAAAAACCAGAGATGCCACAACTATCCTTCAGAAAACAAATGCTTAAGGGTCATTCCATGTCAAATCAACAAATAGTTGGACGCGACCCCCACCGATTCGGATGAATTTTGGTGGAGAGTTTTGTCTCATCATAAAACGAAGTTCTGCCAAAGGAAAAAAAATTAAAAAATTTTCCTAAGAGATATTCAAAATTAAAAAGTTCTCTGTTTTTCAGATTTTATGAGTTTAGTTATTTAATATTTCAGAATCTACTGAATATTAAAAAAAACTCTGGTACATTTTTAGAAGACACTAGAGGTATGAGAAAAAAATTGTTTGAAAAGAAAATTTTGAAAATTATCAAAATTTAAAAGATTTGAATTTTTCAAAATCGTGGAAAGTAACCATCGCGGGAAAATTCTGGCCCCAAAATTTTTCATATTATACCTCTAACATATCTAAAGAAATTCTGAAATTTTCAGAGGGGTGTTCTTTTTCGTTTCAAAAATTTGAATTTTGGCAAAATAGTTTTTTTTTATTTTTTCAACTTTTTTTTAATATCACTATTCTACCACATGATTACCGAAATTTGAGGACTAAAATATTTTCCTTGTGTTAATGGGATGTAAAACCATAAATATTTCAAAATATATTAGAGATTTAACTTTAAATCAAAACTTAAGTAATGTTTAAAGAGTCACACTCTGCCATCTATGTTCCTATCAGTGAAATCACTATTATCGATAGAGCCCAGTCCAGAATTCAGTAGAGGGCCCTATTTCTTATGATTATTATTACTAGTACCTGGGTGATCGAGCTTCACTCGTAAATTCAAAGTTCCATCATAAATATACAAATATCAAAATAATCGGACATTTGCTATGTAAACTTATTTTGAACTACCTAATATAATATGTTTTTCTTACATTTTTTAAATTACATTGTGTAATCCTACAATTCTACTCTCTCCTGTATTTCAACCACCCTATATATGCAACTGCTTATGAATAACCCATTCAAACATTTTTTTAATCACCCTGTATAACTAAAATTCCACTTGATTCCATATTCCAACCATCCTATATATGCGACCGCTTTTAGGCCACTCTACAAGAAAGCTACCCTATAATACATTTATGTTCAAACATTTTCTTAACCACTTCCTATAATTATAATTCCGATTCACCCTATATGTGAAACATTTTATAAGCTACCAAATATAACATTTTTGTGCTAACATATTTTATATCACACTGTATAACTATAATATTACACCACCATATGTTTTTAACTACCCTGTATATGCATTTGCTTATGGCCACTCATTGTAATATTTTTTGAACTACCATGCATAATTATAATTTCAGTACATGCTTTATTGTAACCACCATGTAAATGCAATTGCTAATGTGCTACCCTATGGGTATAACATTTTTTTAACTACCCTGCAAAACAATACTTTTATCCGCCCTGTATGTAAGCTATCATTAATTTCCAAATAAACAGATAATTACATACAATTTTGAGATATTTTTGTTTTTACATCCCATTAACATAAGAAAAATATTTTAGACCCCAAATTTCGGTAATCATGTGGTTGAATAATGATATTCAACAAAAAAAGTTGAAAAAATAGAAAAAAAACTATTTTGCCAAAATTCAAAAATTCATATCTTTGAAACGAAAAAGAACACCCCTCTGATAATTTCAGAATTTCTTTAAATATGTTAGAAGTATAATATAATATATTTGAGGCTAGAATTTTCCCGCGACGGTTACTTTCCACGATTTTGAAAAATTCAAAATTTTTTAATTTTGATAATTAAAATTTTTTTTTTCAAATTTTTTTTCTCATACCTCTAAGTGTCTTCTAAAAATGTACCAGAGTTTTATTTTTAATATTAAGCAGTTTCTAAAATATTAAATAACTAAACTCATAAAACCGGAAAAACAGTGAAATTTTTAATTTTGAATATCTCTTAGGAATTTTTTTTTTAATTTTTTCCTTTGGCAGAACTTCGTTTTATGATGAGACAAAACTCTCCACCAAAATTCATCCAAATCGGTGGGGGTCGCGTCCAACTATTTGTCGGTTTGACATGGAATGACCCTCAAGTATTCTTCAAATTTTCACTAGATATTTTTATATTGCTTTCCATTTTTCGTAAAAAAATTCTTTATTGAAATACTGAATACGAGTATGTAGTAAATAATTAATGGAATGTCTCGTTTCGACAAGTACGAAAAACGTTAACAACAGTGTAAAGAACTTTCTTTATGAAGTCCTAATTAATTCCTCTCTCTGCTTCCCACGCCCATGGTCCACTTATTCCCGTCCGGTTATTGTAAGCAATTACCGGGGTAGAAATTCGTTTTAAGGGAAGTAAACACCCCAAAGTAATTACGTATTCAAATTAGCTGGTGGAATGGACGAAGAGTATCAGATCTACAGGTGGCCAGTTGAGATTTAATTTTTTTATGAACGTAGGTGTATTGTGCGGGCCAGATTGGGGTCCATTATGCTCGATAAAAAGGACCGTGTGAATTTGTTTTATGGACATAGGGTTGTGCTGCGATATCTCCAGAACTAATTCGTGGTCAGAGAGCGAGGACAGTTCATTTTGTTTATTTGGTTGTTTTTTTCGGTCGGGTAGAAATGAATCGGTGTTCTAGAAATTACGTTCCTTACGATGAATAATTAAAGCTGCTTTTTATGTTGTTGTGATTAAGGGAATAGTAGTTACGTCCTCCATCTGTTATTGTAAAGAACATTATTTTTATTGTGTTGAAAATATCAACGGGCATAACCATTTAAAGTTTACATGCAAATATTTCAAATTGTATGGAAATTTACATTATAATTACACTAAGCAAGTGGTATAGTAGTTGGTTTCTTAATCTATTCATATTAATATGTATCATCATCATCATTATGTTCAGCTAATTTCGACCATTATTTTATGGTGTAGCGTCTCTTACATATTCGTTTCGCATTTCTCTCCATGTTGTTCTGTTGTACGCTTTTTGGGATCAGGTTATGCCTGCTATTTTCTTGAAGTCATAGTCCTATCTTACATTGGGGCGTTTCCTTGGTCTTTTAACACCCCTAGGATACCATTGCGTGATTTTTGTTGACCACCTATTATCTTGTCTTTTTGCCAAATATCCTGCCCACTGCCACTTCAGAGATTTTACTCTGTGGATAACATCTATTACCTGGGTTTTGTTCCTTATCCACTCTATTCTCTTCCGATCTCTTCTCGTTATCCCGATCATGCATCTTTCCATGGACCTTTGTGCTACTTGAAGTTTTCTTGTAAGCTCGGTTTTCAGAGTCCAGGTTTCACAACCGTATGTCAGTACTGGTAGAACACACTGATCAACTACTTTCTTCTTAAGGCGGAATGCCATTCGTGATTTGAAGATTTTGAAGTTTCTTCCAAACGTCATCCATGCAAGTTTGATCCTTCTGTTTATTTCTGGTAGTAGCGAACCTGATATGTGTATTAATTGACCCAGGTATATATATATATATATATATATATATATATATATATATTGTTCTACTGTTTCCAGAATTGTGTTATCTATTGTGACGTCTTGTGTGTCTACTAGTTCGTTGTACATTATCTTTGTTTTTCCGATATTTATTTTTAGGCCTATTTCCTTACTTACTCTGCTAAGTTCATTGATTTGATTTTGTAGTTATCCTGCGTTATTGGCAATTAGGACAATGTCATCGGCGAATCTCAGATGGTTCAGATATTCTCCATCTAGGTTCAGTACTTTGTGGTCCCAGTTTAATCGTCGAAAGATACTCTCTAATGCCGCTGTGAATAGCTTCGGTGATATTGAGTCACCTTGTCTGACTCCTCTGTTAGTAGGAAATTTGGGGCTGCCTTCGTATATTCTGATTTTGGCTTTGGCTTCCTTGTATATATTAGCCAACGTTTCTATGTATGGCTTATCTACACCTTGTTCACTCAGAGCGTTGATTACCGCCTTCGCATATATATAGTGTCGAACGCTTTTTCGAAGCCAATGAAGGCCAAGGCAAGTGGTATTTGATATTCTCTAGTTCGACTGATAACTTCCCTTATAGTGTGTATGTGATCGATTGTGCTAAAGCCACTACGAAATCCGGCTTGCTCTCGGGGTTGAGCGGAATCTAGTGTACTCTGTATTCTGTTTTGTATGATTTTAGTGAATATTTTGTACACTACCGGCAGGAGACTTATCGGTCTGTAGTTCCGAATGTCTTCTTTATTGCCTTTCTTATGGATTAATACTATGAGGGCGCTATTCCATTTTTCTGGGATGTGTCTGGTTCTTAGGCAATTTGTATATATTTTGGCTAGGCGTTTCCATGCTTCTCTACCAGCGTATTTTGGTAGTTCAGCCGTTACTGCGTCGTTACCTGCCGTCTTGCCATTTTTCATTTTCTTGACCGCTGATTCCACTGCCTCCACGAGTATTTCAGGTATTTCTTCTTCCGTCAGCTGTATTTCCAGAGATTCGGGGGCTTTGTATAGATCCTTGTAGAACTTCGTGACATGCTCCATTATTTTGTGTCTATCCGTTATTCTGATATTTTCATCTGTAAATGCGATTACTTGTCTTTTCCCAATTACCAATACTTTCTTAGGGTTTTTATAACTTTTCCGATTTTCAATTGCAGTTTCTACCAATTTTTCGTTGTATTTTTTGATGTCCTCTGCAATTTTCTTTCTTAATGTCTTGCATAGTTCACTGTATTCTATGCGTTGAATGTCTGTCGTCCTTTTCAGTTCTCTTCTTTTCTGAAGCAACGCATTTGTTTCCGAACTAAGCTTCTTGTGTTCGTTTCGTTGTTGGGTTCAGCCTATTTCTTTAGCACAGGTCAGTATTGTATTCATTAGTTGTGTGTTGTCTTTTTGTTCCCGGAGCTTCTCTTCTATCAGCGTCTGATATTTTTCAGAGTTTTCTTTCAGGTTGTTAATGTCTATGCTAGTAGCGGGCTTCTTTCTAGTAAGTTTAAATCTCTCCAGTTTCGTATTAACGGCAATTCTTGCTCTGACAAGTCTGTGATCGCTTCCTGTCCTGAATTTATTTAGCGTGCTTACATCTTTGATGGTATTAATCTTGTTTGTCAGGACAAAGTCAATTTCATTTAACTGACGCATTTGGAGCTTCCCAAGTCCATTTTCTATTAGAATTTTTTTTGAAGGAGTTTATGTACATGTTCTGATGGTGCGCGAACTGTACTAATCTCTCACCCCTTTCGTTTCGTTCACCGAATCCGAAGTTCCCCACTGATCCTTCTCGGTCTTATCTTTTTCCTACTTTCGCGTTGAAGTCGCCGATAATGTATTTGAAATGGCTGTTGTTGGTATCTAATGCCTCTTTGATTTCGCTGTATAGTTGTTCGACTTCTTCGTCAGAATGGCTAATTGTTGGGGCGTAAACTTCTATTACTTGAATGGAGTATCTTTTCGAAAGCGACAATGTTAGACTAGCGACTCTGTCTGATGTTCCGGACACGCCTATAATTTTATCGGTCCATCTCTTATGTATGAGGAATCCAACACCGCTAGTTCTTCCTGTTGGTGTTCCTCGTTGGTATAGGAGGTTGCCTGATTCAAGTGTTATTAGCTCTTCGTTTTTCCTTCTAACTTCACTTATGCCAATGATATCCCACTTGATTTTTACTGCCTCTTGTTCTAATTCTACAATTCTAGCTTGATTCGAGAGTGTTCGGCAGTTATATGTTGCTAGATGTAGTGTAGTCGAATGTTTGCCTCCCCCAGAATCCTTGAGGCAGACCGGTTTCCCGGGGTGGGATTACTTACCCACCTGGGGTACAATTCCGTGAGTTTTGTAATTCGACATGTTTGAGGTTCTGAGGCATACCTTACCACGGGGTTACAATGCAGGTTGGTAAGGAGCAATGATTCTCTTTTTCAATCTTGAAAATCCTAGATGTCGGTCTTACATCTCGCGTCTTCAAATTTAACGAAATGCATCAAATGCATAAAGAAGTGTTCGTGAGGACATTCAATTGTGGGAAGCGCAACTGATGAAGGTTCCCGACCAGAAACAATATATATTATATTTACTCTTGAAAATCCTAGATGTCGGTCTTACATCTCGCGTCTTCAAATATAACCTAAATTGACAAATATAAAAGTGTCAAAATGCTCAAAAGTTAAGAATGTCAAAAATCTCAGGTATCAAAAATGTCAATAGCCCGAAAATCTAAAAATATAGTTGTGAACAATATGAAATGAGAAAAAAGTTCATGATATAAATGTACGCCTATTTGTCTACCTATTGCGAAACTGGGGCCGGTTAGCTAGTATAATGTAATTGAAGCTAATAGAAATGACGATAAGATTATTCAGGAAGCTGTAGGAGCAATTTTAAATATGTTGGTATTATATGATTGTAATCACTAATAAGAGTTTGCATAACTAGATAGGAAATACATCTTAGCCTCAATAACTTAATCAGAAATAATTGATAATTAAAGGAAATAGAAATACACCCCTACCAGATATGCAGAACTGTGTTCCCGAAGGTGTGGATGAAACTATTAATCCCACAAGTACTCTTTCTCGTAATCTATCCACACTACTAGCGATTCGGCGAATATTAATAAACAACTTTGGAGCACTCCCATGAAGCTTCCCTTAGTGAAAGAGGTGGCTCTGATCTATGGTCGTGTGTATTTAGATAAAATTTATTACTGCACTGCCGGCTATGGTTCTACAGTGGACCTAAGACAAGCAACACTGTCGCCAAAATTAGAGTGAAGATTAATTTAATGAAATTGTTGCCTATTTCTTTTTTTCTTTTTAGCAGGAATTGCTTTTTTAGTCTTGAGTTTAGAAGCTTTCGGTTTTTTAGTATGGGCGTCCTTACTGGTATGTTTGTCTTTAAATGGAGACTTTACTTTAGATGCAAGTGAAACAGATGCCGACGTCGATGGTGTGGGTTTCTTTCTTAAGTTTCGTTGCAGCTGTCGATATTTGTATGTTGCTCCCGCAGCCTATGGATTTTTTGTCATCTTAGTTTACTTTCAGTCCCAGATTTTTTTTCAACGCTGACTGATTTCATCGCTGAAGCTCCTGAAGAGAAATTTGCTGCCAATTTAAATGAACCTGATCCACCTTTTCCTTTAGTTTGAACAACAATTCCAAAAAGTGACCGCAGACTTCAACTATTTCTTGATGAAAGGTGCTACTTTAACGGTATCAACCCTGCAATTGGCAGCAATATATTTCTTGATAGCTCCCAAAAATAATCCATCACGTTCCTTTAAATCTTTGATAGCCTTGTTGACCATCTCAGATCTCGGCCTAAGTTTGAGGTGATAAATTCGATAGGGAAGTTGACGAACTGCAAGGATAGTTTATAAAGGATTGCTTGATCAATGTTTAAAAATTTCGAATAAAACCAGCCACCTTGTGACGTATAACTGTCTCGTGGGCCCTGTCTCGAGTTGTTTAGGCGCTTTGCCTGTAGAATTAAAGAGTTTTTCTGGTTTTCTTTCATCTATTTAATGTGACATTGGTAACAAGTTAATTATTTCTGTGTTCGACTTCATTGAAAATGGTAGTAATTAAATAATAAATAATTTGGTCAAGTGCGAGTTGGACTCGCATACTTAGGGTTCCGTACCACCTTCAAAATTCGAATATTGAAGTTTTGGACAAGCAGGGAATGAGTGCATTTTCTTATACTTACCCTTATATCTTTTAAAGGAAGCGTTTTAAATTTATAAAAAATATACACTTTGAATTTCCACACTTAGACTTTTTATTTTATCTGCTTTAGGATTCACTTGATTTTTATCACAATAAATATGTATTTAATTTTCTAATTTGGCAACCAAAAAATAACATTAGAGTTTTATTTTACTAATAAACTTTCAGAAATGCCTTTTATAATCTACTGTCTGAGTTTTGAGGCTCTGTATATTGGAAGAAAAACGGCAAAATAAGTCAAAGTTTAAATTATAAATTATTAAATCTGTTATTCAAATTATTTAAAAATGTAAATAAAATATATTTTTCAAATTTTAGTTTCTAAAGTGGGAATTAAGTCAATGTTTAATATTTTTAATATCTTTTATACTTTGGAGGCCAAATAATAGAATTAGGTATTTTTTTTCATATTTTTCCTATAAACAAAAAAAATGAGGTCTTAGTGTTTGGGGAATAACGGGAAGAATGGGTAATTTTTTTAAAATATTTTTTTAATATATTTTAAAATATATTAAAAATTAAAAAAATACATTTGTACCTATTCGTCATAATGAGTCCTAAGATTTGATATATTACATGAGCCGTTAGAAACAATTATAATTTTTTATTTTCCATTTAATTCTATAATTTGCCCCCCAAAATAAATATTAGGATTTCTCCTTAATTTTCCAGTAAAGTTCAGGTGAGGGGCTATACCTCCATTTTTTTGAAAATTTTCCACCTTATGGTTTCGGAGATAAGGGGGGGATGGGTAAATTTTTTATATTTTTGTTAATATCTTTTAATTAATTTATTTTAAAAATATAAAAAAATATATTTGTTTTCGTCATAATGAGCCCTTTCATTTGATATATAATATGATAGGTTAGAAACAATTTTAATTTTATATTTTTCATTTAATTCTGTAATTGGCCCCCCAAAATTAAAGTAGAGGTTTCTCCTTATTTTTCCAGTAAACTTCAGGTCAGAACCTATAAATCTATTTTTTTTTTCAAAACTTTACGTTTTACAGTTTCGGAGATAAGGCGGGGGGGGGGGGTAATTGGTAAATTTTGGTATATTTTCGTTAATATCTTTATAAATAATTTTTTTAATATGAAAAAAAAATATATTTGTGTTCCTCAGAATGAGACCTTTCATTTGATATATTACATGATGCGTCTGAAAAAATTTTTATTTTTAAATTTTTATTTAATTCTTTAATTTGCCCCCCAAAATTAACATTAATGGTTTCTCCTTAATTTTCCTGTAAAGTTCGGGCAACGCTCTAAATTTCCTATTTTTTTCAAAATTTTAGACTCAGTAGTTTCGGAGATCAGGGGGGGAAACGGTCGATTTTTTTAGTTTTCCCCCCAGAAGTACCCCTAAAATCAAACATTTTTCTTTTACGATATGTACTCCTGATCGGGTCACCAAACTATACATTGATACCAAATTTCAACCTCTTCCGTCCAGTAGTTTAGGAGAAAATGGCTGTGATGTGACAGAGGCAGAAATCCTGAGTGATATTATAAAGGTATCCGTATATTGCATATACGGAACCCTAAAAAACCAAAAATTTGTTGGAGACGGTCTCTTCAATGAGTTTTTAACTAGAGAATTTTCTGAAGATAGGTACTCTGGAGTGGAAGTACGTATTACCCCGACACGTTCAAAAATTATTATTATGGCCACGAGAACCGACCGCGTGCTGGATGAAAAGAATAGAAGAATTCCTGAGATCTTCTTTAGTAGAGAAAGGATTCAATTTTCCACAAAATTCTGTCGTATTATACAGAGAGAAACTAGTTAACCGTGGATTATGTACCATTGCACAAGCAGAGTCCTTACGATTCAAGTTACTTAGGGGTTTGGCAGTGAGAAGAGCATGTTACGGAGTTCTTCATTACATTATGGAATGTGGTGCTAAAGGATGCGAAGTCGTAGTCTCTGGTAAACTTCGTTCACAAAGAGCAAAGTCCATGACATTTGTTGATGGTTTGATGATCCATTCTGGAGATCCTTGGCATGACTATGTTGATATAGCTACTCGACATGTCCTACTCCGTCAAGGCGTATTAGGAATTAAAATTATGCTTCCTTGGGATCCAAGTGGAAAGACTGTCCCTAAGAAACCATTGTCAGATATTGAATCTGTTGTTGAACCAAAAGAAGACACAGTACCCACCGAAATCAAATCCATTAAACCAGATGCTCCTACAGCAATGCCGGTTACTGTAGCATAATGTTTTTTATTTACGGTGTAAACATTAGCCACCACTTTGTGATGTATGCTTTCGGAAAAATTTACTTGTATCGAGCCTTTATGTACTTTCCTTGGCAATCTGTGAGTTTCCGTATCAGCCATGATGAATGATGTAGAGTAGGGGTGGCCTACTTTTTTGTGAAGAATTTCAATATCTCAAAAGTTATGAGTGTTACTTCCAACAAGCAGTGCCGCTTTCAGGCGCTGTTCTATTCAGTAACATATATTATTTATTTATTTATTTATTTATTTATTTAGCTCATACACAATCCATAGTAAATCACATAAGCAATAATACAATGTAATGTATCCTGTAAGAGAGAGATGAACTCTCTGTGCACAGGAGCTAAGAGAATACAAAAAAAAATTAAAAACTAATATAAAATTGAATTACACGCTAAAAGATTTATTTCTAATGAGCGCCGTAAGGTGACATTAGACAAATGATTTTCTCGTACTGAGGCGAACATGGCCCAATGATCCTACTTGCTAATTACAGTATTTAAGTGATTACGTTATATCAGTAATAACATATACTTATACATATATATTATTGAAGACGACATTAATATTTTTACAAATATTTCAATAATACAATAAGTCTTCACGTCTTCTGATAAGATAATATTACTAAAAATGCAAAAAAACCATTTAAATTTTCATTAAAAGCTTTGTAATGTCCTAAAAATAATGTAATCGAAAAAACATTATACATTTATTTAAACTATTCGTAATACATAAGTTCCCTACCGTTGATTTTTTGTACAGGTCTAATATTAGTTTCAATCCTACCATGATATCCACACAATTTTCTAAACTTCCTAACTTGCCGAGACGAAATCATAAGTGGCTCTGACTTTACAATCCACCTGACTCCCTCTGTACATGGAGGAAAAGTTAAGGAACCAACATACGTAAAATAGTCTCTTGAAAAATCGGGCATCAATAAAGACAAAATAATTGGTTCCAAACAAATACAGCCTGATGGAAACTTAATGTATTTTAACGCAGCAACTATGGGTTCCAGGTAAGGATTATCCGTCGCTGTCACCATGTATAAATAGCTGAGCATCAGCAGTGATCCATCTCTAGATGCCTGCAAGATGTCGTCAGTGTCAGAGCATTCGCTGACGAACGCAGCCTGTAATTCCATAGCGTATTTGGAAGAATTTACCATATGCTCAGTGCCTTCGAAATCCTTGGGTCCCCACTTGAATCTTAAGTTTAAAAAATGATATTCGTCCTTCAGTGGGCCACCAAAAAGAATTGGCCTCTTTCCGTTACCCCAGTTAATATAAACCGAAATCCCATGACCGCTATTATAAACTTTCATTTCACATGGGGGAACATGAAAGTCATTGGAGAATTTTAACAAAGGTTCTGATTTTGAGTCTACTGTTAACGAGCATTGATCCTGAAGATTGATGGGAGACTGTTTTGAGCCAGCAGCAGCAGGGAATCTCAAATACCAAGTCGAGGGGCCGTTGCTTTCTTCATAGCCATAAGTGATAGCACCAGCCAGTAGTGGAAGTCGTCCGTTGCTCCACGTATCACTGGCATATAAACATGCTATGACGAAGATTGCTAAGCCTAGGAAGAATATATGAGATGAAACACCTTCTGGTAGTAGTCTATACAAAAAATCCATCATTAAAATTTCATTTTGTACACGATGTAGGCACTTGTAGAGCAAATAATGTCAGACTTTGAAGTAAATTGACAGTTTTTGTCACTACGTTCGTAACTAGGATGATTGTTTTTGTTTTGGTCATTAGCTTCCGCGTATTTTACCCTTGACCATATTTTGGAGGAGTTGGCATTTCTCTTCATTCAATATATGCCTAAGATACGCGAATTTGTGACACTTAACTGCGGAGTACCTAATATTGGTTATTCTTTTATGTAAACATCTCAGAAGCATTAAGACAGTTCAACGTAATTATTATTATTCCAGTCTGTATTGACCAAATTTAACTTTTAGTCCTGGGTTAGTCGTAATTTAAGACTAATATGCAGTTATATTCCTTGAGATTTCTCTCTAATTTAAATGTATCAAGATTTTAGTATTTTTATTTTTTCTGAGTTCCTTGGGAATAAAAACCAGAGATGTCACAATTATCATTCAAAAAACATCTTTGTATTGTACCATTCTAACTTTTGCCTATGCCTATATTTCTCATTTTGACCTTTAAATTTTGGATCTGTAATCAATAGATATACACCAGTTTATAGAGAAAAATTTTAACTTATTTTCGGACATAAAATTAAACAGCAATTTGCTTATACCATCATATTTCTCATAGGTAATAATTATTGCTAAGATTTTAACAGCAAAGTCGTAGAACTGATTTAAATAATAAAAATCTGCAAAATACGATTTTCTTTTGTTTTTTTTTTGCTTATACAGGGTGTTCCTAAATTGGAGGTACAAACGAAAAGGGAAGATTCCTTGGATAGTTTTAGGAAGAAAAAGTCCCAGAAACATGGGTCCGCAAACGTTTCGTTTTCAAGATACAGAGTGTTAAAGTTTCAATTTTTTTCAAGTTTTTTTCTCATAGTATCTGCACTTCACAAGATATTCAAATGAAATTTGGCATAGATATTACAATTAAGAGTTTACACCTTGTGACATGCCAATTTCGATTGCAAATCTACAGGGTGATATTTTTTCGGGAACACTGTCCACTGTTGTCCTTCAGAACTTTTTTTTGGTGAGCCACTGGTACTTTCAAAAATTGTAAAGAAAAGCTTTGCTGTTATACCAAACTTTATGTTTTCTTGTAGTTTTGTCGTATCTACTACCGGTTTCGAAAAAAAAAATTTTAATGATTCTCTTGAAATCCTCAGAAAATTCCGAATTGTCATAGAAATCTAGATACCTACCTAGTAGGCTGTGGTGAATGAATAAATTTATTGTTAGTTTTGACACATCAAATTAAACTCCTGTGTTTTGAAAATTAAAGATGGTTGCATTTTAATATCAAAACATGCCGAATTTTACGAATTCCGAAATGGCTGACATGTATTTCATGTATGGTCTTACAAATGGTAATTCAAGAGAAGCTAAGCGTCTTTACATGGAACGCTACCCCATTAGAGTGATGCCTGGTCATCGGATGTTCTCTAATACTCACAGGCGTCTTTCAGAAACTGGATCTTTTTCTGCGAAAAATATTAATGCAGGTAGACAACGAAGTGTGAGAACACCACGACTCGAAGAGGCAGTGCTGAACGAAATAGGAGAACATCCAGGAACCAGTACAAGAAAAATTAGTGCTTGCTTGCTCTATCCTTATCAAATTCAGAGGGTGCAGGCGCTCTTGCCTAGAGATTGTCATCCAAGAATTATTTTTTGTCAGTGGTACCTCAACAGACTATTGAACAATCCTCATTTTGATTGCTAAATCCTATTCACTGATGAAGCCTGTTTCTCAAGGACTTCAATCATAAATTTTCATAATGAACACATATGGCCTACGGAGTATTTGAACGAAAATTATGTAAACAGGTGGATTGGACGAGGTGGACATCAGCCATGGCCCGCCAGATCCCCAGATTTAAATAGTTTAGATTTCTTTCTATGGACACATCTGAAATCTCTAATGTACATAACGCCAGTGAATACCGTAGACGAACTGAGAAATCGTATAATAGGCGCGTTTGATACAATTAGGAATACTCCAGGAGTGTTTGAAAGAGTTCGATCGTCTATGAGAAGAAGAACAGAAGCTTGTATAAGGGTTGGGGGAGGACATTTTCAACAATTGCTGTAGTTTAGTTCCTTTGTTGTTATTTAGTTTTTTATTATGATTAATTTTTGAGGTGTACGTTTCTTGCAGTAATAAATTTTTTTTGATGATTATACCAGTTTATCGAATCTTTAAGAATCACTGCTAGTTTAATAATTCAAATTTTTTTTCTCGAAATCGGTAGTAGATACGACAAAACTACAAGAGAACATAAAGTTTGGTATAACAACAAAGCTTTTCTTTAGAATATTTGAAAGTACCAGTGGCTCACCAAAAAAAAGTTCTGAAGGACAACAGTGGACAATGTTGCCGAAAAAATATCACCCTGTAGATTTGCAATCGAAATTGGCATGTCACAAGGTGTAAACTCTTAATTGTAATATCTATGCCAAATTTCATTTGAATATCTTGTGAAGTGCAGATACTATGAGAAAAAAACTTGAAAAAAATTGAAACTTTAACACTCTGTATCTTGAAAACGAAATGTTTGCGGATCCATGTTTATGGGACTTTTTCTTCCTAAAACTAGTCAAGGAATCTCCCCTTTTCGTTTGTACCTCCAATGTAGGAACACCCTGTATAATGAAAAGTAATAGAGAAATCGTAATGCCGTCTACAGGAAAGTTGTAGAAAATAACAAATCCTTCTTAATAAGTGACTATACAAACTGCTTGGATCATTTTTTACAGAGAAAACTCAAAGTGGTTTATTTTTCAAAAATTTATAACTTTCTGGTAAGGTAACTAATACTGGAATATTAGTCATCGTCAAAACTATAGTTTGAGTTTAAGTTTATATAGTCTCACGATGGATACTATTGAATAAGTAGTTTTTAAACAAATCGAATTTAACTAATTTAGACACTGTTGTGCACATCCCACCGTATTAACGAGCCTGATCCGACTGGGATATACTAAAGATGTTTTGAAATTTCATAAATTCCACTTCAATTCGTCGCTATAATGCAGAGAAGTTGGTTTAAAATAATAGTAAACATTGCATTAAATGTACGAATATGCGACTGTCAGCCAGCGGTGCAGTGACAATAGCTGTCAAGACACATGGACGGATCTAGAATTTTCTTAAGATGAAAGTTATGGTAATTTGTATTATTATATGTTTTTTCTCAGCAGTTTATTACGTTTTTATTTACATAACTATTGTCGGCTCATATAGGTCTATTTTTTAATTGGTTTATTAAGTTAATGGTTACCTTTAACAGTTTACTCATTAATTAAATGAGTTTTTTTCCACTGACTGGATCCGCCACTCTCAAAACATCGGAGGGTCCATCGTTTGAGCCAAATTTCAAAAGCATTTTACGGCACTATAACAAAAATCCAAGATATACGAAGTGAAGTGCATTTTACAAACATTCAAAATATATTTGGTATATCGCTATCGAACTACCGTGGTTAATACGATACGTCCTGCAAAATATTTAAATTGCAATTCTGCAATATCTACTGAACGTACAATATCGATCCTCAACGTTATTAATCTCAACGTTATAAGCTATCACTAGGAGGATTAAGGTTCCAGCTGTTATTACAACCAAGTTAAGAATTTGTTAAAATTACTCACTTTACATCGGTTTTTCCCGCTTTTCTTTATGAAAAATGCTGCGATCAAAATTTATAAACATTCATTTTGAAGATTTTCTGAATCTTTTCATTTTTTCTGTTGATGGCATTACGAATAGATCATTCCTTTTTACACTATAAACAAAAAACTAAAATACCCCATATTTTTAGGGTTCCGTATAAACAATATACGGATACCCTTATAATATCACTCAGGATTTCTGCCTCTGTCACATCACAGCCATTTTCTCCTAAACTACTGGACGGAAGAGGTTGAAATTTGGTATCAATGTATAGTTTGGTGACCCGATCAGGAGTATATATCGTAAAAGAAAAAAATTTCATTTTAGGAGTACTTCTGGGGGGAAAAACTAAAAAAATCGATCGTTCTGACCTGAAGTTTACTGGAAAAATAAGGAGAAACCTCTACTTTTCATTTTGGGGGGCCAATTACAGAATCAAATGGAAAATATAAAATTAAAATTGTTTCTAACCCATCATGTTATATATCAATTGAAAGGGCTCATTACGACGAAAACAAATATATTTTTTTCATATTTTTAAAATAAATTAATTAAAAGATATTAACAAAAATATAAAAAAATACCCATTCCCCCCCCTTATCTCAGAAACCATAAGCTGGAAAATTTTGAAAAAAAATTGAGGTATAGACCCTCTCCTGAACTTTACTGGAAAATAAGGAGAACCCCCTAATATTTATTTTGGGGCGACAAATTATAGAATTAAATGGAAAATTAAAATTAAAATTGTTTCTAACCCATCATGTTATATATCAAATGAAAGGGCTCATTACGACGAAAACAAATATATTTTTTTCATATTTTTAAAATAAATTAATTAAAAGATATTAACAAAAATATAAAAAAAATTACCCATCCCCCCCCCTTATCTACGAAACCATAAGCTGGAAATTTTTGAAAAACTGGAAGTATAACCCCTCACCTGAACTTTACTGGAAAAATAAGAAGAAACTCCTAATATTCATTTTTGGGGGCAAATTATAGAATTAAATGGAAAATAAAAAATTATAATTGTTTCTAACGGGTCATGTAACATATCAAATCCCAGGGCTCATTATGACGAATACAAATATATTTTTTTAATTTTTTTAAAATGAATATTTTAAAATATATTAAAAAATATTTAAAAAACCCATTCTCCCCGTTATTCCCCAAACTCTAAGACCTCATTTGTTTGTTTATAGGAAAAATATGAAAAAAATCCCTAATTCTATTATTTGGCCTCCAAATAATAGAATTAAACGGAAAATAAATTATTAGAAAACCCCTATAGTAATTTTAGGGACAAATTATACAATTAAATGGAAAATAAAGATTCAATTTTCAAGCGCATCATGTAATATATCAGATAAAAGGCTCATTATGTGAATTACAAATATATCATATTTTTAAATCATTTGTATAAAAGATATTAAAAATATCAAACATCGACTTAATTCCCACTTTAGAAACTAAACTATTTAAAATTTGAAAAATATATTTTATTTATATTTTTAAATAATTCGAATCACAGATTTAATAATTTATAATTTAAACTTTGACCTATTTTGCCGTTTTTCTTCTAATCTACAGAGCCTCAAAACTCAGACAGTAGATTATAAAAGGCATCTCTGAAAGTTTATTAGTAAAATAAAACTCTAATGTTATTTTTTGGGGGGCCAAATTAGAAAATTAAAAACATATGTATTGTGATAAAAATGCGGCGAATCCTAAAGCAGAAAAATAAAAAGTCTATTTGTGGAAAATCAAAGTGTATATTTTTTATAAATTTAAAACGCTTCCTTTAAAAGATATTAGGGTAAATATAAGAAAATGCACCTTTCCCTGCTTTTCTGAAACTGGAATATTAGAATCTTGAAGGTGGTACGGAATCCTAAGTATGCGAGTCCAACTCGCTGTTGACCTAATTATTTGGGGTTTTTAAGGCTGAAATAATTTACTTCTAGGAGTTTGCTGTTAAAATTATATCAGTTATGATAAACTATTATGTACGTGATGGCTTATGCGGTTTGCTGTTGAATTATATGTAATATGTCACCTCAAAATCTCTACTGACGGGTGTAATTGTGAAACAAAATTCGTAAAGTTGGGGGGGTAAGGCTTGAGAGCGGTATTAAAGCGGAACGATAATTCATTAGATAAAGTTTATATAGTCAAATTTAACAGAAATACCAAAACATGTATGTACTGAGTTTTCTTTTTTATTATTTCCTTTACATATAAAAGTAAGTAAACTTGATGTGTGTTACACAAGTACGTATGCATTTGAATTTGAAAATCATACTGAATTTTTGTTCCTTATTTATAAATGATAGGTATTTCTTCAGCGGCATGTAACACTTTTTAAACCCAATTACATGCAAATTGTATGTAATACCAATGCAATGTACCAATTACATACAACACGTTTTAAAATTAGTAAACACCCGCTAAATAATATTGATGTCGAATAATTTCTAATCTAAAATGTTAGTGACAATGTAACGATTTATACGATTTTATTTACAGAATAAATTTTACCAAGGTTGTGAAAATGTAGCTATTGTTAAATATTTAGCGATATAAACAGCTTCAGAAATCCTTAGTCATACTCATTAGTCGAAACGATCGAAAAGATCATTTCGCTGAAATCAATAGTTGTCTGAGCAAATCAGCAAAATCTGCACTAGACCTATTTTTGCAGAAATGGAAAATATACCGGGTGGGCCATTTATATTCAGATTAGGAAATATCTCTCTTCATATTGCAACAGATTCTGTGGGTTCAGTTTTACAAATATTCACACTCACTTTCAAACGTCTTTATTGTACCAAAATAAATTCATTGTTTACAAAACAAAAATTACTAATACTACCCAAACTCGTACCGCAGTCGGCTTTAAATAAGCTGGTGGAAAAGACTAGTTATTTCTGATTTGCCAGAGTGTATTCAGGAATCCTATCGAACACAGGTCTTTCATTAATCGAAGTTTTATGAACTGCCGTTTTTACGCTTTCTTTTTATAATCGCCGGTTTTTGTGTTTTCATAGTATTCGCAATGTTTTTACTAGAATAATTATTTTCTAGAAAATCTCTTAATTTTTGACGACGTAAAATAAATGTTATAACAATATAAAAGTCGTGGGGTTCTAGTGGGCTCCCAAATTGTCCAGATTAAAACTAATAAGAAAGGTACATTTTCACAAAACTACCACCCTATTAGCCTATTATCAGCCATGAGCAAAATAGCCAAAAAGAGCTTTGCACTTAGACTACAAAAGACTATAGACCTCCTGAATGTGATTTCAATCGAGCAGTTTGGGTTCAGACCTAAACATGTTACTGAACACCAATTAGTACACCTCAACCGGAACAGAAGATCAACCTTCGTCTTCTTATACGTTCCAAAAGCTTTAGACCAAGTGCAGCATGGCAGACTACCGTTCAAGATGGATTTCCAGCTAACATTAAACAGGTGGTAGGTACTTTCTTGAGATAACGAAGAGTAAGAGTACGTTTTGGCCATGAACTCTCTGGATACCCCACGACAAAGGCAGGAGTTCCTCATAGGATGCCAACCTTCTGAAGACTTAGCAGAATGTTGAATACAGTTGAAAATACCCAGTAACGAAGACAAAACTCAAGCCCTGTTTGTCAACGGGAGAAATCGAAAGTTCACTCCGAATGGAAACCTAATCATAATTGGCAGACAAATCACATGGAAGTATCCGAAGTATCTAGAAGTAATCATCGCCAAGGGTCAGACTTTCATAAGACATGTTCAAGAAACTCGAAACAAAGTCTAAGTAACGCTTGTTACAGTATTCGAAAAGGTTAAACAATTTAAATGTTCAGACTGGGATATATCCTACTCTAAAAATTCATTCATATTTGCGGAACTATCAGTAGAACATTAAAAAGACAGAACAAGAAAAGACAACCAAATATAATTTTATAAAATGAAACCCAAAATTCTTATAGGTAACTGAAACGTCGAGGACGACAAGAAATATGGAAGCCGAATACAAGCACAAGATATGATTTTTTTAGGAGAGTGAAATCTTGCACAAAACTAGATAGAATAAGAAACAGTGATACAGAAAAATAACTGGAAAGATCATGTAGAACAAATGGATAAAGACAGGCTTCCTGCCAAAGTAAGATTGTACAAATCTTCTGAAAGAAGTGTCAGAGCAAGGAAAAGATAGGTACCGTAACAGGCAAACTGCCTTAAATTAAAGTGAAGAAGAAGAACAAAATTCAGTACAGATCTGGCATTATGTCAGTCTCGAATGAAAATATAAACAGTATCTTTTATCTATATATAAATAGGCAAAGACAAAATGATTAGGTACCATTTTCTCCTCTGTCTCTCAACCGATTTTCTTCATTTTTGTTTTGTTTAGTAGCTACTGACGATCTTCAATGCAGAATGCTAATATTAACTTATAATATTGGTTCATTCATTAAATAAAATATTTTTGGGACGCGTTGTAGTAACTTCCATATTAAATATTCTGTTTTTAATGTGAATTTAATTATTTGATTAATTTATTAGTATCAAAACCGTCCCGAAGGTGTTGTGTAAAAAATTGTCAGACAGCGGACAGTAGAGAATGTATTAAATATTCAAGTTCTCATAGGGTTGTTGGTCATCTCCTTTCTATAATATTCCTGAACGTTGCAAAGAAAAATCTTCCAATTATTATATGGAATATTTTGCCAGGAGCGGTTCCAGCCAAAAATTTGGAGGGTCATTAATTTGTCAAACATATTTCGAATTGCAATATTTGATTACATTTTTATTTTCTTTTTATTTCAATAGATTTGTCAATATGAGTGAACAATTTTGATTATTACATCTACTTCTCCGATTTCTCCACAACTATGTTTCTTATAAAAATATACTTTTTACAATTTCATGAAATAGTGTCGAAAAAATACAAATTAGAGAGAGAGAGAGAGAGAGAGAGAGAGAGAGAGATGAGAGATAAGAATACGGTAACGTAATCAGTAGAATTTGTACCTTAAATCAGATAAAAAAAGAATACATGTCAGAAAATAGTTATTGATTGCACAGGGTTTCTAAACGGTTTTTATATTAAGTCGGTTCTTTTTTAACTATAAATTATTTAAAATAACTTAGAACGCCTGGATTATAAAGTTTATTAGAACGAGAGATGCTTATTTACTTAGAAAATTACTGCAAACGTATGAATAAAAAACCCACCATACGGTTTCTATATCATGTCATCGATGTTAAACAATCCCAACGCGATGCTCAGTTATTCCCTATTCATTCATAATTCACACGGATATAATTTATCGATCAAACGGATTTTCCTGTTGTCGTTTACGGTACCCGGAAATGAACAGATGTAACAACAATTTCCATTGTTTCAGATAATCAAGCATTTGCCGAAGAGCGCCGACATCATATGCGCCACGGTCGACAGAGACGAGGTCTTCAAAGAAAGAGCCTACCTTTTCGTGAAGAATCGCAGTGATAAATGGTTCGCGACTAATCTGTCAGCCGGTAGGGAGTTCTGCTGCAAGGATTACACACCTTACAAATGTCCATTGAGCTAACCAATGTTTGCAACGGTAAAATAAATTAATCGTTTTAAATGACTGTAGTTTTATTTACATTGGCTCGGAAGAGCAATAATAATGGATAGTTTTGACCAGACCCCGTAAACGTGATTTTATAGCGCGGTTAAAGCAAGAAGACGATGACCTCATTTTGGTAATTAATTGCTGACAAATTTGAAATACAAACTTCCTAAATTTCATGTGGAATTGTCGCCATTATAATACTGAAATTAAAGTTTGGGTTTGTGGCCCTGTTACAGAATAATCAAGCCCAGAAGCGAAACTCTCCTTTGAAGCCAGGTACAAATTTCTTTGCGCATGTGTGACAAAGCCATTTATTGGACGGTAGATTCTTAGAACCACAGAACTATAAAGTATTATAATATTATTTCGAAGTTAAAAAGTGTATCTTATCCTCAGAGTAAAAGCTACAAAAAATGTTAAATACATTTTTTTTACATAATACACAATATTCAACTAAATATCAATTATCAAACATATTCTAACTATTAAGTGAAATTTATGGTGTTTAAAACAAAACAGTCCAAGGATCGCCTTATTAGCACCAAATATTATAGATCTATTTATTATTCACAATTATATCAGAACGAGGTATACAAGTAAGGTCAGTTTGTCAAAAAGAGGTTATGAGTTTTTGTGTGTTTTTGAGGACCTATTACTTCCATATAATATACATAATAGTGGAACAGATATATAAATACAAATTTTTATGTTCACACTACTTCTGATTATTATTATTTATTCAAATGCCTCTAAAAATTACATTTTTCAAGTATGTTGTTCCTCCTTTAATACAAATTCGTTCTTATATTTAAAGTTACCGCCCGGATATCGTTACTGTCAAAGTAATGGCCGATTTATTGTCAAGGTCACAAAATCTTGACCCCAAAACTCAAAGGTTCCGACAAGAGTTTCGCTTCTGGGTTTGATTATTCTATGGCCCTGTCATGACCGATTGAGGCTACGTGACAAGTAGTTTTAAACAAACATAACGAAGTAGGTAAATATTTCCTGAATATATGTTGACTTTCAAAAGTTTTGCACCCCCTAGGTATAAGATATATTGTTAATGTTTTAATGAATTTTAAATGTCAGTATTCCATCTTAATAAAAAACAATAAAAAATGTTTTAAATAAATTTTATTTGAGAGATAAAAAATGTATAACAGTTCAATTAAAACAATTCTGACAAATTAATAAATCATTTTAAATAAAATTTTCTCATAGATAACTAACCAAACCAAAATAATATTGGGTATTGGATCCTCTGCTTCTCATAACAGCATCCACAGGTCTGGTCATCCGCTTAATCAAGTTATTATTATTAGTTCAGTAATGTATATATGCCTTACGAGCCTTTCTAGATGTATCTCATTGAAATTACGAGCAGTTTCTTTAGCACAATTATTACTCTGAACATAAAGAACAATAATTTCAATTTTTCCCGTAATGTGTAAACCATTTTAACGTGTAAGGAAAATAACGAAGCAAGAGTAACCCTGAAGCGACTATGGGAAGAAACCAAGACATTTACTAGCAACAATTTTTTTACATACATAGTTGCACAGCTCAAAAATTACAAATCGAAATAGTACTCTTCGTCTAACAGGGTATGCAATGGAGACCATATCTAACATCTGTTATAATAAAATGATAGAAAATCCAATGTGAGTTTCATTTTCCTTGACGCTGTAGCAAAAAGTTTTTAAACTTAAAGGGAATTATCGATTTTAAATATTATTCGTCAGTAACATCAGAGATCACAAAAACTGCAGGAATCACGTTTTAATTAACAAGTTCCTTAAATGCTGATAGAATATCAAAAATGATGCACCATGGAATTTCTTTTTAAACAGGCTTAGTTGTCACTTATGGTAGTAAAAAAATTAAAACCTAAGTAGCTAGCGCTGTGTTGATAAGGGTGCAATTTAATTAACAGTTAGTATGGAAAATATGTCCCCCTTCGTAAATCGTTTGACCGGTATTCGCGATGTTCAAAATAATGAGTATTTTGGAAAATACTCCAGGTGGGTAGTTTTCGTGGGACACCCTGTATATAGAACGTCATTGCTCCAAATGTTGTTACATGTTGATGAATTTCAGAGTATTTGAACTAATAGTTTAGTATTTAATTGTTCTATGTTTTATTGCCTATTTGACAGCGACAAGTTCGAGAATGGAGACTATACCACAATCTTTTCTTTAAATCAGGTAAGTGAAATTCATCATTTATTTTTACAATATTTAAACGGTTTGCATTCCTGGCAAATATTTAAATTTGGATTTGTTGTTGAAAAAACTGCCAGACCGTTAAATCAAAAAGTATGTTATGAATTACAATAAGTTCTATTGTGGTTCAAACATCAGTTCTTATGTAACTTCGGAAATCACTCAGTATAAATGATTGTTTAAAGTCATTATGTAGATACGTTTTCAGAACCTAAGTGACACATCAAAAATATTAGGATCGATATATTACCTGAATATCAATTATACTAATATACAGTGTGTATGTAAATAAAATCGAAAAAAATTGAGGGTTGATCCTCGGATGAAAATTAAAGGAGGTCAATGGTAGAATTTTTTTGAAAAAACACTCCCCCTATGTGGTACTGATAGATATTTGGTGAAGATTATGTGTTAATGAATCTACACTGTTATATTTACTAACTGAGAAAGGAATCGCAATTCCCAGAAAATGCTATAGTAATAGTAAAAGATTAAAATTTGGTAATGTTTGGTGAATGTTTTTTCATGTAAACTTTTTTTATCAATTTACATTGTAGCCGTTTTTTGCATTTTCTATAATTTACCAGAAAGTGAATTGTATAATGGGATCCAAAATTGATGTTTAGTAATGTTAAAATACCTAGGGTACGAATACGCCGAATGTATCGGCAGCCAAGTGAATTTGAAAGAGGTCGAATTATTGGTTTAAGGTTTTCTTCATTTCGAGAAATCGCTAGTAATACGAACAGAAATCCAACTACTGTTACGAGATGTTGTCAAGCATGGTTTGATAATACCCAAAATCGGAGGAGAATAGGCACTGGACGTCGAATGGTCACATATGGCCTTTAGAGAACGATTTTCGACAACTTGAAATTTGGCTTACTAGTGGTTAGGAGAACAAGGTCATCTTGTAAATGTCCGAACGGTTTACCGCCTATAAGGTCTTTTGACTGCTGCATTATCGACCCCAATTTCGCTACCTCTGACCCCTAGGCAACGAGAGTAACGACTACAGTGGTGCAAAGAACGACAAAATTGAAATGTGGAATGGCATCAGGTCCTCTTCTATGATAAATCTCGATTCTACTCGGGTGGACATGATGGCTGAAGATGGATTAGACGATGTCGAGAAGAAAGACGTAAACCTCAATTTGATGTTGAGACACAAGCACACCGAACAGTAGGCGTTATGATATGGGGTGCTGTTACACATGGAAGTAGGTCTTTAGTCTTGTTCGAAGCAACATGACCGCACAACGTTATCTTTAGGAAGTAGTGGAACCATGTGTAATCCTTTACCTTAATTTCCTTAAGGATCCCATATTCCAACAAGATAATGCTCGGCCTCATATTGCTCCGGTTAGTTCAAACGTTTTTCAAGAGACCCATGTGAATCTGTTGTCATGGCCGCCGAGACCCCCTGATCTTTTGCCCATAGAACATGTTTGGGATATGATTGGTAGAAGGCTAGGAAATTTACCCCAGGCCCCATGGACATAGGATCTTCTAACAGGCGAAATACAGGTAGCTGGGATAGTATCCCCCAAGAAGAAATAGACCACATTACTGAATCAAGGCCAAGACGTGTTGGGGAGTGTGTAGATAACCGCGGTGGTCAAACACATTATTAACAAACTTAAATTTAAACTCCTTCGTAATTTTTATTCAAATTTTAATTATTTAGTCCTTACTATAGCATCTATCTTTTACCAAAATAATATTAAATTTAAACATCTCCTTCTGGGTGTTGCTATTACTTTGTCAGCGAATATATATACACGGTGTTCAAAAAGTCCCAGTAAGGCTGATTATCTTGGCATGAAGATATTTTATAAAAATATGGTCAATACAAAACTTTTAGAACTTTTCCCTGGCCATAAAATGGTCATAATAGCTTTGACTTGACCATGACCTTTAAGGTCAAATCAGGCTCAATTTGATTTTTTCAAATGGGAATAATCATTTTGATACCCGAAATGAAGAGAGGGGGAAATTTAACTTCCAGATATGTTCTTGGCAATTTTTTTCCATTTGACCTTGATGGTCAGCACAGGTCAAATTGAGGTCATGCTATACCATTATGGGTTCAAGTAAGAGATTTTTTTAGAGAGGCATTTGTCATTTAATCATAACTACGCAATGGTCATAATGAATTTGGTAAAATTATATGCCTCTGTCAAAAAAACTTTTTCTTATGCATATAATGTCCGTTGTACGAAGCCAAATTTAGACTTCTGGTGGCCATCAAGATCAAATGAAAAAAATGCGCAAGGACATATCTGAACGTAACATTTCCCCCTCTCTTTCTTTCCGGTATCAAAAATGAGTGTTCCCATTTGAAAAAATCAACTTGACCTTGATTTGACCTTGAAGGTCATGATCAAGGTCAAATTCATTATGACCATTTGGTGGCCAGGGAAAAATTCAAAAAGTTTTGTGTTGACCAGATTTTTCTAGAAAGTCTTCTAGACAAGATAATCAGCCGTAATGGGACTTTTTGAACAAGGTGTAATTTATAATGAGTGAACAGATGAATATTGTAAAAAATTGTAAAAATATCAAAATATGGCAATACTGAAAATTTAAAATTTACGCAAGATTGCTGCAGACACATTTTAAAGTAAGCATTCTAGTGATAATAATGTGCTCTAGTTTAAAGAATTCATCTTCATTATAAAGTTTTGTAATTCAACGAAACTTCTTTATCAGTCCTGCAAGTACGGCAGATTTGATATTCCAGACTGTATTTCAAGTGCCGTCGAGCCGGTCGCCAATATAATCGTTTCAGTTCTCACGTTAACAGTTTCCTGCTTGGACGAGTTGAGGACTTCTCTCGCTCAATTTATTATTCACCAACTACCAATTACAATGTCTTGTCTTTTCCATCTTCTTCTCTGCCTTCGTTATCGTCCTAATTAATTTTTTTCGCCAGCATATTTCCCTCGCTCTTAGCGCTGCTAGATGACGTTACTTTGGTGAGTCAGTGGTGGAAAAGTTAACAAGTATGATTGCGAGTTGCTGCTTTCCGATTATCACGATATGATTTAATCACATGCTAAGGGTGAAATTTGCTCACATTGAAAATATCTATAATATCTGGTATCGTTAGATAATGTGGTAGTGAAAGCAGGCATATTGTTTGTATATATAGTGTGACCCACAATCAGCTAACAGATAAATATAATTGCGATTTCGAAATAACTGCTTTGTTATGTCTAGGAAAGTCTCTGGATCTATTTTGATGAGGCTATAACAAGCAAGTTGGTGACATTGTAAGGAGAGTCCACTTTTGGTCCGAAAATATTTTGATTTTTACGCAAAAAAACCTCAACAATTGCACTGCACATTGCCATAGCGAGACGGATGAATATTCGTAAATGTTCGGAAACACGATGGTGGTCGAACTTAATAAATTTCATTCTAGATGCGTGGTTCATATTCTTCTTCTTATGTTTGATGTATTTTCAACGTAGTATATATATGCTGGGTGTAAATAATTTGTGTACATATATTTAGGTAGATATAAGATAGTTCTTAAATTTGTCTCTTAATTAACTGGTAACGTCGGTCTGCTGAACATCTATCATATTGTTAGCACAATAGAAGTAAAGAAATAACTTCGGTTTAAGAAATGAACATTTATATTCGTGAGATTTTATTGTGCACCAAGTTAAAGAACAGAAGGATAAAAGGTATTGACATATGAATTAGAAATAAGTCAACATAAAGTAACTTGAAAGCAATTGATTTTCATCGGTAACTTATTCAAAAACATTAATTAATAACATCATATATTCTGTTACTAAACAATAAATAAAATGCAAATTAATTAATATTCAACACAAAAACTGTCCCAAACTGCACGGTCATACCAATTTTTGCAAAAATCTAGCATTTTCTACTACAAATAAACGTCTAGCACTGAAAACTACAAAAGACAACTACGATATTAGATAAGTAACATATTCTCAACGTGCTATTTAAGATACCCGTGATGTGGCAATATCATCTACGGTGCAAAAATATTTAATTTACCTGGTTCATAACGAAGAAGTACGGCAAATTTGGAATATTTAAAAGCAAAAATACAAGAAAATTATCAACGACAAAATTGTAAATTACAAGAGCAGTTCTCATTAAAAGTTCCTATGAGGTAGTTTAAGTCTTTTAAAGTTTAACTCTCGCTGGTAAATCAAATGTGGTTATGCAAAATGAAGCATCCGCACATTTTTCTATTTTTACTCAGGGTTATTTAAACGAAGTGTGTAAGAACAACTGGATAGAACGCGATAGACCTCAGTAATGTCCTCTAGATCATCAAAATATCCTACATTTTTTCCTTTGGGAGGAGGTTACTTCCAACCTTTATGTAATTCTATACCATACCAACAGATTTCTATTATTCTTCTGGAAAAGGAGGTACTTCAGGGGCACTCAACATAATTTGGCCAAGACCTTAAAATACGATCGATGACAAAACAACAGAATTTCCCATTTTTGATGAGAATATACCCGTATATGTTTTAGAGCGTCATAGGGTATGTTAGAACAAAGTTCTTGACCACATTGTCCTCTCTATGTACTGAGTTGTTCAGTTGAAGTGAGCTCATCTTATACAATTCTTGAATTTTTTTTGATAAAATTAAAATATGTAGGTATACACTGGGTATCATTTTTTATTATACTAATAACCGTACGGTATGTGTCGAAAAAATAGTTAATTTTTATACATTATTACTGTGCGATAAGTATAAATAAATAAAATAAATAGCAAAATATCTAGTAACTTTTTTAAATTCATTATTTTTTACCAACCTTCCAATATTTCCCAGATCTCGTATAAGACGAAAACCCAGATTTTTGGTTTTTGGATCTCCAAAGTACCAGGTACACCAAGGACATGACGACAAAAAATACCTACAGTATATCAGTTTTTTTGATATCACACGTAATCTTTTAAGAACAGAAAATAATTTCGGTATACTGTTTAGTTTTGAATTGTTAATTGTGCTTATAATTAAAATTAATTAAATACTGAACCGCCGCAGTTGCCACGGTAAAAATATAAGTGAGTAAATATAAGTTTCATCACTACAAACTAATAATTCCGAATCAGCTCATATCAACAAGATGGAGAGCGCCAGCACATTATTTTAGACAAGTTTAAGATGGGCTAAACGAAACTTATAATCGATGGAGTGGTACACGCAATCCCATCGTATGGCCTGCTCCTTCACCAAATTTAACGCCTGTCCATTTTTTGTGGGGATATTTCATGTCGAAAGGGTACTTAAGAAACCGGAATCATTAGAAGATCTAAGAAACAAAATAAAAGACATTTGTGCTAACACCCTACCAGCAGTATTTATAAATGCAACAGTTGAGTTTCAGGATAGACTACTCTAGTTTCAGGACACGCAAAGACAAAATTCTGAGAAACTAATACAAATTCAAATAGTAAGTTATTTTAATCAGAAGGTGAAAGGAAAACTTAACATATCTAAGGAATCGATCATAATTCTGTAACTCATGATCGGATTTTATTAAATAAAAAAGTGCTGGGTAGAAAATAAAAATATGAGATCACTCTTTCCATTTAAAAAAAGGTGACAATGGACATTTAGAACTGGCTCCTGTCAGTCCAAAACATTAAAGGTCCTCATTTTATATATTTTGTGTACGCATTGTTTTATGGTGGAAATATATGCTTGGTATTTTATGTATTAAATACTGTCTTAACGTTTCGCGATAACCTTATGTGGCTATTTCAGAAACGCACCTAATGCTATAGAGTACCTCAGGAGCCACTACCTTGACCCTATACATATGGGGAAATTAGCAAAAACCTTGATGCCTGGTATGCCTTACATTATTTCCAAATAACTATAAAAATATAAAACAATCTAAACAGCAATAGTGGAATATACAGGGTGTTTCTTAAATAAGGTTCCAACTTCTGCTGTATATAGAACTCATTAAAATAAGGCAAAAAGTCCCTATTAACATGTGCCCTAAAACTCACCCTTAAGAAGTTATATGTCCTTAAAAGAGGGCAAACAAATAGTTTTTCCAATCTCTACTTTTACTAGTGACAGTGCAAAGCTCAATTGACATTTTATCAATAACTTAAATTATTAAGCGTTGTGGCAAAGTCAGTCTTTTATTTGCCATGGTACAGATTTTTGTAATTTTTGCCCTAATAACTTAAAGAACAGAGTAATTTTCAAACTCAATTTACTCGAAAACCACTGGAAATATCGATTTGGACAAACAAAATATCTTTTACGTAAAAATGTTAAGGTTTTATAAATCTGTAGAGAAAATTGTAAAAAATTGAAATAAAAAAAAAAATGGGCCGAAAACCCCCCTTACCAACCTAAATAGGACGCTTATGATTTGCATGTCGAAAAACGGAGTAGCACATGTTATTTAACGCAAAAAATTATGTAAGACCCATACATTTTGTTCTATTTATTTTCGAGCGTTTTGTCAGTAACTGAAAAAAAAAAAGTTTTGTTTCATTCCTTTTACGAGCTTATAACTTCTTAAGGGTGGGTTTTAGGGCACATGTTAATCGGGACTTTTGGGTTTATTTTAATGAGTTTTGTATACAGCAGACATTTGGAACCCTATTTTAGAAACACCCTGTAGAATGAAAGAACAAAAAAAAACTTAAATCGATTGACACAAAGTGTTGTATGTTTTTGAAATATCTGATGAGTAGTTTTTGTACAAATAGTACAAATTCATACAGAATAATATTTAAAAAGTGACCCCTAATCAACGTATTTGAAAATATTTATTATAACAGAAAACAAATATTCAGTTTATGTATAGTTTTCTTCTAAAAAAAATAAAACTCGAAGCAGCCTCGTTATCATACGTTTCAAATTAAAATCCCCATTCTGCGTATTACAATCTTAATCCCCATCGTACTAGTAAACAAGAAATTTCTTCCATCCTCCGATGATATCTCGCGTTCATTTTTTTATTTCCAGTCCAAGAATGCCCTGTTGAGTCGATTCCTCGAAAAAACAAGCCAACCCTGTTGGTACTCGTTGTGTGAGAACGATTAGATGTGGTAAAGTCGCGGTACCGACTTCAAGATCAAAAGTAGTACTAAACCAAAGCCAAGTAGAAGAATAAGTACTTTCTTCATCCGTCCACGGGGTTGCCCGGTTATCGACCCGCGAAGAAGAAGCATCAGCGACGGTGCGTATCTTCTTAGCTCCCCTCTCGCGTATCGAGGTACCACCCCATCGAACCCTAGAAACTACACAACTAAATTCTCTCTCTATGGTTTTGTTATCCGGTGGTACTCTCATTACTTCTTGGTCGCATCGGGCGATGACCATTGTGATGTCACCAGCTTACTTCGCGGCAGTACCAGACCGACGAACGACGTTTTATTACATTTTGAGAAAACGGTGACGTTGTCGGTTCATACTCTGCCCACAACCATAACGGTGGGAAGGCGTTCTGAATAAACAATAACAAGCAAGTAAGGACATGAAAAAACTATCAAAGCAGTCAAAACAACAATGAGACATATATGGGGAGATACCACACATATTTTCCTTCAGTGATGATATAAAGTGTCCCAAAACTGTAGTTTTTATACACTTTGTAATAAGGTTTGCAAATACAAAGGTACATTTTCAGTGAGGTCCTAAAGTAGCGAATAAATTTATTTTCTACGTAATTATGAATGTAATGAAAAATCCTGAAACAGCTCAATTTTGATTTACGAAACATATTTTTTTAAATAAAATTATTCACCTGCCACTTTAATCCCCTAAGGTAATAACTACCCCTAAAAGATTAAATGCAAAGAGGTAGGGTGTAATACCGTTTTTGAAAGAGTTTTTCATTCTCTATTCAGTAAAATAGAATTTTTTGATTTTTGGACGTGGATTGAAAGCAGGAATTTTATTATATATAAACAAGTACCTAGCCCTCGACTCAAATACGTCATGCCAAAAAAATAAAATGGGATTTTGTTGTGACATTTAAGATGTATGAAAAAATTATTTTCGGTCAGTAGATGTTGTTAATAACTTTATTTAGGAATTTATAAACACTAACTGTCGCCCAGTGGTCGAAATTCGACCAATTGTGTGAATACCTCTAGCAGGTTAAGTAAGCTGAAAATTTTATCGTGACATTCTATCCTAGGACTTTAGGAAAAACAGCAATTACACGGAACTTCTGTGTGATAGTTTCCTCGAAAAACCTAGATGTCGTTCTTACATCTCGCTTCTACAAATAAGTAACGAAATTCAAGTTTTTTTCAGATATAATTCATAGGACTTTATTTGTGTTTAAATTCGTAATTCTTAATTTAATATGACAACAATTCAACCGCTAATGGGCTACCCTACAAATTTATTTTTTCTAACCTCCCTGTATAGCTATAATTGCACTCAATTCTCTAACATTTATTAAAATCCTCATTATAATAATTCCATCTCATTATATATTTCCACCACCCTGTATATGCAACTGCTCATGGACCACATATAATATTTTTTAACATTTTTGAACCACCCCGTAAACCATTCCGTATATTCCACTGCCTAATAGCCAGCGTATTTACTCTTTTTGTTTATGAAATTTTTAACTATCTTCTGTAACTAAAATTCTACTCCGACCTATATTTCAATCATCATATATATGGAACTCTTCGTGGGCTACTCTATAAATCATTTGCTTTTCTAACATTTTTTATCATCATCCTGTGTGTCTATAATTCCTCTCACCCTATATTTCATCTTCCCTATATATACAACTGCTTATGGGTACCGAAATGTTGCGTTTCCACTTCCACCACCCTGTACATGCATCTCTGTATAATATTTTTTGCACCACCCTGTATAACTGTAATTCTACTGCACCTTCTATTTCAAGAACCTTGTAAATTCAACCGCTAATGGGCTTCCCTATATAATTATTTTATTAGTTATAATAGCACTCTACTCTTTATTTTAAACAACCTATATATGCAACTGCTTATGTGCCACCCACGAAAAAAAATATTTCTAACATATCTGGAACCGCCCTGTATAATTATAATATACGATTGCTTTAGCACTAAACAATAACAAGGTTTGCATGCCACTTCCAGAAGTACTTGCTCTAAGTATATAACAGCATTGGTCTCTCTATATACAATTACTCAATGTTTTGAGTCTGGCGGCGGCGGCACATTCAGTTGTTTGGCGTTGACATTATGAACGTAAATAATGATTTTTTATTATATTTTATTTAATGAATGAACCAATATTATAAATCAATATTAGCATTCTGCACTGAAGGTGGTCAGTAGCTACTAAACAAAACAAAAATGAAGAAAATCGGTTGAGAGAAATAAAAACATTAGAGTGGTGTCAAGAGTTCAGTGTATTTGTGTAACTTATGAAGTGGTAAATAAATAGACCAGCAATGTTCAAACCGGTGAGTTTAGACCAACTGAAAGTGACTGGTTTAAAAAAGAAGTAAAGGGATTTAAAAATTAATGGGAAGAAAAGTGAATTAATACGCCTACGAGATGCCCTAATAAATGAAGGTAATAATCCCGATACTTATTTGTTTGAAGTTTCTGGTAATGGGGACATGAGTATACTATTTAAAAAAACGGAATAAAAGTGTTTAGATGACAAATTACAAGAACATTCTAAAACACTAGAAGACAAATTATTAGAAAATTCTAAAAATTTGAAAGAGGCTTTAGAAGATAAATTACTAGAATCCCAATTACTGCATAATTCTAAATCCTTAGAAGAAAATCTGAGAAGAATTTTACAGAAAAATTCAGAAATGGTCGAAGAACTGAAGCAGACGATAGTCAAAAATGAAGCGGAGTAAGAAGAGCTAAAACACATAATGGAGAGTGAGATCACCAAAATAAAAGAAACAAACACAAACAAAGGGGAGAAACTTTATATCTGAATTAGTTCCCGAGATATTCGCGAGGATAAAAGCCCCCAATTTTTTCCCTAAATTTTGATAACTTTTGCAATTTTTTACGGGACTTTTTTCAAAAACTTTCACAACCAATTACGAATCAAACGGCCCTTTGACCATAATTTTCGGTGAAGGCGAACTTGAAATTGATAAAAAGGGACATGTTGGCTAGATTAGTGCTAATGTTTCATTTAAACAGTAAAATTAATATTACAGTTAGTAAAAGAAAGTCCAAAATGGGATTGAAAAACGACAAAACTAGTTCAATCACTAAACTTCATAACTTAGTTGGGTATAGGGATCGCAACAATAAATCGATATTTCGTACATATCCATAAATGTCTACCGATTTATTGATATGTTCATATCGATAAATGATAAACGATATATCGAAAAAAATATCGATCCATTCTGCCGATATCGCAGAAAGGTGGAAAGATTTCTTCATTAGTTTGTAATATTGTTCTATCAAATCTCAATGCAACCAACAAATGACTAAAGAAATGGCTGGAGAAAATTACATTACTATAAGTAAAGTAATTCTTAACAACTCCATATTTTTCAGATCTTTTAGAGTCTCATGGATCTGAGATTGCTTTTGATTTATGGGGTCCGCATAAAAAAATTGTTTACAAAAAGGGCTAGGAATCGGATGAACTGATACAGTATTTCTCCATGCCATGTAAAAGTTTAAAAGAAAACCCATTGGAGCTACGGAACGAGATGAAAGCTGTATATCTTAACCTTGCTTGCCCTAAAAAAATATAATTATATTATATAAATAGGCTGCTATGGTTGAAATATAGGGCGGAATAAAATTATAGTTACATAAGGCAGATAAAAATTTTTTTAAACAAAAAATGTTTGTAAGCTGGTCCATAGGCAATCGTATATACGACATATAGGAAAGTTGGAAATTAGGGTGAAGAGAAATTACAGTTATACAGAGTTGTTAAAAAAATTAAATAGAAATTTTAAAAGGGGGTCCATAAGCAGTTGCATAATAGTTGGCTGCAATATAGTCCCGAGTAGAATTATAATTATAGAGTATAGTTACAATAATGTTTGCAAATATTTTATATTGGGTACTCTATAAGCATATACAGGGTGGTTGAAATATGTTATGAGGTGGAATTATTATAAAAAATATTTTAATAAATGTTAAGAGAATTAAAATTAAACTGATTCATTTCGTCGTGGGAAAAATTGTTTACATAGCAAATGTCGGATTATTTGGATATATGTACCTACATTTTTATGAAACCTTGAATGAATTTACAAGTGATGCTTCTGAGTCTATTTTCTACTTAACACAGTTGAAAATCAGCGAATAAAATATTATAAATAATAAATAAAATAAAAAAAATTGGTTATTTTATCTTATTCTACTACAATTCTGTTAACCGCTTTGGGTTATTATATATTTTTTACATTTGTACCACTCTGTAGACCCATGTAATCGGTACGTGACTCGTCGTTCATCTAAATTATTTGAAGCGTTACGTTTTCATAGACTGTAGCTAACTTAACCATCAACCCTTCTGTGCTTAGTCGTACGGTCTGTAAACACCGACTCGTTCTCTCGTTCAGACAAAGCCTCATACAAATTACACATTTTTTATGGGGTTGATAAACTCAAGGAAGGCGAAGACGGAAGGTTTCTTGTTTGAGCATTCTGGGGGGGTTTTGGAATCCTATTTCTCGTTTTTCTACGACTGTACAGGTGGAGAATTTTTTATAACCGTAACTTCTCAGAAAGCAATAGTTTTACACAGTGTGAATTTATTAATTATTCAATTCAATGATTATATTTAGAACGACTGTACTTGCAAAAATAAGGTCTTAATCCGCATACTGAGGTCTGGAATACCACTCGGTCCGGCTTTGAAAAAGGTAGACAAATAGGTGGATTATATTTTGATCATTTTGAGTTCAGAGATTTTATTTTATTCTTGGCTTTTTTTAATTTAGACCTTTTGCTGATATTTATTTTGTTTTATATGAAAATTGATTCTAATAGGTCTACCATCGTCAAATAAACTTTCTTTTTATTAATCGACTTCAAAAAGGATGTTCTCAATTCGTCTGTATCTATGTTTTATTTATGTTTGTTCACGGATTACTCGGAAACGGCTCAAGGAATTTCGACCGTTTTACTGAATCCTGTTTCGGGGGATAGCGAAGTGGTCCTATATTTTTTTCATTAAGATAGCTTGTATCGTTTCTTCGATAATGGGGAAAAACTATTTTTACCTATTCTCATATACTCTATGCCCTGGTGGAGTAGCCGGTATAATTAAAATTAATTAAATTAAAGAGGACTTTTGATTACAAATTAAAATATCTTCTTTTCTCTTAAGATGTAAAATTGTGATCAAATAGAAGTAATTATAAATAAAAATTGCTTGATCCAGCTAATAAATGAAATCAAAATACCTAATTTTAGGCAAAATCGAAAAAGTTAATTAGATTTGAAAACTGCATCCAATTAAGCCATTGCATCACTACAAATTGTAAAATAAATTCATTTTAGAAAAAAAAACCGACTTCAAAAGAAAATTAACTAAAAAGCATGAAATAATTTTTCGCTACAATTAAATACTTTTTATGAGTCGGTGCCAAGTGAAAGTGAAAATATTTTGGGAACTACATTGATGAGTATTTAAGTATTTAATTATAGCAAAAAAATATTTCATTCTTTTTAGTTAATTTTCTTTTGAAGTCGGTTTCTGTTCTTTTTTAATGTAATTATTTATTTTTAATTTGTAAAGTAAGCCATTCTTAGGGTTCCGTATATACAATATGCGGATACCCCTATAATATCACTCCGGATTTCTGCCTCTGTCACATCACAGCAATTTTCTCCTAAACTACTGGACGGAAGAGGTTGAATTTTGGTATCAATGTATATATATCAAATGAAAGGGCTCATTACGACGAAAACAAATATAAAATTTTTTTCATATTTTTAAAATAAATTAATTAAAAGATATTAACAAAAATATAAAAAAATTTACCCATTCCCCCCTTATCTCCGAACCTAGAAGCTGGAAAATTTTGAAAAAAAATGGAGGTATAGCCCCTCACCTGAACTTTACTGGAAAAGTAAAAAGAAACCACTAATATTAATTTTGGGGAAAATTATAGAATTAAATGGAAAATAAAAAATTATAATTGTTTCTAACGGGTCATGTAATATATCAAATCACAGGGCTCATTATGACGAATACAAATACATTTTTTTTTTTTTTTATTGAATATTTTAAAATATATTAAAAAAATATTTAAAAAATTATCTTATTCTTTCCGTTATTTCCCAAACTATAAGACCTCAATTTTTTTGTTTATAGGAAAAATATGAAAAAAATCCCTAATTCTATTATTTGGCCCCAAATAATAGAATTAAACGGAAAATAGAAAACCCCCATAGCAATTTTAGGGACAAATTATACAATTAAATGGAAAATAAAGATTCAATTTTCAAACGCATCATGTAATACATCAGATAAAAGGCTCATTATGTGAATTACAAATATATCATATTTTTAAATCATTTGTTTAAAAGATATTAACAAAAATATTAAACACCGACTTAATTCCCACTTTAAAAACAACACTATTTAAATTTTGAAAAATATATTTTATTTATAAAATAATTTGAAAAACAAATTTAATAATCTATAATTTAAACTTTGACCTATTTTGCCCTTTATCTTCCAATCTACAGAGACTCAAAACTCAGACAGTAGATTATAAAAGGCATATCTGAAAGTTTATTAGTAAAATAAAACTCTAATGTTACTTTTTGGGGGCCAAATTAGAAAATTAAATACATATGTATTCTGATAAAAATCAAGCGAATCCTAAAGCAGATAAAATAAAAAGTCTATGTGTGGAAAATCAAAGTGTATATTTTTTATAAATTTAAAACGCTATAAGGGTAAATATAAGAAAATGCACTCATTCCCTGCTTACCTAAAACTGGAATGTTAGAATCTTGAAGGTGGTACGGAACCCTAAGTATGCGAGTCCAACTCGCACTTGACCAAATTATTATTATTAATATTTGTGATGTTGCTTTGATTTTTTTACATTTAAAATTTTAGATATTTTAGACATTTTAGCCATTTCTAACGATTTTTTACTTTTTTGGTGGAATTTACGGCAGTTTGAACAATTTCCAATTCTGTACATTTTCGATTTTTGGACATTTTGACATTTTTGTACATTAGGTGACATTTTTATCATTTTGTTAGTTTTGTCATTTTTAATGTTCTGTACCTATTGAGATTATTAATATTTTTGCAATTTCCGACACTGATTTTTAATTTTAGCAATTTTTGCCTTTTGATATTTGACATATTTCTGACATTTTACCTGCGATTTTTAGAAAGTCCCACCACCTCATAAATTCAATATCCGCAAAATTACGAGAATTCATCCGAAAGCTGGTGCAATCGGCCATCAACCAATTCGTGGAAGGGCCATTATTCCGAGACTTCTGGGAATCCGAAATGTTTTCTCTCTCAACAGGCCGACCGCTGCCGTTACTGGGAATTCCCTTAAAGCTTCCAGAACATGAAAAAGTTTCCCGATGATTCGTGGACTTACCAGACAATTTGCAGAGAAATATATAAATATGAACAGCTGGCGATAGGTGGCATTCAGTTTTCGACGGTCGTATTGTACAGTTACGATAAAATGTAAATAGTAGTTTCTGTGAATATAAATTGTGTTAAAGTAGTGGAAATAAATTAGAGTGAGTTGGACTGTGTTTTTAAATAAATCCAAGAACTGAACAGAACCCGTGTGTGAAAATAAAAACTTTACATTATGGATCCACTCCATATCCATTTAGGAGAAACGATTCAATATATCAAGTCTCATGCAAGTGTGAATATTAGCCATCCTTTTAACTCACTTATCTCAAAAAACGTACGATGTGTTTATTGAGATCAACAACAACAAATCCAGACCAACATGATACTGATAACACTAAATTTTCGAATCAAACCCTTATCGAAATCTCCGTGTCTTTGTAAGCATATTGAAATCAGTCGCCAGCTAGACTGACCTTGGGTCTGCAGGAGCCCTACTGCAAAACACCCGATAGCGTTGCATTGGCAACATAATGCCCCCCTTTGATCTTTTCTCAATAATTCAAATTCATTTTGCTTCCCTCGTGTGCATTAAATTATGCGGCAAATGATTTCCGGCGAACGGGTACGAATGCAGAGAAATGTATTAATCTTTGCGTCATCGTAAGTAATTTAAATGGCTTGTTTATTTTATGCTTCAACAAGTTGTTTGGTCGGACTGGTTCATTTTTAATCGCGTTTGCTAGTGTGGTTTTACGTTACGTGGAGATTCAGTTAGAAATCGCACATAAGGGATTAATGTTTTATCACAAATAGAGATTAAAATACTGAACAATTAATGAACATTAATGAACATTTCGATTCCTTTTCAGGAATCGCTGTCAAACAATGTACTTTGAAATGATTTACACAATATTAGTTAGTAGCTTGACTTTTTGGGAATGAAGTTTCCTTTTTGATGTTCATTTGCCAAGAGCTGTTGCCATGATACCGGTAACTTTACAGAGTGTATCCCGATTTCTCCACTATTTAACAATACAGAAAATCAAAGAAAGTGTCTGCATGTTGTTAAATAATGGATAAATTGGGACACCCTCTGTAGAGGTACCGGTATCATGGCAACAGTTATTCAAGTTCAAAGTCAATTAATCAATCAATTGACATTGCCAAAAAGTCAAGCTACGAATATTGTGTAACTCATTTCAAAATACATAGTTCGACAATGATTCCTGATAAGGAATCGAAACATTACATCAAACAGATAAGTATAACACAAAACACATCCTAACATATTATACAGGAAAACTAGTTGACAACACCGAAGACCTACTTTCTCACAGTTAATCCTGGGAGAGAGTTTCTTCTATAAGAAGTCAACCAGGTTTCAGGCCAGTTTCCACAAACTGCCCCTAGATACTACATTGATTTGTATTTACTTAACTTATCTGTATTTTTCAGACCGTTGTGAGGAGTGAAAATCCCAAATGAACATTCAAAATAAGAGTCATATTTTCCTAAAATAAAGTTTTGTCAATATATCTGTGGTAATAGGTATCAATCCGAGGGGGCACCGCACCCCCGACCTTGAAAATCAATAAGAGTAAAACTAACATGTGGAAATCCTAAATTCAAGCGTCTGGAAGCAAGTACCTTTTATGGGTTTGAATCATCGATCATCGATCGACCATTCTAAACATAATATTAATGTATTATTAGGCTTTTGTGTACAAAACCTTAAGAAGTCCCAAGTCCCCTTATTCTGCGAAATTTAATAAATGACTGCTCCTGCCCTGCCCAAACAACATCTTCCGATTCCCCCTTCTAGGGGAAGATCCTGTGAAAAATACTATAAATATTCAAAAGAACCTAAATACAAAGAAATATGTTGACTTCCAATTCATTGCAAATTGATCTCAGAATATGTTGCGGTTTGAAACATATATTGACAGATTATAATAGCCTAGGAAGTAAAATGTGACAAAACCATAAGGTGTCCCCCAATTCTGACAAAAGGACCCCGCAAATGAGGGTTGTCAGGTTGGGGATTTTTTTGGGATTGGGAAATTTTTTTGGGAATATATTGTTATGGGGATTTCTTCTGGGAAAAATGTTAGCTCGGAAATAATGATAATTTTAGGTTTAATGTGCTCACTGACAACGAACATGACAACACCCAGAAGGTGATGTTTAAATTTAATATCGTTTTCATAAAATATGGATGCCATATTAAGAGAGTAAATCATATTAAAATTTGGTAAGGTTTGGTGAATAAGGGGCGGAGGTTGAATAATATATTTTTTTGGCCGGTGATGGGCTGATTAGGACTGCAAAATGTTCTTCAGTAGGTGCTACAGCAATTTTCAGGAGACTGAAAGACTGAAAGCTGTTTAGACCACAGACTTGCATTCAGAGCATGAAAATACATAAACAAAACTGCCAGCTTGAATACTTTATAAAAAATAGAGTGTAACTTCAGAACAGCTACAGTCCCATTGATTTTTTTGAACAATTATTGAGTTCTAAAGTTTGGAACCAATTTAATTTAGTAGGAGCCCCCCCTTCCTAAATAACATATCACCCTCTGTATGAAGATCTGCCCCTGTGAGAAAATACCTTAAATGTTCAGAGACACTAAATACAAACAATTATGTTTATTTTTTCATTCATTGCAAATTAAACTCAAGACATTTTCTTTTTCAACATCTACCAGAATCTAATGGTTGAGCTCGCATATTATGTTTCAAATAGATCTTGTAAGGAGTCTTTAAAGTCCTTCTTTGGCAACAACCGGGAACATATGTCTAACATTTTCTGACCCGATTATTAAACAGGAGACGTGAAATTAAAAAAAAATTACATAATTCCTATGAATTTTTTTTGCCCCTCTCTAGGAAATTTTTTGCCCACCTCTAAACCAAAAGCTGAGTTCGCCCCTGCTAATATTCATAATTATCCATTTTTGCGATGGAAATGCTGTGGAACCTTTGGTGTGTCACAAATGTTTTGTTTATTCCTTGATGATGACAACTTAGAGTTGTTGAAACGGCGTTGAGTGTTTAAAATAAAGGTTTGGTGTTAGGGTGCAAAACTGTGTTTCTACATTTTTGCGATAACTTTTTCACAGCCTATATTTTTGTGAAAATAAATTCTTATTTACGATCAAATCCTGTTGTAGATTGTTTAGAAAAAACCTACAAACATTTATTACATTTTTTTGGGTTTTAATGCTATCATATGCACTCATGAACCAACAACATATAAAAACTAAAAATATTTATAGTTGTCTTGCAATTTCGTGTTAGAAACACCCTGTGTATATCGTTCTAGAAATACTACCAGTCAAGAAAATATATTTCTGATTTTAATGATATTTAAATCTGGATATATGTGAATAACGTTTATATGACACTTCGTGCGTTTTACGGTACACAAAAAATATATGGAATCACATCGCGATCTGTTCAAGAAACCACAGTTTAAACTGTTCAAGCCGTTTCGCAGTTTCTGGTGAATATTCATTGAACGGCTGTTCATGTTTACTATTTTCTGAAAAACGGTAGACCTCATATTATTGAAAAATTTATATTGAAGCGAATCGAATCTACTAATCGTTAACAACATTTGATAGCCATTACAAAGATTGTTTAATACATAAATTTCCATTTTTAACTTTAGATGAGCAGAATACGTTTTTAAGCATTTTTCTGCACTTGTTGCAATTTTAAACGTAACAATTAAAAGTTTTATTACTGATTAACTAAAATTTATTTCCTTTTATGTATTTTTTATATTAACCTGCAATACTTCATTTTCTTAATATTGCTACCCTTCGGTCTTTTGAAATTTCACCTCTTGTAAACTATTCAAATCTTGAAAATTATTGACTAAAATTGAAGCGCCCTCTTATTTAGTGCCAATGTTTGCATAGAAGGATTAACAGATTACTGCTAGGTTTTTACCTGAAGTCGCATAATAATTCATAGATGGCGCTCACAATCTTGATTTCTTAACAACTATTGTATATTATAGTTCTGAAAATTAAAGCACTGAACGTATCTATGTTCTCGATTATTTTTAAAAAGTGCGTTCATTTTCAAATATAATATATACATGAAATAAATATTAGGTATAGTGGTATTATAGTTTATATCTCGATTACAGGTAGTCATGCAACCCACCATACGTCCTGTTAATGAAACAGCTTTATTGCTTCTACTTAATTTCCTGTTTTTAATTCATTAATTGAACATAGATATTATTTATTACATACTGTTAATGAATTTGCTTCTTTGCCTGCTGAATATTCGAAAAAATGTTATGAATAATTAGAGTTCATCTCAAAAAACGTATTGCTGCATTATATGTGGTTGAAAATGTGTATCTTACGACAGCAAGGACATACAAAATACCACTGCTTCCTGTGTGGATAAGATATGATAGTGGAAATGGAGCACAAAAATTAGATATTCTCAAGCAATTTCATTATTGTATTTATGTAATAAATTTATCATGCAAAAAATAAAACTAGGCATATTCTACATCTACGAGATAATTGGAAGTCATTTTTGGCGATCGTAGAATACTGTTTATTAAATACAAACACCCTATTTATAAAAACAGTCAATAGCATTCCAAGTAATTTCAAAAATATGGGTTGGAGATAATATGAGTATAAACAACGAATATAGAAGCGTCTATATTATTTAAAACTAATGCTGTTCAAAATTCTGTAAACCTGTGTTTTATTTTTAATACTTATAACAATGATGTACTATAAAACACTAGCCCTCTATTTAAATGCATTACACCTAAATACAAAAGATTATTCTAAGAATAATTAAAATTTATATTAACGGCCAGTGTTATTTAATGGAAGAAATCCTTGGATATTAATAGCCTACTGTAGGTGCTGGTACTGCCACATTGATTTCTATGTAAGATAGTTTTCAAATATGATTAATTTCTGATAGCTTACTTAAATATTCCAAGCAGTAAAGCAAATATTTTTTTAACCAAACCAAAACAATCACATTTGTAATAGAACAAAATGTTTAATTCTTATAATTGTTAAAATTAAGAAAATAATAACAATTAAATACTAAAAAAATAGTTGCTATTGATTGACAGTATTAAAGAATGTTATACATTAATTCCCTTATAGGTCGTTCATAAAATACGTTCGCACACAGGGGGGTCTCAGTTAGTCTAAAGAAATGTGACTTTCGCAAATCATCAAACATTTCTAATTTAATTCTTCTCTCGACTGATTATTAAATTTTCTGTTACAATAGATATATTTTAGTCGTAATAGCTGATTACGTAGTATAGTTACGTATGTTTCATTTTCAACATCGGCTCTAGCGTTGACGTCCGTCAGAATCGGTTTCCATGGACATCCAATATTATAGAAAATAGTTCTTCCAAGTATTCAGTGCTCTCTATTCAGTAGCAAATGAAATTAAGACTTTACATAGCTGATGCTAAAATAATGTTGCATTTTTAATAGTGTTATTAAAGACACATAGTTTCTCGTATATAATAGAACCTACTACCATTTTTTTTCTTGGTTCCGACAGGTGTTTTAGGTACTGCACTCTCTAGGTGGACTAGAATCGTGTGAACCAGGTAATTAACCTTTGAATTTTGGATTGAAAGCTTCTACAATCGATTGTACCATGTTTGTACCCGTTTGTACCACCCCTATTTTCGTTTGCACTCTTAAAGATTTTATACACATAGGGGGTCATAAATAGACATTATTTATTTTTTAACCTATACGTTGATTATTAAATGATTAGTACCGGGTAGTAATACCATTTTCTTCTTAGTATCGAAAGGTTACTCAGTTAATGAGCTCTCAATAATGCACTAGGATCGCATGAACCTGGTATTAACCTTTAATTTTAGAGTAAAAATCATCAAACAAAGTACCTACTAAAACAAAGTACACTAGGACGTCGAATTTGATCATGGCAGTTGTTTAGAATCTTTCCATTAGATCTAAGGAACCATATAAACATTATTGTTAAAATAATTTAGCAACAAATAAAGCCGGGAGATTAAAAATGCATCAAATAAAGTACTAAAGCAAAGTAATCTAGAACGTTGATTTTATCATGACAGTTGTTTACAATCTTTTTAATAGATCTAAGGAACCATGTAAATATTATTAAAAGGCGGGGCGGAAATTTGTTTAGATAATTTAGCAACAAATTAAGCCGAGAGATAAAAAAGCATCAAACAAAGTATTCTAGGACGTCGAATTTGATCATGGCAGTTGATTAGAACCAGTCCATTAGATCTAAGGAACCACATAAACATTGAAGGGCGGACGGAAATTTATTTAAATAATTTAGCAACAAATAAAGCCGAGAGATGAAAAAAACATCAAAGTACTAAAACAAAGTACTCTAGGACCTAGAATTACATCATGGCAGTTGTTTAGAACCATTCCATTAGATCTAAGGAACCATATAAATATTATTGTGGGCGGGGCAAGAATTTGGCAACAAATAAAACCGAAAGAGTAAGAAACATTACACAAAGTACTTAAACAAAGTACACTAAGACGTCCGAATTTTATCATGACAGTTGTTTATAATCTTTTCATTAGACCTAAGGAACCATGTAAATATTAAAAGACGGGGCGGAAATTTGTTTACATAATTTAGTCTAGTTGTGTGGGCATTAGGCTTTAAGAAAAGTACTCGATACTATGAAGTTTCGATACTTTTACAAGTACGATACTTTTTTTTTGATACTACTCATGAGTACAGAATCGATACTTTCTATTCGATATCGTCCCTTAAACAAGACAATCTGATTTCACCACCAGTTGAATTTCATGGGAACTGCTAAATAGTTCGCAGAAAGTGTGACGCAGCGTGACGAAGCCACAGGGAAGGGTCCGAATAGGCAAAAATTTAGTGTGACGTATTAGATGAACGGCCTCTTAGAATATAATTGTGGTAATCTAAGAAATTTATTTTTAACACCTAAAAAATTCATATAATACATAAATACAGCTGCCAGTCTTTCATTTTGCCAAAATTTTGATCAATTTATTGCAATTAATGAATTCATTCTAGCAAAATGAAAGGCAAGCTGCTTTTATCTGAAATTTGAAAAGTTATTTAAGATTTTTACATCCTTTTGTATTTTTTCTTCCAAATATATTTTTAATTAGTTTATAAGTTTTAGTATTGTAAAGATAACTATTGGAACTGAATATTGTACTGTATATTGCATAAATGTTGCATTCTGATTAAATACATCAATAAACATATTAATGAATGTTTGCGTAAAATGTTCATGGTTTTTGACTTAATAAGTTTGTTTTGAAATGAATAAAATTACTTAACTTCATGAAATAACGAGCTTCAATTATATTAAAGAAATGATAAAGCATTTTTAAAGTCCCTTTGTTAAAGCATTGTCTTAGGCTTCACTAGAATTTGACTTGTTAAATGGCAATTTTCAATTGTAGTCAACGTCTTACTTGTTTCTGTTTACCCTCAGATAAACTTAAAATATCGAAAATGTTCGACAGATAAGGTAAGTAACTTTTACATATGGAAAAAAAGTATTTACTTTATACACTGTGGAACAGCCAAATGGAATAAATTCGATAACGAATAAAGGAGGTCGTGTTGGGACAAAAGCTTGGACGGTCGATTTGTATTTTTAAATGCGCACTCTTTCAACAAAAAAAATATATAAGGTGTGTCATGTGACAATGGCCAACACCAACTTTTTTTAATGCAAGCTCCTGTATATTATTTATTTTTTGGATTCTCAAGAAATTTCTAGAGGTAATTTATATACAATATTCTACACCTATCTTCAACTGTTTCGGAAATATTAAGTGTTTTCAGATATATTACAAAAAATAACATTAAAAAAGAAAATGATTTTATTTCAGAAATTTGTTACATTACACTAAAATCCTAACAAGTAATACTGATTATTTCTTAATTATATATATAAAAAAACATTAATTTCAATGTAGGAAATGTTCAAAATTCTCGTCTCGAAAAAATGTGCATTAACAATACAAATCGACGTGTTCATGCGTTTTTCCCAGCAAGCCCTATTTTATTCATTATCGAATTTATTCCATTTGGCTGTTCCACACTATATAGGCATATACATTCAATGGGATAGTACGATAAAGGTACCAAAAATCTGCACATTTTGTTTTTACTTTTATTTTGACATTATTAATTTGGCGCTACCGTACATTACTGTCTTATCCCTCTCCCGAACATCACAGCTGAAGTTTACTTTCAAAATTTTTCTTTTCTCCATTAATTTCACGGTCACTCGTACTGTGTCCCCAACATAGCACTTATTTGGAAAATTCAAATTTTGTTCAATAACTACCGAACCTGGTCCAGGCAGTTTGGTCCCGATTACACCTGATACGATGGAATTTAAAAAAGCACCATGAACCACTGGAAGTTCCTGAGATTTAGTGCAATGTATAGGATTCATATCTCCAGAAAGCCTTGAAAATTCTTCTACTTCTTCCTTTGAAATTGTTCTAGACATTGTTACTTCATCATCTCCTTTTGATGTTGATTTTTCAACCACTGTATTCACAAAACATTTGTGTTGCATATTATACAAAACTCTACATGTTTCGTTTTGAAAGTGAGGTCTCAGTGACACAATCCTATGAAGAAGGTTCATTTGTCCCATTTTGTTGGTTTAAAACGATCTTTCAAAAATATTTTTCCTAAATTTCTTAACCTTGGGTTCGAACTACTTTCGTACTGATATATAGTTTCTTTTAGTTCTTCGGGCACTCTCACATTCTTTGAATCATACAAATAATAAAGAGTTGTTAAAGCATTCAATGCAATTTCAATATTTTTATGTAATAATAAATCCGTAATAAGTTTGATGCCGTTTAGAGAGATGATGTATTCCCGACTTTCTGGATCTGAAAAAAAAAGTGTATCAGACAATGAACATAGGTAGGTTCTAGATTCTATTTATTGGTTTTATACAAGTAATTAAAGCCAACTAGCCGACAACCGACAGTACTATAGAGTGCTTTTAATGGATTACTTTCAGGTCTTGAATTGTGGAAAATGGCAACAAAATAATATATTAGTATATTAAAAATGAATTTTAACAATTTCATAACTCAGATATTTTTTTCCTTTAGTTTATCCTTGATAGCCATACCTTTAGTTTCTGTGTATTTTTTTATGTTAGTGAACTTAACATTTCGCCATTCTTAATTTAAATTTTTTAACATTCACAAAGAACTTAGACATCCAGAGGCTGAGAGTGGGAGTTGAACCCACTAGGCAAAAGTGAACTTGGTTCTGATGCATGCACCTCAGCCAGTAAGCCAACAAGCAAAACAAAGAAAGAATGCTATGTTACTTAACAAATATGGATTTGCGTACATCTACAATGCATATATATTTTCAAGGATCAGGTTGATAGAAAGTACTGAAGCATTAAGGTCTGCTGATACTGATAAAAAGACTTTAATATCAATCTGTCCAATAGATGGCTACATCAGACTAGGAACAGGTGAGCCAAAATGTGTTTTAATACTTCATTAGAGAATTTAATATAATAAATTGCTTGGAGTTTTCATGCCAATTGCACTTGACTAGTTTATGAAAACACCTAAATACATGCTCATGTATTTTATTTCTGAGTTATGTTTCACTAATGAGTTAATTTTTCAAATAAGCATGTTTGTGAAAAAGTACCCTTTACATATGTATGGAATGTGTACTCATGATTCTAGAAATAGAATTAGGATCACTATTTACAAGTGCTTTAGAATCAATTAATTTCTCAAACCAAAGATTGGTCTGAAAGGAATTGATGTGGCTTAGAAACAATCCATATATGATTCACATAGAAAATGTATAGGCTAAAGCAATAAAGAACTGATTAAAATATATAAGGGCTCCCACAGAGCTAAACCCTTTTGATATCTAGAATATCTGGGGTTTAGTGAATTTTCCCCTAAAGGCACTCATAGTGTGCCTTAGAGGGAGTGTGATGCCATACATTGTATGGTCAAGTCAGATAATAATAAATATTAAATTTTTAGAAAAATCTGTCCACTGGTTTATGTTTTCCTGGGAATTTTTAATTTTTTTATTTATTATCTAAGAATAAGTAGAATGTAGAAGATTTCAAAAAAGAGCGGCAGTCATTTGAGACTGAAAGATGGAAGCAAAAGCTTCTTACGAAATATACTTCCCTTTTCTTGTTATCTCACTGTCTATTTTTCTTTATTTGTGTCACTCTTAGTAATGGGTATAAATATCAGGTGAATTAAAATAATTGTCACTATTTTGATATGAGTCAAGTATTAATCCTAATTTAATTCTTAAATTTAGTATACCTGCAAATAAATATAAGTTTATATATTGAGTAAGTGTTATAAATAGTTTTGTTCATCTGAATAAGTATTTGAAGACAAGATGTCAAAGAAATGTTCATTTTGTTCTTAGTTAAAATCATTACAAACCACAATATTTATACAAAACAATAAATTATATACCTATATATTCAACAGTAGCAAAAATTAAAAAAATTTTAAGTTCTCATTCTATGTAATATTAAAATGAGTTTTTTAGTTGGATGGTTATTTCAAGACTGAGGCAGTGTGTAGTGACGTGTTGAAACAAATGAAATCCCCAGTTATCCCATTATTCTCTTGCTCATATATTTTTATATGTGTAAATGTAGGCCCCTGATAAGAAGTTTTTGCTTCAATAAAAAAATTTGTATATAGAGAAATCGAATTCTAAATTTCTGTATCATCTGAATAATATTATAATAATTTTCTTTTTTTCTTTTAATTTGGTATTAAAACCTTTGCTCAGAGGAATGGCTTTGGATAGCAACTGTTCTTAAAATTGTTTCTAATACTTCTTAAAGTGGCTATCATAAAATATATAAACTTTGCTGGTGGTTAAAAAAATCATTCAAACTTTTGATGGTGGGGTACCTTCAAAACCACACTATGTGCAGGCCACATTTAAGAATATTTATGAAATATAGGAAATTTTTTTCCATGGAATTGAAAACTTGATGTATGGATTTTATTGAAAAGGGCCAAGGTAGAGTATAAAATTAATTTACCTATATTTTAATTTAAAACTTTACAATATCTGTATAATATGGAATAAAAATGGGTCAGGGGCTCAGTTCACATATTTGTTTTCTATTTTCTTTTGGAATTATTTCTCAAAAGTGGCATTCTGGATAGTAAAAATGTTTAGGGTCCCAAATATATATATATATATATATATATATATATATATATATATATTTTTGATTAGTTGTGACCACATTAGATTAACTAAAATATAAATATTTGGATGAAGGTGACTGGATATTAATAACCTACTCATTCTTGAATATTAAAATAGTGAAAAATAGATATTTTGTTAATGAGAAATATTTTGGAAATCTTCAATTCTAAGAATATTTTTTATGTGTATAACTGTATAATCATAGGTGGATTAAATGTTGAGAGTACCTTAGTATTAAAATAATAATAATAGAAACAGTTTTACTTACCACAAGATAAATTACACAGTCCTGATAGGGCAAAATGTATTAATGCTTCATTATTATTTGAAAGTTCTGCAAGGAACAAATCTGTTAAATGTAGTTGTTTGATAAATTCATAATTAATCGGATCATAAGCAAAATTTGCGAGATTGGCTAGGTTTGCTTCTTACATTCTGAAGAAATATTTATTTACACAAAGAAAATTTGCATAATAGTTTATTTACCATAATTAGTTGTGGTTGTAAATTCGTGGATTAGCTGTCTTAGAAAGTCGTATCTCCCGATGCCACTTTCTCCTGTTTCCGTAAAAGTTGCTCTTTTCTACTGAACATCAAATTATTTTTAAATAATCCTTGTTTATTTTTCAAATCTCTTGATGTATAAATCACAGTATAAATAATTGAGGTTAGGACCAGAGATCACAGATCATACCTTTGAATTTTAGAGCATACACCTTGTGGATTTAGAGCATGTATCTTCTGGAGACAGCCCCCTTTATTGCCCTCTTTCTTTAATCAATCCACGACATTTTTGCACTGCATGCTATCTCCAGAAGGTCCAAGATCTAAGCTAAGATTGTATGATCTGTGTTAGAAGTTATGATTATTGCGATTAGTCCGCGTATTAATTTGAGGAATGATCGCCAAATCCACGATCTCGGATCATTTTTCCAACCACTGGAATTATTGGCAAATGACTTCTACGAGCAAACCAATATGTCTAACCAAATTTATTTTTAGGCTTCATGAGTACACAATTTGGGTTCATGATGAAAATAAATTAGTCGAATTTTAGGATAGTGTAGTGACCTTTGGAATATATTTATATAATTGTGTACAAACTCAGGCAACAAATCAAACACCATTTGTATTCTGAGTTGCATATGCATAAGGTTTAATACCGCAACTCAGTTTTTTCAATTTTAAACAAATTTGCTGCACAATCTAAACTAATCTAGAGAATAAAAACAAAATGACTTTAAAGCAAAAAGGTAGTAACTTTCCCTTGACTTAAAAATTAAAAAAAATGTGATCACTGCAATTGATTAAAAATTCATTATTTTGGTTTATGTATACGTATAGTATACCCAAGGTTTTCGCCAGAAATTTTTGACTTTGGATTTTAGGAGGGCACGTCAGCAGATATTTGATTTTATTTCACATATAAGGAAGCGGTAATGACCGGCAACAAAGGTTCAAAGAGACAATTGCCCCCCCCCATTGCCCCTACAGAGCAACGTTATTTTGTATACCTATAGTTTTAAGTAAATGAACTTCTGCAAATCTGTCGACAGCAAATAATTCAAACAAAGCATCAGATGGATGTATTGTTGTCTAAGTTTATATGTGGCATCTTTTCCTTTATTTTTGGGATCTCTTGAGAAATAACACCAAACTTAAGATAATGAATTGTATATTTACTCCAACGTCCTGAGTTGTCGCTGTCAATGGAAAATATGTGTTACAATAACATATACAATTGAAATGAACTCTTTTACGGTTTATAATGACATAATATAAGAAAATCCATTACTTTTAGACATTCACAGGGGGTATCTTCAGCGTTTTCATTGGGAGGGAGAAAAACATGAGTTCAAAATTTATTTATCGTCAACGATTGGAAATACGAGTAATTTTGTGCTACCAGGTATATCTACAGATGTGGGTGATCTTTTAAAATAAAAATGCTGCTTTTTAGAAAATCAAGTGCAAAAGGGGCAAAATAAAATAATATCGAACGAAGTAGAATTTAAGCGGTTCCATTCTAAAGGATGTAGGATTTTCATGGGGAGGGGGCGTCAAATGAAAAACCTTTTATCAAGGTTTAGGTATTACTTAGAAACTGAGTCTTTGTTT